>LQNS02278096.1:15784457-15795588 GCA_001587735.2 Parhyale hawaiensis | reverse complement strand
AAAACTTTAGACCACCATTCTTGAGGACTGTTGACGTGTTTGTTGGCGAACTTCAACCTTGCAACTTTGTTCTTCTTACTGATTAGCGGTTCCTTTTGAGGCCGACGTGCACGAAGACCAATCTCATTCAATCGTCGTGATACAGTGAATCTGGACATGGTTTCGTCGTTAGTATCATTCGTTTGCCTAGAAGTGGAAGAGGCAGTAGCAAAACGGTCCTCTAATGCTGTGCGATGGATGATCCTATCCAGTCTAGCAGAAGTTTTTCTGGGCCTCCCACGTTTCCCAACACTCGAAACACGTCCAAGATCTTCATAATCTTTCACAATTCTTCCACCAATACTCTTTGAACGATTTACCTGTTCTGCGATTGCCCTGATGCTGAGATTTTGTTTGTGTAAATTAAAAATTTTCATGCGTAAAGATATATCAACTGTTTCCCGGGTAGCCATGCTTGCAGTACTTGCAATGTTTACACATCATGACGTAGGCAGTCCTCTTCTTTCTTCTTCGGAAACGCAAGAAAATGGGGTTACTGAAGATTTAAATTACAATATCTGAAAAGTGTCCTTTAATTCTGCTCACACTAAATTCATAATTATAAGTCAAATATAAATAACTTTTTTCTTATCTTTCGGATCGTAATAAATTCTTAGCATATTATTAGGTATCCCAAAACCTCTTTTGTGTTAAAATTTCAGCGTTGAACCTTCAACAGTTTTTGAGATACGAAAATTTTTTATTTTTGTCCCTTAATTATGCTCGCAACTGTACTAAGCTGATGCCATTTTAAAGGCGGGGGATCCGTATGTTTGAGGGCGTTTTTACAGGGGGTCCGTGGAAAACTGAACTTTGGGAACCCCTGATCTAGTATGAGCAACAAAAGAATGGCCGCGGGTAAATTGAGAAAAAAACAGCAAATTTACAAATCACCCGAGTACAGGATGGACAAACATTATCAACGTAACTCAGTGGCCAACCTTACAGCTCATAACACATGCAAAGGTTTATGTTGGTTATATACATGGTAGCAATATTAAAGAGCGTAATTCAAGCCCATCGAGCTCCCTCCTTTCCTTTGGCTCTGCCACTGAGCCACAGGCCGGTGAGCGTAAAGCAGATTGTAAATGGATCACAATCACCAGCCCGCGAAGCCTACAAAGAAGATGACGAGGAACATGAAAGCTACGAAGAGGCCGCTCAGCTATGATTGTCTGCGATGGACTGGTTGTAGCGAGTGCTAGATACCTAGCTGCTTTGTAGGGCATATAATCATTTGGGGCAAATGGCAACAGGGTCATTTTGGGGTAAAAAAATTGGTTCTAGGAATTTTCGCCGCAAGAAAATTGGCCGCAAGAAAATTCACCGTAGGAAAATTGGCCGCACGGAATTTTCGCCGTGCACGACCGGAACAGTCCATTTATGGTAATATGGCTGACTATAGCAAGTTGGTACAGACTGCAATTGGAGTCTTTGACAGAACAAACGCCAATTGAAGAGTAAAAGGGCAAACTTTGGAGCCCTGGCAGTGTCAAGTCCCAAAGGTTGTTTGGTAATTTGGTGTACGTTTCTTTGGATTTACTGGGCAGCAAAGCAAAAACGAGCGGAACGCTTATATTCCTAAGGACAGTATGCACAGTGAATAACTGATAATGTATACCCGGTGCGCATTTTACAGTTCCATAGCAAACCAAAAGTTCATTATGCTGAAGACCTTCTAATCCTGGTTGTGTTGCAAACACTAAAATTCTATATTGATTATCTACATCATGCCCAGTCATATAGCAGAAACTGCTCGCCGTTTTCAATGACCTGATATTCCTCTGGAATTATGTGTCCACTGCGTCCAGCCGGAATGAGAGGTGCTTGGCTATTTAACTGTCTCCAGTATCTAATAATGCGGGACATACCTGANAATGCTGAATTCTTCAGTTCTGATTTTGCTTTACAAATTGTTGGCTTTATGGGATTAGAACAATAACAAGATCACCGATTGCTGCGGATATTGACAAAGTATCATCTTTATGAGTGAAATGCACTCATGCCAGTTAGTTTTGACACTAATACCCCTAACGTACTATACATTACGAATAGGTTTTTTCTCCATGTTTTCTATCTAATCTACATACATATAATGACCATTATCCACAAGTTTTACACCACCTAGCTGAACTACTTTTCACTATATAAACCATTGTCTGGGTAAAGTCTACCGATAAATTTGATCAACACTGTGTTTAAAAAAAAAATTCAACTAAGTTAAACTAACAAGTTAACTGGAATTCAAAGTTGTGGAAACACAAAAAATGAGGTCAATAGAAGTATCATCCATCACTCCATATTTAACACACTTCTAATTCATACACAACAGCACCAAAAGAGATGTTGGGCAAAACCTTATATTTACCAACAATTACACAGAAGACACAATTTAAAAAAAAGTCATGCCAATATTATCTAAAATAAACAACAGAAGTTAAAGGTAAATTTGGTAAAAGTTCCGATGATACCTGATATAGAATGTACACGAATGCAGATTGTACCAAGTTGCGGCGAAAATTCCCTGCGGCGAAAATTCCTTGCGGCCAATTTTCCTCCGGCGAATTTTCTTGCGGCCAATTTTCCTGCGGCGAAAATTCCGGACACGCAAAAAATTGTTTCGGCCTCGGGAGAGTTAGAATCAATGTGGAGAAAATTATGCTTGTGACAAGCCAAGGGCGACGGAACACGCCCTTTTCATCACTATAATGGAACTTGACATCGTTAGGACTTAGCCCAGTAGTTCCTTCTGCCCTTTACCATCTGATCGTATCTTTATCCTCCACAAGTGGGAATTTTAATATAAAATTTGTTCTTACTAGTTTTTAAGTCTTTCGAAGTGAATAGAATTCATTGCTAATGTCTTTCCACCTTTAAAGATCGAAAATCAAGCCGACGGCAGCCGTCCGGCGCAGGGCCAGGCTGAGCGGCGGCTCGCCACGCCAGCGCAGCCCCCAGCCAGGTGGCGCGGCCGCCAGTCAGCCGACCGGCAGTCACCTCGAGGGTTGTGCTGGCCCAGCTCTCCATGCCCACGCAACTATCTGGTCGCGATGGGGTGGAGGACGGAGGCATTCACGGTATCAAGTTCCCTTATGGTGAGAAAAAGGGTGTGTTCCGTCGACCTTGGCTCGTCACAAGCATATTTTCTCACCTGCAGGTCACTTGACACGGTTAGGACTATTATTTTATGGCCCGAACGGGTAACTCTATGGCTGTGGAAGCGACCAGAGATCAGATTGTATAGGCAAAGACTACTACATCTAATAAATTAAGTCTCCGCCTGTTTTAATATGTTGCTGGTAGGATAGGAAAGGCTAGTAAACCAAGTAGATTTATTTCTGTAGGCTATCACGGTACAGACACATTTGGTAAAATGAACAAGTAGGGTCGAGCCCTCAAAGAAGGGGAAAGTACTACCTATCATGATAAGCGATGGAACAACATGAGTTATATAATGTTATAAACATTCTCGTGTAGAGTGGTAATCCTAAGAGTAGGATTTGTCAGCCCAGTTGAGATTATTTGCGTATCCACACATGAGGGTTGTAGTATGTGCGATTTTTCTGTTTTTGTTTGGATGAGCCCTGGGGCTATACGAAGCCCCTGGGTCGTTCTGTCTTGACCGGACCAGGCGCCGGGAGTTGCCAGCTGGTGGAAGGTCCTGCCGTGGGCTGGGACGGGGTGGTACCGTGGTTTTTCCATAGTTTGCTGGCGTAGGTTTGGCTTGAATAGATTCAGACGCGTTGCGGTTGCTATTAGCCCTCGGTCAGGGCGCTTTGCGTCTTTCCTTGACGGCTAGTGGAGAGTTCTTGTCGGGCGGAAAAATATTAGGGGGACGGTAGTTGCAATGTGAAGAGCTAGTTCGACTGCTTCTTTTGGAAACAGATACCCATCTCAAGAGAAACTGGGGCTTCTCTGAGGGGGCCGGATACCGCAGGAGGAAACATGTCTTCCAAGGTGAAATTACGCAGCTTCCTCCCGTGGTCGACGAAGGCTGAGAGATAATGGTGGGCTAGCGCCCGAACGATAGGTAGGCAGGATTGTAGCGACTGTGCTGCCAAGGAAGTCTGCTGTAGTAGTTCAGACTTTGAGGAGCTTTTCCCTGCAGCCGATAGCACGGAGTGGGTTATGTGGGGCGTTTCGAACGTCGTCGCGTGTTGGTACGCCTGATAGCGAAGGCGGGAATCTTCCCTGATGAATCGTTGCTCCAGAGGACCCAGGCTCCCCGCAGAGTTTGTCCTGTTTTTGGAAGTTCAAAGGCATGGTGCTGGCTGCAAGCGCGTCGAACAGAGGTGAATTGTCTTCGTCTGTAAAAGTCCAAGGCAAGTTTGGTCTTTTATTGGCCGGCTTGGTAGGGCTAGCTTGTTGTTGTTGTGCGAAAGGAGATTTATTGAGGACCGCTATCTTTTGTGTACGGAGGTCTATTTTCTACGGCCGGGAGGTTGGTGGCATGGTGTTCAGCAGGCGGGACAGAGCCAGAAGGGGATCTGGAGAACACTGAGTGTCCCTGTCATATTGCGTGCCTGCCGCTATAAGCATACGAATGCCCTCGTGTTGCAGTGCCCCTGGTCTTGGCGCGATTAAAGGGCAAGTAGCGCACCTACGAATTACTAAAGTCGATTCGACATGGGCGTTGGAATTTGACCTGACAGAGCAGAGGGAGAAGGTATGGGAGGGAGAAATTTCGGCCATTTCCATGAGGGTTTGGAAGGAGCTCCCGTAGGTCGGGGCCCTCTTTCGGAGTGCTGTTAGTACTTCCAAGCCCTTCTCTCTCGACAGATAACGGTGTCGTGACGGGTCGTGGTCTTTAATTCGTCCACAGAGGGTACGTTCGACTTCAGTAACCCAGAGACGGTAGGGGTCAATGTTCTGGGATCTTTTAGAGAGCTATGTCTGACAGCTCTGATGAAGCTGAGTCGATTTGACCATATTTTTGCTGGCCGGGTCTCTCTTGTCGCGCAAAACGCTGATAGCCAGTTTTACATATGCTGGGCAGGACGCAGGACAAAACGAATAGGTCTCCTTGTCCGGGAGGCAAAGTGCACGTAAGTAACATACGTGGCCTTTAAATTTATCACAGAGTTTACACTCAGACGTCATTATTTTCAATCAATCTGCCCAAATCTGAAAAGACAGGGAGTGCATCGTAATAATTTTCTCTGAAGCGCAACAGCACAAAATATTACAGCACTTGAGCTATGTGGTTTGAAGGTTCCCGGTAGGGGATGTTTGCGGTCCGGGCGCCTGACATAGCCAAAGCAGTGCTGTAGCTTGGTCTGTGAGGTAACCTCGGAAGGCAGTGTTGCCATCTTATGCCAATGAGAGTGTGTATATATGTGCACATCTTCAGCAGGAATCGCGCTGGAGAGGGGTGCAGGTTGCTAAGATAAGGGGTATTACCCCCGGTGCCTCGCAGTTATTATTATTAAAACTTCACGCTTGAGCTCCCACGGACAGATAATACAACCCAAATGAAGCACCTTGCAACACTGGGAAGCCCAAAACGCTGCTAAAGGAAATCCAGCAAAAAACCATCAACAGCTGACTTAAACGCCTGCAGGCCAATACGACCAAAAGCCGATGCGGGCAACAAATTCCAAACCCTAGCCGACCAGGGCACGAAGCAGCGACAGAACTGATTAGTTCGACATCTGACAGCCTCCAAAGTGAAAGAGTGCGCTCCGCACGCAGCACGAGTCGCTCTCCCAAAATCCTTGAGGGCAGGGAGAAGGCAGTCTAGCGTGAAACATCTCCGAGAGCAAAACTTCCACCCAAGTAAAGTGAGCAAATGTGCAAGACAACTCGAATTTTTTTTTTTCTTTGGAACTCCAACAGGGCCTGGGTAATACTTCCAACTTGTAAGCTGAAAGTCGATCCTAGACCCTCCTGGGACTGAGCAATACTTCCCGGTTGTCAGCTGAGAGTCGATCCCAGACTCTGCTGTTTTTTTTTTCTTTTTTTTTGGAACTCAAACAGGGTCTGAGCAGTACATCCTACATGAAAGTTGGAAGTCAAACCCAGACTCTGCAGAGCAAAGTCGATTTGTTCACAGCCAGAGCGCCAGGCACCGACTGAGCAGCCTCGTGGCCTGGCGTGCGAGGTAACTATGAAAGGCAGTGTTACCATCCTATCCCATTGAGGGTGCATAAATACGTGCACCTTTTTGCGGGAATCCTGCTGAATAAAGGGATGAAGGTTGCCAAGGTAAGGGGCATTACCCCCGGTGCCTCGCAGTTTGGTGCGAGACACCTCACAAAGCAGAACTCCCAGCAGGCAGAGCCAGGGTGGAACAAGTGTCCAAGACAATATGATAATAGGATTATTTTTTGAAAGTTTTTTATTATTTTTGGTAAACTCTAACAGGGAGTGAGCAATACCCTCAACATGGAAGTTGAGAGTCGATCCCATGCTCTGAAAAGCCACATTTTTTTTTTTTTTTTGTTCTTAGAGTTGTTTTTTTCCCAAAGTTTTTATTTCTTAAAGTTTTTTTTTACTCCCAAAACGTTTATCTTTTAGCTAATTAGTTTTGGGCTTATTTTTTACAAGACCTGAGGCTTGCCGGGAGTAAAGTGTCCATGAAGTCGGAGCAGGTAGGTCCCAGAGAACCTTCCTCGCCGACTTCACAAGTGGGCAAGGAGAGCTGGGCCAGCACAACCCTCGAGGTAACCGCCGGCCGGCTGACTGGCGGTAGCGCCACCTGGCTGGGGGCTGCGTTGGCGTGACGAGCCGCCGCTCAGCCTGGCCCTGCGCCGGACGGCTGCCGGCGGCTTGATTTTCGATCTGGAAAGGTGGAAAGACATTAGCAATGAATTTTAGACACTTCGAAAGACTTTAATACTAGTAAGAAAGAATTTTATGTCATAATTCCCACTTGTGGAGGATAAAGATCAATCAGATTGTAAAGGGCAGAAGAAACTACGGGCTAAGTCCTAACGGTGCCAAGGGACCTGGAGGTGAAAAAAATGAGTGCATGAACTAGCTATAAACTGTAAAGCGTTTATTTGCGGTCATTTCAGGGTGCGTTTGGCTTTTGTAAGTTATAAATGAATGTGTGACACAATTTCTCTTCAGACAATATAAATGTTTCAGAAAATATGCTATTATTCGCCCCATACATAAATTTTGGGGGGCATATGGTGATCGCTAGAGACGTTGAGGCAATTGGCGATCGCTATCCCTTCCATAGCATTCCTTTGTAATTATTAAAGACGCCACAACCCTCTGAAAGTGGGGCATTTTACAACCAGTGTTATAGTGTTATGGCAATTGACGATTGCGTTACGATCGTCAATTGCCCTCATTTGTGCCCCCCACCCCTGCCGATCGTGAAATGCCCCATCTGCGATCGCAGTTTACCCCATAGCGATCGTCAATTGCCCCATTGTACTAAACTTGTTTAGGGCATTAGACAACACTATAATGCCGTGGTTAGGGCATTACACAGTACTATAATGTCTGACTGACTGAGCTTCAACTGTCTGTCCACAAACCAGTAAAAGGAAAGGAGGAACACGGCAGCATGAAATGCAAGATATACTATCCTTTTTTTGTTTGCATATGTTTAGTTGATGATTTCGGTCATTATCCATGGTCTAGTATGCCAAATCACCTTCAAATAAACAAATTACAGACCCATCGTCAATTGCCCCACGATAATCGCCATTTAACCCTGAGGGGCAAATAGCAATCGCATCACTAAATACGATCTCTATTTATAACATTATTTTCGAAAACTTTCAATGCGGGGATGGAAGCACAATGTATCAACACACTGTGAGTTACTTAGTTTATTTTTCGATTGTCATTAGTGTACGTGCTGGTTAGATGTTACTGAAAACGATAGAAGACATTGGAATCATGGCTGTCTCCAGAAGGATAAGGCAAGGTAGAGGTTATTCCATTTGTGGACTACTGAATCACGATTCGAAACAAGTAGAGGGCGCTACTCCAGGTATCCACCGGTCCAGGCGAACTTTCGATTCAAGTTATTTGCTATGAAGTAGCTACGGGAAAATTAAGTGCAGTGATTCAACTTCTGTCCATTGACTAGGAGGTGCGCACCTGCACCAGAAAGAAATTTCGCCCTGCAATATTTTCACAAGATTCTAAAATAGGCTAAATCTCTGTTAAGGACAGTCCGCTAGCATACTGGATTCTCCAAACAAGAAATAGGAAGACTACTGAAATGTGATGAAAAAACTGTTCGATTGACGGTGAAAATCCCCCCAAAACAGCTGACCGTGTTCGAGATGGCCCAAAATCAGGCCGCCCTTGGGAAACCTCTAGCAGAGAAGATTGAATCTTCAAATCCAGAGTATTTTAGAAAAGAGTTTGAAAATACTCGTGAGATTTAAAACCGTTGTGTTCTTATAAAAAAAGGATGTTTCTACAGTCAAGAACAGGTTGAAAGAATATGAGTAGAGAGGCTGCGAACAACGAGAGACACTGGCTGTTTTCATTAAAATTTTCAGAAGCAGCAAACGGTCGGTGACAGGGGCGGCTCACCATTCATAGTATTTAGGCGTCTAGGGATTGCATAGCATTTACTCGTACGTTTACCTGTCCTTAAAATTACTAAAGGTAATGTCAACTTTGACAGCACTCCCCTCTAGGGAACCGACACGCACTGGTTCGTGAGGCAGATGTGGGGCCAACTAGACCCAGAGGAGTAACTGCAGCTATAGCCGACGATGGGTTGCTGCGAACTATGGTACTGAAATGGAAAGTTCAACAAACCGCCCCCACGATAGCAATGCACACTAATAAAATTTGCTGACTGAGCTTGCCAAGGGCCCTTGAGAAAGACCGCGACTGGCATGGGATCAATCTAAGGACCCTCAGCACTACATACCGTACTGTGTAGCACTTAACGTCCGTCGCTACCGTGGGTATAATTGTAATGATAATAATGAATAATAACTACACAAACAATGAGAACTACAGCACTCTCACAGCGCAAATTCCACAAAAATAAAAATTCAAATTGTTCTGAAACTCAGATTTCCTTTATGTATCAGCACAAAAATCTAATTATTAGTGTGCCTTTCAACAGTAATAACAGTTTCTGTAATTTTATTCAATATCCGCAAATAACTTTCTAAGTTAATTCGCTAACAAACACAAAATCAACTAGAACGCCTCATGGCGTAAGACTATCACCAGCGCAGGGAGCAAATTTCATAGCCGTCATTTCTGATAGCCAGCTAATCCTAGTTTTTTTTTGCATGGGTCACATCCAGTGTGGGAACACCTTCGTGCATAGGTTTCCCGTTTCTATCATCATATGTCCTTTGCTTCCCCCTGTGTTGTGGAAGTAGGCGCACTGAAACTATTCACTATAATAATAACATAGGAAAATAAAACGCCTCGACGATCTGCCGCGGTGGAGGCAAATTCGCTGCGGCGGAGAAAATTCAACGCCGTCGTTTTTCAAGGCCAGTTAGGCCTAGTTTTCTTTGGCATGGGTTACATCTACATAGGTCAACCCACTAAACTAACAGAAAAAATTATAAAGATCGCTCAACTCCTTCTACATGTCTTTGGGTGGAGAGACAAATATACATATATATATATATATAATACGCGGCCGGTGCTGTAAGGGCAACCATGGCAAACCGTCACTCACAAGAGCGACCTATTGAAGTTTACCAACAATGAATTGGACTTGGTTCTGCCAACGTTGCAATGGGCCTAAAATTGAAACGATTATTTTGAATGTTAGCAGAACCCGTCCTAGCCTTCACCTAGCCTTATGAAAGCAAATTAATTGATGGCGGGCTGTTACAGTAGAGTGGTGGTGGGTGGCAGAATCCGAAACGCGCCACAGAGTTATTTTTTTCCCGGTTCTAGTTTACGAATGAGGATTTCAGACCCGTTTACATATAGGGGCACATTAAGTTGTTGCCTTAAATGCACGATGACGCCCAGTAAGGTATAAATTATCGTGAACTGTCGTCCTAATAGCACTACCATCACTTTATTTATACAAATAGCTACCGTGCATATACTTAAATCTTTAACGAAAACATTATCACCTCTCTCACTTCGTTCGCGGATGATAAATACATAGACAAACAGATGATCAAAAATATCTGATGCTATACTCTCCGTAATATACCTAACAGCTCATGTAAATGTCATAAAAATCCATTCTTAACTTTTTGAGTTATGGCACTAAGAAAAACGACACTGATTATTATAATAGACTGACAAACAAATAAAACTGTTGAGCAGATCTTCATCAAAAGTTAATCACCTGTTACTCCTAACAGGCCTAACAGTCCCAGCAAATTTAACAAAGATCCGTAGAGAACTTTATGAGTTATATTGGCAACAGACACGATGAAAACATAACCTCCTTGGCGGAGGTAATAACGGCAGTTGTCTCTTCTGCATTCACCAGCTAGGCGTAGAAGAGAGATGGAAATGATAAGCACAGCATGGTAGCATGTCAATCTCGAGAGCGCTCTGAGAGCGCACACCTCCGCCAAGCATGACAAAGGTCAGGAAAAATTGAATTTGGTTTTGAAACCATAAATTTCTTCGTATCAACAGCAAAATCTAATCATTTGTTCCTCTTGATAGTATAAATTTTCTTGAATATCCGTTCGTAACTTTGAGAGTTTTTATTATTATTATATTGGCATGCCCCGGTATTTCTGAAACTTAGACAATCAATAGCAATCTAAGATGATTTACTTGGCGCACAGCCGGAAGTGCCGGAACCACAACGTTGTACTCCGGTGGAAAAAAATGAAGGACGAAGACAGAAGAAAGAAGCGCCTGTCTGTGGCCCTCCGCACGGGCGAGGTAAGAGCCCAGCAGAAAGAGTCGGTCACCTCGATCGGCGGCCCACCTCGCGGGACAGAAAGGAAATATAGAGAACCTCCCTCACTCTACTAAACTAACCGTCTCAGCAGGAACTGCAGCCAGCTGCTACATCCCCTGCGGAGAAGGCGCTCGGTGTTAGTCTCCGATAGCTTTTATGATGCCGGCGGACGCTTCCATGCATTCACCGGCTTACACGTGTCCAGTGACGTCATGCCTGTCGGGCGACTTGGGCAGCTGGAGCGCAGCCGACAACAGTCCGATT
>LQNS02278096.1:15766011-15778453 GCA_001587735.2 Parhyale hawaiensis | reverse complement strand
GGCTTACACGTGTCCAGTGACGTCATGCCTGTCGGGCGACTTGGGCAGCTGGAGCGCAGCCGACAACAGTCCGATTTCCAGCGGCGCAGCGAGAGGTTGGTGACACCTCCTCTGTGCGATCTTATATAGTCTAGCGTGCGAGGACATTAGTCCAAACACTCGGGACCCTTGGGTGCGTGACGCAAGGCGTCCCAATAACACAATGAAAATCAGTAGCCAAGATACTCCTGGAATGTACTTAAGTTAAACGACGTGCCATCTCAAAAATCCACTCTTCAAGTTGAGCGTGCGACAGAATAGTATGGTGCCGGCACAAATGCCTTACTTGATACAGTTCATCAATCTTGACGTTCACTGGACTGTTGGCGCGAGGTTCCTTTCGTGCTGCCAAGGAGAAGTGCAGCAGCTGGCCGACACCGAACATGAGCTGCAGGCACTCCTTGGCGTCGCGATCGCTAACAATTTGAGACTCTGAAAATACAGACAAAAATAAAAACATGAGTCAGTAAATAAATATAAACAATTATAGCGCTTGTAACCGAAAATTAGACCGCCGAAGTAGTAGTATAAGAAGATTTAAGCCTCACTAAACAAGTACTGTACTAAGCTCTTCTAAGAGAGGAAAAGGAAGGGACATATAGTATGTCGATAGAAAAACGGGGAAATCATACACGAAGGTGTTCCCACACAGGATCAACGCGCATGAGAACAGCAAGTCGGAAAAAAAACGAGAACAACAAGTCAGGAAAGAAAAGGAAGAACAGACAACAGTAAGATCAGTAAAAGTATGAAAAGTTGAAGGAAGCAAAGTGGGCACGAAAGACAGACGTGCCGAAGGCCTAGCTCATGGCTAAGGTAACCCATACAAAAACCCCCGTGGGGCGCTACTCCCCATAACACAGGATGGGTGAACATAACTAACCTAACTCTATGGCCTATGGCCCATCCTATGTCCCCTGAGGGGGCGCGTTTAAAAATAGTCTTGATAAACACAAGTAAAGACATCCTCCACAACTAAGAACGCGTCCTCCAGGAGTCACAAAATCTTGGGCTCTGCAGATCAGCGGCTATAAATTGCACTTGCGTGCATGCGAGATCGACTCTTGGCCGAGATCTTTCTTTTTTTCTTCTTTTTTCCTCTGTCTTCTATATCATGCTAACATCATGGCAATAGCTCATAGAGGGCTAAGGCGCAAGTCCCGGTATCTCTGTGGGAATGGGCCTGTTGCACCGTCTACTGTCACCTATGTAATCTATTGCGCGTAATATGATTATAAAATTTCTAATCGCAACAAAACAAATAGTTATTCCAGCGAAGAAAGAAACAGGACAATAGTATGTATTCTTGGTAAATATCTTCGTAGAAATCAGCTTATGGCGATTTGCTACGATGCTAAGGGATTCATTCCTCAAGTGAAGCTGCCTTCTCTTCCGTTGGCGACAGAATGAGATCCAAATCAGAGAGTAGAAAATAAAGGTCAGTGATGGTCAGCCTGGATATTTAATTTCTGCTTCCTTCTAGCTTGAAGACTCTCTAACAAGGGCTACAACAATAAATAAACTGAAACAAGCTGTTGCTTCACGCACATACACTAATAAAGCTAATGGAGTTTTCTCCACATATTGTAGCAACTTTTGTATGCCATCATAAAAAAAAAAGAGTTCAACTACAGAACTTGAGAGCAAACGCCAGTGTATTTTAATTTCTGTTCTCTTTGACAGTTTTTCTACTGTCAAGTAGAAAATTAATTTTGGCATTTCTGCCGAAAAATCTCATAACTCACCAGCGAGCTACTCTTACCAAAGTTCTACAAGGAGCGCAAAAAATAAGGAAACAGAAGAAAGACAGCAGAGAAATTTGTACATAGGGACTGTTGCAGGGCTCCCATCCAGGGGCAATTAGCTATATGGCGGGAGAGGTTGTTCACTACCATCGTCGATCCATGTAATGGAGCAGAAGGGTCAAGATTAGTACGAAGGCTTGCTATTGCAGCGATTCTAAGCCACATCGCACCGAAATTCAAATATTTTGTCTCCGTATTTCTGCCGGAAGGTCAAGAGTGACGGCGAACTCAGATAAGTGAGTTCTGTGTCTCAAATTTATAAAGCACGTGCATCTCCAACTCTACACGGCACCGGGCAAGAGACGAAAAACGGAAGGAGAAGACAGAAGAAAGAAAAGCCTGTGCTACTGGCCCCATCCGTAGCCCTCTGCCCGGGCGAAGGTTGGAGTTCCGCGGGACACGGTCGGCCACCTCGCAGAACTTAAGGGGAAATACTGTATGGAGATCCTCCTAGCTCTACAAACTAATCTCAGCAGAAACTGCGGCCAGCTGCAACATCCCCTGCGAAGAATACACTCAGGACTCTTGGGTTTGTGAGGCCCAAATATATTTTGGCAGGGAAAGGGACCGCCAGAATATACCCCGAGAGCTGGAGCAGAAGGGAAGCTACCTACCTACCTACCTACCTAACTTTACACACGAATCTATTCGGGACGAACTTCCGGAAGTAGCACAAGCAAATCCGCAGATACAGCAGTATTAATGGCTTTTTCACGATAGTATCTGCCAAGGGTAAAAGTGACAAAGCAGCCATCTTTGTTCTACGAGAGTTAAAAGTTCTCGACAATATCACTATCTGAAAACATATGCGCCATGGAGAATTCTTTCATACATGCGGTACACTTCGCAATGAATTCTAAGGAACAAGGAACCAGCCATTTTTCGAATTCTAAAATTTGATACCATTTAACCTGTAAATGTTCTTTTCCAGGCATGGTTGCCGATCAAATGTAGTTATCACAAGTGTCTTGCTGTACTGATCCCAATCTATTAGCTTCAGATCAGTGGCGCAAGACACCGAGTTGATAATCACAATAGATACAGAGTAACGATTGCTCTATCTGTCGTAAACAGCTTTTCTGCTTTACACTTTTATAAGGAGTTTAGAGTAAACTCCTCACGAGAGTAAAAAGCAGAAAGGCCGGTAACGACACATAAAGCAAATCAACGGTGTCTAGATGGAAAATTTAGATGAGAAACGCTTCAAAGAAAGCCCATGTCTGCCCAGGTGAGCTCGACGGCTTAATGAAATTTCAGGCCACATTAGCAGGTTCTAATCCTGAGCTTACCCTCCTCGTTCATTTTTTTTTTTCAATGCTAAGTAATGAAATTTTTCTACCGTCTAAAATCAGGGAGTATGCCGCGTTTTCCCTTACAGGACAATTCCTGAATCTTGCTAGACACAGAAACAGTTGCAATTTTCGTTACCGGACTCTGCCATTTGTGCACTTTTCATTACCTACCTTGTCCAATTAATTACTTTTCATTACCTTAATTACTAGGTAGACACCCTGACTACGGAACGATACAATAAGCCATGTAGTAAAGCACTCACATCCACCCCTGGGCTTTGAGAGCGGGGGCCTAGATATTTCACCAGAATGTCGAAACGAGGGCTTACTCAATAAAACTTGCAAGGGATGAAGGTCAAGGCACAGGACAGAGCGAGGATATACGTACTGCCATATGCCAAACAATTGCGAAGTTATTCTTATAGTGGGTCCAGTCGAGCGCCAGCATTCGGTGATTCAGCGTGGTTGGCTCGGGAAGGACACAAATACCCACAAACAGACACGCACGCCAACGCCCATCAATGGCAACCGGTAACTGCACACCGCGGCAGTGAACTCAAGGCAAGGCTAAAAAAGGCTGGAGATCCACTTGTGTGTGATTTACGCGCTGCCCTAAGTTTGGGGGCTCCGTGCAGTGCCTGTCATACAGTGTTTGCAAGGTTGTGCTGTTGGTATTGACTATTGACGCAACGACTAGGTACTTTGAATTTGAAGCTCAGAGAAAACACATAGGAAATTTTTGGAGTTAAGTGTCTTCCAACATGTCTAACGTATCCGCTTTTACAAGCAATAAAGGTAAACCTCTGTCGTTAACCTATTAAAACTTCTGCACTAGATTATTATCAAAAGTGACGGTAATAAATACCCTGAACAGCCCTCCATTCTTATAAGTTATCGTGATTCCGCAAGCCTAATTTTTTACCTCTGTATTATTTGACTAGCTGCACCATCTTCTCAAATTTTACCTGGGAACTTACAATTCG
Source organism: Parhyale hawaiensis (assembly GCA_001587735.2). Taxonomy (NCBI): domain Eukaryota; kingdom Metazoa; phylum Arthropoda; class Malacostraca; order Amphipoda; family Hyalidae; genus Parhyale; species Parhyale hawaiensis. Next base: position 15,774,334 of record LQNS02278096.1, on the reverse strand, counting down.
AGGTATGAAAACACGACTGGGCTAACATGGCCAAAGAAAACATCGCTTTATAAAAATATAGAGTCCGGCATCACGCAAAAACGTGACGGGTGTCAGAACCACATTGCAATGTTGCTGCAATTATCAAGTTTAGTTTCTGACACTGACTGGTGCGGATTTTCATAGTACCCAGCTTCTAGAGGATAATAATGGATACCGAATATCTTGTTTTTGATTTCTGTAAAGCCATAGCCTGCATCAGTACTTGACTCTTAGGTCCAAGTGGCCTGTGACGCTGGCGGCCAAAATAGGAAAAATGGGATTTTCTCAAGAGTTATTATGAACATGTCCAGATACGTTCATGCAGGCAAGCGCCTAAGTGCGTCCCCGCTGTGTCCAAGATACCTTCTCTGCAAGAAAAATGTTGGGTACCTTGGAATTTTTTCTTCAGTATTAGATACGGGGAAAAGAATAGCTCTTGAGAAAATCCCATTTTTCCGTTTCCGACTTTTGGCTGCCAGCGTCAGGCCTAAAAGTCAAGTACTGTTGCGGTTTATGGTATAGCCTAAACTCAATTGACGAATGCTGGTCTGCATCAGGGTACCATATATCGTAGCTGAGCGTCGAATCACATCATGGACTTCTGTGTAATATGTACGGTACATAACTTTGTAAAAACGTCATTCGTGACACGAAGAACTGCTGCGGATACAGCAAGTCAATAAAAAATTTATAACTTTGTATGGGGTGCGGACTGCAGAGTCGCTGGATATTAATGCGCATGCAGTGCCCTTACCATCGCCTCTACATCTTTGCTGATTCTCGTCTGGCTTACAAGCTACAATTTTCACATCCAGGCATAACTGTCCCATAGAAAGAACTAAAACAGAGCAAGACTCAGCCAATAAACACTGAAAGTGATCAAAAGTTTAGATTATACGCAAGTGTGGGCTTCCTTAGACAGACCAAGGTGTAAGTATTACGAAAAAAGCAAGCAATATTTGGGATGTCACTAGAGACATGGAGACCATTCACATGGGTGTTCCACCAACGCTGCAGGGATGTTCACATTAGAGATGGACCGAATGTCTATTTTTTACATTCACATTCGTGAATGCGAAAGCGAATATTTTGTTTCGATAATGTTGACTCGAGTTATACTTCTCAGATAATTTGACATTTTATTTGGATTCTAGAGTATGAGATGAACTATTCGAAATTCGAATTCATAGTAAGACTTTAGCCATAGAAAATTGAATAGCTAATTAAAATCCATCAAAGTTTCTTTGTTTCCACGCGCGAGACAAGGACCCACTTTTATATGCATCCCACCAATCTTTTTCCCCAACCACCGCCCTTTGAATGACGATTATTTACTAGTAGATTGACAAGATTCACTAGATTGCATGGAAGCCATTATTGCTGTTGCTAGTACAAGAATGAACTCCAAGTATCTAATAATTAAATTCTGCTATTGGCCCCCTCAGGGTAAAGGTAAAGTCAATTTTGACTGTACTCTCCAATGGGAAAAACAAACACACTGGTTCGTGTAGCAGATATAGGCCAACTGGTTCCAGAGAAGTAAGTAGAACTACAGCAGACCACGGGTCGTAAAGAACTATGGCGCCAAAGAGGGAGTTTCAACGACCAGAGCCCCCACCCTCCCATTCCTGGTCAGGAAGGTGCCCCCACCCAGCTGCGCATACCAAGCAATTGCCGACTCAGCACTCCGGACGCTGCAAAGATCTCTTGACAGGCATGTCACTAGAACTCGGGAGCTTTAGCACGGGAGTCAGACACGCATGGCATGCTGCTGTTGTGGGAAGGAGCCCTTGGCCATAGGGTTAGGTTAGTTGAGGTTCGCCCACCCTATATTGAGAGGCGTGGCGACCCCAGGGGACTCATACAGGTTACCTTAGCCATTAGCTAGGTCTTTGGGACGGCTGTCTTTCGTGCCCACTTTGTTTCCTTCCCGATTTCATAGTCCTACTCGCTTATGCTTTATTCTGTTTTTCCTCTTCTTTCCTGACTTGCTGCTTCCATGCGCGTTGATCCGGCGTGGGAACACCTACGTGCATGGGTTCCCAGTTTCTAGCAGCATACTATATGTCCCTTACTCTTTCCTCTGTGACATCGTTCTCCCCGAAAAAGGAGGTTCAAACTTCCTGACTACAACTAGCTCTACTATTGGCGGGTTGAACTCCAAAAATAACTATTTTTCTGCTCTTTCACCTCCCAGGTTACTTTGTTTTTCATCGTATACTACGCTGGCTCCACTAAAAAGACGCTCACTCGCAATACTAGTTGGCAGACAAGCAAGATCAGACTACGTTAACTGAGAAAGCTTAGGATAAATATTCGCGTGCATCTGAAACCATTTCAGGGGATCTTCATCGGTGGATATGCTCAGATATTCGCAAAATATTTGCATGTCCACATGCGAATGCGAATATTGAAAGACATGCGAATATTCGCGAATGCCAATATTCGGCCCACCTCTAGTGGACATACCTACACAGGACGTAAGAAAGAAGAGGAAGACTAAACAAAAAACTTATTTGTAGGAGCATGAAAAATTCCAAGAATAACAGTGAGTACTAAAAGATATTCCAAAATCCTAACGAAAGGTAAAGCAATACTAGGTTTTCTTGCAAGCACAACTCCCTACAACATAGGATAGGCGACCCTAACTGTCCTAACCTTGTGGTCCACCCTGAGCCGTCTGGAGGGAAGAATAAACATGTAATGGGGCAGGTGGCTACCCATGCGCTCTCCCCGTAATAGCAACGAAACCCACAAGGTTCCAACATTCTGTCAAGTAAAACATTTTTCCTGAAAGTATAGGAAAGCCAAGAATAAATATACTAACTTTTCATGCCCTGAGTGTGGACGATGAAGTTAAGCTTAGTGAGGCATCGGTTCTTCGCCCACTCAGTGTAGACTTGTGCAATTTTATCCACCTTCGGTGCGGTACCAGTGTCTGAAAACAAACGTTCAAAGTGATAGTATATAAACCAATACGCACAAAATGAAAATTTAAAATTACAATCAGGGTGAGTACTAAGCTACACATGAACGCACTTCAGGTAAAACAAAGCAATTAAATTGAACGAACCATCTAGACTACTTTCACTCTGATGATGTTACGGTCAAATTCTTAGCTAACTAATGTACTGGTAAAGGTAAAGACTTCCAAGGTGTTGGGCAGCAGTACGATGTGATGTTAGTACGGCTGCTAGGGTCGTGGGCTCCGCTCAGGCAAGGGCAAGAAACTCTCACAGAGCGCTCGTAGCGCCTATGCCATTCCGCCGCTGGTGATTGGCCACCCTACTGTACCTTCCCTTGAAGAACAAGTTCCGCGAGCTGTCTAGGAAGGAAGGCCAGCGGTGGCTTTTTCTATTGGTGAATGTGAGCGCGAGAGGCTGCGTGACGCAGTTGCTGACAGTGCTAAGGTCTACCTACAGTGACGTGTATAGAAGGCCTAGGGCTGCTGGCCAGGAGGTGCTGGTGAGTGGTTCGACCACTGAAAGTTGGGAGGCTTGTGCGGTATGTTTGTACATTAGCCCAACTCTTAGGCAACCTTCTCGGACAGCACCTGGGGTTGGCAGTAGGTTTACAGCTTCATAACCCAGTAGACGGTCCGTGACCCGTTGAGTTGTCATCACGATCGTCTTTCTTTCGCAAAAAACAGGTGTTATTCAGCTGGTCGTAGACCACACGCTGTTCAGCGGTGCACTCCTGCCCGTACTGTTCACCATCAACAGCTCCTTTGATTTTCTAATGAATAGACAACACCCAGCTTGTCAGGGAAGTCAATTTATATATTATATAGGTATTCCAATTATATTTTCCACATCTCCTTCGAATTTAACGCGCCCGTTCTCGCAACAGAGCTCAGCCTTAACTTCCGTATCAAAAATAGAATCGACTTAAAAATTTATCACTCGAATTTCTTCCTATCTTAAGGAGAAGAAACTGTATGCAAACAAGACGCAAGTAAATAAACAAGTAAGCTCCACAGACTTTTAGTATGATACTAGATCCGTGGAAGTCTCATGTCCGGATTGCGCCACCGGTTGCTATGTCGTGTCCTTGTTGTATCCCTTAGAAAATAGTCGAGAAAATGTGCCGGATGTTAATGCTATTAATCATGAACCCGTTGATGGGGAATCAGATCCTCCTGTATTGCGCTCTGTAAGCAGAGGCTCAAAAATCTTAAGTAATTTGAATTAAGTCTTGCACCCCGCCAGTGCATAAAATTTTTTCATTATCAAAAAAAAATTCCTAAAATGTAGCTCCGCCCATCGCGTATGACGTCACTCCTACCGGGAGGTGTCAACCTTTAGTTCCAATTATGAGTTCTTAACGCGCAGTTCCAACCTGGACCTCTGAACTTTCAAGTTCCCTTATGTTTTGATTTCTTACCGTTCCTTTTCCTGGTGATTATTATATTGTTAGATAAATATACAAATACACGAAGCGTTCTATTATACATATAACTAGAGGGCCCCGCCGGCAAAAATTAAGGCAAAAATTTTGTGATTGAGCTTTTTATTGTTCATGTTCCCATTATAGGTTTTACTGTATTATACCTGCAAGCCTGATCTTCTATTAGTGAAACGTACGCTGTACAACGAAGAGTTTTGCCATAGCAAAATATCCCCCTGCGTGAATATCAGCTTGGAAATGGTCAAACGTTAAGCTGCACTGAGAATATATAGTTCAGTCGAAATAATTCACTGGAAATGCCCAGGGCTCACCGTATAGTGGATACCAACCGATTGTTGCACTTCAAGCGCCGAAATTTGGCTGAGATGTAAATTCAATACAAAAAGGCGTCTGCTCACTGTGAAGATAGAACTGCTTCATTATGATTAAACTAATGAAAGCATATGCGGAATGGATTATGCACCAAAGGCACGAAAACTAAAAACCGAAGAGAGAGACTGAGCTTTTATAACTGCTACAAAGATATTTAGTAAAGGATAGGCTATGGGATAATATAGCCGAAGACCTACGGGATCTAAAACTCTGTCAAAGATACCGCCTCTCATCCACCATGCTCAGAAGCAGAAGCATCATCGTCATATGAAAAGCACCAAGCTAGTTTGTGAAGCGAAGAAATATTCAGAAAATGTAGTACAGCATTTCCACATTAGACCATACTGGCCAGGCGAATAAAATTTCAATTAATTCCTGCACTCGACGTAGCTATGCAGAGGTCTGTATCCACGTTACCACGATCCCTAAATAGCAGTCTTGATCTAACTCCTGAACAATGACATGGATTGTATGGTGGACTCTGAAACTTCCAAGGGCGTACATCCACCACTGAGGATTGAATTTTTTCACATCTAAAAGCAAATAAGCTGTGTCAAACAAGACACAAGCAAGTATATAAACAAGACACAAAGTTCAGAGGCTTTTAGTATAATAGTAGACGACCCGTGACCCGTTGGGTCGTCACTGCGATCGTCTTCGCTTTCGTAAAAAAGCAGGTGGTATTTAGCTGCGCATAGACTACCCGCTATTCGGCCGTCCTCTCCTGCCCGTCAAGGAGCGGGCCCGTTCGGTTCACTATTGACATATTCTTTGCTTCTCTAACGAATATTCAACACCCAGGTTGTATGCAGAGTCAAATTATTATAAGTTACGTATCTCAGTTGTATTACCCACGAAACCGCTAAATTGATCATGCCCTTTCTTGAGGCCCAGCTCAATTTAACTTCCCTATCACAGACACAATTGAATTAAAGAACTAATCCATGGAAGGAATACGACTGCCCCTCCCCCCAATACCTTGACTTTATTCTCGTCTAAAAGTGAAGAAGACGTGTCAAACAAGACACAAATAAATAAACAAGACACAAACAAGACCGGTTCACAGACTTTCAGTATAATATAGATAGATCTACGATATAATAAAGACCAATGTGTATTTACCAGTTTGTTTATAGGTTTGTTTGTTATTCTTTTTTACCAATATTCTGTCATTCTTCAACGAAACAGATAGGCGAAAATTAGCCCAGGTTGGAGGCTGTTTTTGTTCATCCTGTCAAGCTTAATTGAAAAGTGACTGGAAGAAAATTGGAAAAGTTGCAGATGATGGCCAACTTATCTTGACCTGCGAGAGTTGGAATTCAAACATTGGAGACATCGAAGGCTTCATTTGATTTGTGAGAGTATTAGCTTCATACATCGAATCTATGGCAAAGTATTGGACGACCCTAAGTCTGAATGCACTTCTTGCATCGCCGAAATTGAAATCGCAACGCTGTCTGAAGCTGCCATTAGTACTCTCATGCATCTTGATTCTTAAGTTTCTTCCCATAGACAATTTGCGTCAGTTATTCTCCCAAATTTAATTCAATGGTCGACGAAACAGCTTTCGCTATGCAAAAGCCATTGCACTTGCATAGGCTATCCTACCGTATCCATAATACCGAATCAAAGATATTACTTGAGCGTTGCTGATCGGCCAGCAATAAGCAATGTATTTCCTCCAATTGAAGAGAAAAAAAAAGTTTCGATACTGAACAGCTGTGAAGCGGTAAACGTTCATCTCAGGGTGCTTAGGTTAGCTAGCAGTTGTAATAACGAAAGTATGATCACTGAAGGCCATCACAAATTCTTTGCTGTCATTTTATGACAGCACGGGCCCTCTAGTAGATACTATAATTCTGCTTGAGGCTCCGTTCGTTCATAAGCGTGTTTGCACGTCATGCTTTTCAATACAGGATAGAGGGAAATCCAACTTGTAAGAAGCTCCGATTTTCGTTGGAACGAAGTTCAAACATAGCTGACTTCCTTAGCGCTTCTTGAAAAAATTTCAGTCAATTTCAAAGCAAAAACATGAACACCATTTCACTCGTATCTTATCTACCTCTTTTCATTTCCTTCACAACAAATTATGTTCGTTTTCCTTGCGGCGCTCGACATTTTTCAAAATATGGGTAGCCAGATATGTAGAGAGGTTACACTACAGGAGAATAGGAGGAGTCAAGTTGAAACTTTAGCTGCTACTTCTAGGCAGGTCTTAGGTAGAATATTCACTGCCTGACTTGGGACATTTTTCAACCTTTCTCTGCATGATACGGTTCTGAAGGCATCATAATTGAAAAGTCATCTTTTCTGTTGAAATTGCACATGTTCCTTCAGTATTAGATAGGGGCAATTAGGACGATACGGGTATGAGATATCACTGGAGAACAGTGTTGCTGTTCTGTGGAATTTGAACAGCTTCCAGCTGCATCAGTAGCAGCGTCATTGGACGGGTACGGAGAAACGCTCCCATGTTTCGTTAGACGGGATTCGTCTAAGGCAGTATCTTTGATATAGTTTTTGATCCTATCCTATATAGTTGGTTGCACATCTAATTTTATCGTATTTATCAGTGCAAATCGGTTGTTGCCCTCCCAAGGTAGTTGTCTTCCTGGGGGTAGATAAAACTTCCCAGGGGTAGTTGTCCTCCTAGATGTAGTTGTCCTTCAAGAGGTAGTTGTTCTCCCAGTGGGTAGTAGTTCTCCTAGTGTGATAGGCCTAATTGTCCTTCCAAGGGGTAGTTAACCTCTTATGCGGAAAGTTGTCTTCCTATTTAGGTATCTCGCCTCTACGGGACCCGTGGATATTCTACAGGAGGTAAATGTTTTCACTTACCATAGTTTAACCTGAGGTAGTGCTTCTAACTTAACTCCATCCGTTACCAATTTTATTCAGCCACTTGAGCGCCAAGGCGAGACAAATTTTATGCCTATAAGTAGTTTTAACGTCAATTAAATTTATTTCACGGGGCAGTACAAAGTGAATGCTCCGGTAGCAGATCTACAGCAATTGTCATAGTTTCACGGTAACTGCAGAAGCTGCAGATAACTGTACAGTGGCACTGCATTGATAATTGCAGTAGAGAACAGTTAGAATTGGTCCGACTTCATTCAAGCCTTCTTTTCTCCCTGATATATTTAGGCTAATCAATTATACACTAAACAAGGACTTCCATTATGCTTCATCTATGACGGCGAGTAACTTCTATGGTGGCGACAGTGATGCCGTCAATGCTGCTGCTCCTATTACCAACTGCATGTTGTAAAGTTACATTGTGATATTTTACGTCAACGAGCTGAACATATTATCGCTTCTATTTTTTCATTTCTAGCTTTGTTGCTGTTTTGGTGATCATTTCAAAAGTTCTTTTTTTTGGTAAAGATATGTACGAATGCCACAATTCAAACAGTGAGGAGCGTGCGTGCAGAACACCTTGCTCTTTGCTTGCTTTTTAGCGCGTAATAATGCATGGCTGCTGCAGTGATGCTGCCTGACGTAGGCCCAGAAGCGCAAATCCACGGAA
>LQNS02278096.1:15669901-15680753 GCA_001587735.2 Parhyale hawaiensis | reverse complement strand
GAGGAAGATATGCAACTAGCCTCTCTGTGAGGTGAGAAAAACAAGGGAGATGTGCGTTAATTGCCTCCTCCCTCCTCGATCTCAATTCTTTTGCCGACGCGGGTCTCACGTACAATAAGGCCTAGGCCGAAACTGGCCACCACCAGCGTCTTTCCTTCCAGGTAGACGCGAACTTGTTCACTGGGAAAATAATGAACAATGAAATATTTCTACGTCTTGTCTTTTGAATTGCCTAGGCATACTTCATTTTATGTGAACAAAAGACGCATCAGGCAACAAACCTAAGCACACAATGGATATCGATGTAAGTTAGATGGTTCGATAGGTCTGAGACTTAATCTGCTGAAGGTGTTACTACAAGAGTAGGTATAGAATGCAGAAACGGTTGGGCTGTAGAAGCCTAGGTACTCAAAACGAGATGAAAAACAGAATAGAGCTAGTGCAATGCGAGGAAGGTCTGGGAACTTCTTAGCCTTAATCCGTGGCAGGTGTGCACAAGAAAAAACATGAGCTTGATCATTGTACGAGATATGTCGAGGGCTTAGAGCCAGAAGTGGCTATGTCTATCTTTGGTGAAATCGGGGTCCATTCACGAAGTGGGTGCCCGTGAGGGATATTTTTAGTGTCACGGGTGTCTATGCCGTATATTTTCATGCCAATTCTCTTCTTAATGAAGAGATATGGTATGGACACCCGTGATACTACAAATATGCCTCACGGGCACCCTTTTGGTGAGGGGAACCCGATTTCACCAAAAATGGACATAGCCACTTCTGGCTCTAAGCCCTCGATGTATGAAAATAGAGAGGATCATACATATCCACTAGAAGAAGACAGTAATATAATAGATGCAATCATTAGAAGGCGTGGGACGGCACGTAAATGCAAGTGGAGGGTAATCGAACGCGCCAGTGGTGGGAGTGAAATCGTGGGTGCAAAATCCGTAGACTACCTACATTGTATCCGAGACTATAACTACTCCCCAATCCCTACTACTGCTAGTGAGAAGCTCATATTCTGTTCCCGACCCTGGAAACGTTGGAGTCTGGAAAGATTGTTCTCTCTCCCATTAAAGTAGGGAGTATTTCTCTACTAATGAGGCGTACTCGATTGCTATTCCTTTCCCAAGACCTACTTTGTATATCAGAGATGATCTTGCGGGGGGACGCTCTGGTTGTTTCTTCCGGATCGAATGGTGTAGAGGAGCACTTAATGGTCTGGTTTCAGAAGCCCCGTCTCGTAGTTGTGGTTATTTAAAGACCACCTACGAGCGAGTCAGCCAATTTTGAAACGACCATTAACTGCATAGCAGAGGTAATTGACTGGCTTGGAAATCCACTTCCAACAATTACTATGATGGGGGACTTCAATTTTCCTTTGGTATGTTGGGGAAGCGGTGTTTCACTCGGAGGATCTAATGAGCGCCAAGCGCAGGTTAGATGCCCAATGAACTTCCACGAAATATTTGGCCTCGACCAGTGTGCTACTGCTCCGACGAGGCTTAACAATGTGCTGGAGCTGTTCTTTGCCAACGGGAGTTATTTGGTGCGGATGATTGAAATGGAAGATACATAGTCGTAGGACCACCTCATCTTAACTATCATCGCTGACCTCGGGCTCGGAGCAGCGGTTCAGAAGCAGAATTCTGTCAGTGAGGATAACGTGCTGAGATCCTTGAACTTTAACAGCCAACGCACTGACTGGGAAGGTATTGGCGGTGAGTTAATCGCAGTGGATTGGCATGCTCATCTGGCAGGTAAGCCTCCTTCGGTCATGTAGGAAGAAATATGTCGAGTCGTTAAGGATATTTGCCCCAGATTCGCTCCTCCGAGAAGAGACCAAAGAGCAGTAAAGGGCATTCCGAGAGATAAAAAGGTTCTCATGAGGAAGAGAACTCGCCTCACTAAGACGCCATCTTCTGTGTCCTGCCCCTCGGGGAGCCGCAGGCTGCTCGAAAAAATATCATACAAAGAGAAGCAACTGCTTGGATCCCACGACAGAGAGGCAATGGTGGAGGAAGCTAGAGAATCCATCAAGAAAGGTCCCAAATCTTTTTAAAAATATGCCAAGGGATAGTTGAACACTCAATATCGTATCGGGCCTCTACTCAAGGAGGGTGCAGCTGTGTGTGACCCCGCTATGTGCGTTAAACTCCAGGAAAACTAAGAATCTGTGTTCAGTTTCCCTAAGTTCACGGATGGACATATTAATGACGCTTCTGGACTCTGATGCTGACGGTGTTGAAGACATTGCATTTACTAAAGAAGATTTTGTGACCTCAGTGGAAGACGTTCTATTGAGCTTTATCGACGCTCAATGCGTTGCGCCTTTTAGTGTTCGGGATTCTAATCAAGTTTATGTTGAACCCTCTGCGCTATTTCTTTAGTGCGGACTGCAGAGACACTCGATGCGGGTCGGTAGGCACTTGAAGGAAAGTAATTGCGGGTTCTTTCAAGGGATGCATTAATAATTGGCAAGTACAAGTTACAGAGAACTTATCAGAGTTCTTCGGTACAATTTAGACCGATACAATAGGGTCGGTGCAGAAGCTACGAGAGAGGGGGCTGTATGCTTCAAGACGCGGCAACAGAGTAACGAACATCCATGATACTGCGACAGTTGCTTATATAGGATGGCATATATAAAAGTTATAACGTTGAGGAGGTCGCATCTGCGCCCCAGAGACAAATCACAAGACTCACAATCCCTTTCTCGCCATTAAGTAAATTTGACATGGTCAACGTGCAACAATATGCTACTGCAAGGATCCGGCACGAACCCTGCGGTAACTCGAGAAGCTCCAGCCTTTCTCCTACTCCATAAACCGAGATCGGTAATAATGCATTTATACTGTCAGTTGAAACTAACAGGCGTTTCGGGGTAACTACTTTAGACTGGCACACCAGTTCAGGAGTGGGCCAGAGATCTTAAGAACATCTGGTGCCCAGACTTAACCAGACTAAAATATGTAACAGCTTTCCCAATATCGCAATCTGGGCAGTAGGTTAAGAGAATAGTACAGAATACTACATTAAAAGCATTCTCTACTCCTAAGTATTCTAGGGTTAAACGTTCTACACGTTCCACCTTCTGCTGCTTCAGGTCCAGACGGCATCCCTGCGATATTATTACAAAAGTGCAAACACCAAATGAAGGAACAACTACACTTGCTTTGGAGATAATGGACTCAAGCAAAGTTCTTGAGGCGTTGAAGCGAGTCGGTGGTCTCCATATATAAGGAGGGCGAGCGACATCTCCCGAAAAACTACAGGCCCGCCACCCTGACGTCTCATGTCATGAAGGTATTTGAAAAAATAATAGCAAGGCATTTGGTCACATTCTAACTAGCATAGATTTAGAAGTGAAAAGTCTTGCTTGTTGTAGCGGCTAGAATACCAGAGTTTGATGGATGCACTTGCTAGTGAGCAGGTCGTTGACGTGGCCTACTTAGACTTTGCCAAAGCGTTTGAGGGATAGACCTCTGGAGAGTCGCTGGTGGTCAGCGGGGTACCCCCAGGAATCTATATTAGGTCCGTTGCTGTTCTTGATCCACGTCTCGGATATGGATAGGCGATTGATTCATGCCAAGGCTTCATTTTTTGCGGATGATACTAGACTGCTGATGACCATCTCTGAGGGGCGAATTGCTCGGAGCTTCAGAGTGACCTAAACAGGATCTATCAGTGGGCACTGGACAACATGAAGTTCAACGAAGCAAAGTTTGAATTGCTGCGGTATAGTAGTCATCCAGATAGTGATTTTAACCACACTACAGCGGGTGACCTTGTATTGGAGCGTAAAGTACTGTTAGAGACCTAGGAGTCACTGCCGACGACAAAGGATCTTTCAGAGAGCAGGTGGATACGGCAGAGTGCAAGTGTAGGCGTATGATGGGGTGGATAAGGAGATCCTTCCACACCCGGGACGCAGTGCCGATGCTGATCCTATATAAGGAGCTCATTTTGCCACTAGCTGAGTACTGCTGCCACTTCAGGAACCCAAAGCCCCTGGGTGAAATCAGAAAGCTAAAGGGCATCCAGAGATCATATACGGCCAATATTGCTGGACTGCAGCACCTGAATTATTGGGAGAGGCTTCAGTTTTTGTCTCTGTACTCTTTAGAATGTCGCAGAGATATATCGTAATATACACATGAAAAATCTATTGAGTCATGTGCCACATTTTAGTGATCATCACCTGAGAATATGCACAAAAGAGCATATTCCCTTAGGAACGCTCTGCGTGATACCGTCACAGAGCAATCGAGTCCCTGCGAGTGATATGTGAACGCACTTTCTCGGTGATGGGACCTACACTATTCAACTGCCTCCCTAAACAACTCAGGGCTCTCCGTGGGACGTTGCCAAAGTATAAAAAGAAATTGGATGCGTTCCTGGCCGGAGTTCCAGATCAGCCCTCGCTGCCACACTACCCCCTGGCTGCAGAAGGCAACAGTCTGCTGGATCAGCTTGCGCACCAGCGGGTCCAGGCGATCTAGCAGCGCTGCGCTCGCGCGGCGCATCAGCGTGACCCGGGATGTGGGGGTCCGAATATCATCCAGGAATTCTTGGATATCTGAGGATGACTGATAGTTGTAAGCCGCAAAGACATGGAGCAGGTGGCACAGGGAGATATCTTGTGCACTGTCGGTCGATGTACATTGAGCTTTGAGAGTACCATACTAGATACGATTCGACTGATGCACCGAGACCGCATCCCTAAATTCTCATTATTAGTCTCTAGCGGTGATAGACGATTGGTCTGTAGTAAATCTTCTATGATGTTTGGTCTGGAGTATTAACTAAACGCCGAGGTTCGGTACAAAATTTAGCAAGATATTAGGCAAGGCTTGAATAGTGAGCTGTAAGAAATTCACAGAAGTAAGGTACAATAAGGGGTTCCCTACGCATAGGTCAGTACCTGTATGTTGAGTACTCTAATACTTGCGTGCACTAATAATTTAGAAAGGAGTACATATGTATGAACAAAGAGGTAGAACGATGTAAAAAAACGTGCTCAAGTAGATCACGGGTTTGACTTTGTGGCAGGTATGTGATACGTATTGCCTAAGCGTAGTTGGAGAAATATTTGAGGTTGGGTGTAGTTAAGAGGCTGGCGACTCTCACTGTAGTCAGCAGGGCTAAATGGTGTTGAGTTATCCAATCCTACTTGACAACTACTGTCCGCTGAGGTAGGCGTCGGTCAAGGAGGTGAACTGCTAGTTTATAGGAGCCTATGCAGGTTACGGCGTTCTTCTACGATAATACATCAAAAGTATGACATCTACCTTGCCGGTAGTTATGGCGAAGAGTGAAACGAACTGTACCACTATTTCTGTTCGTTTTAGAGGGTCGTTAGGGGTTCATAACTTAATGGTTGTTCGATGTTACTAAACGTAGAGTCGTCGCTAAGCGAGGTAAACGCTAAAATCGCTTGGATTGCGCACCTCTTTGTGCAGCTTTTCCAAAGTATTCTGATGCAAAGATGCATAAGGTGGTAATTCCGTAGGTAGGAAAGGATCGTACTCTAGTTATTCTCTCCCTTCTCTTCTTTGACAGTGGCATTGCTTTCCGCCAGGAGCTCTTGAAGTCCGTTATCTCGGTTGGACACTGAGGGTAAATCTCTTGAGCGGTATTCACTGCCAGTTAAAAGCTTAGCCTACTGTATGTTGGCTCTTATATCCCTGGATTTAGCAGTTTCCTGAAGGGATAATTATTATATTATTATTATATTGTGGGGTTTCCGCCGCATTAGAAACGAAGACTGTATAACAGCGATCCAATTTTGTATGATTTAGTTTACAAGTTAAGTCGAACTCAAATGAGTTAAATTAGAACAATCTTGGCCAGGTGCACCATGTCTGTCAGGAAATAAGGCGCGAGCATTTCCAACTCCACTCGGCTCGGTCGAACGAAATCGCGCAATCGTGCAGCGCAGAAGAGACGAAAAACGAAATGAGAAGAAGACAGAAGAAAGCGAACACTCGTGCTGGGGGTCCCTTCCGTGGCCCCCCACACGGGAGCAGATAGGAGTCCCATGGGATGGGTCGCTTACCATCATTCGGGGGCCCACCTCGCGGAACAGAAGGGGAAATATAGAGAACCTACCTAACTCTACAAAACTAACCTTCTCAGCAGGAACTGCGGTCAGATGATACATCCCCAGCGGAGAAGGCACTCGGGACCCTTGGGTGCGTGATGCCCAAACATATTATAGCAGGGAAAGGGCCCGCCATAATATGCCCCTGAGGGCATCCTGAAGGGAAGATAGGAGATCGTGAGTCTCCTGTTGCGGAGCCCAGTTCCATACCTTTACGTTATTTGTAGATTGAGTTTGGGAGGCGAGATTTTTCGCTTCTCCGTCAAGAGAAGTGCATAAGCTTGTTCATCACAGCTGAATTACGGGGAGGGTGTCAGATGATATTTGTGGGGATAGTGAAGTCTCCGCTTTCAGAAACCGCGAGATCGAAGGTATGGCTCCTCATGGCCTGCCATGCACCCTGAGTTACGAGTTTTATAGTAACCTTCATACGTATCCTTCTAGAGGAAAATTCTGAGGCTCCATGTAGTGATAGTTCAGATATACTGACGCCTGATATTTCCGTCTCGAAGGAAACCATATTAGAAATGCCAATTGTCCGAGTTTCTGCCCTCTTTGTATCACGAAGGGTCATGCACCCTCTAGGTAAGGGTATGCGTAAACCGGTTGGACATATACCGCAAGTAGGCAATAGGAAGGTTAAGGTTGTTCAGTTCTTAAAGCTACTCGAATTAGGATATTACAAATTGACTCGTTATTTTTCTCCAAGCGCTCAGAGGAAGGCGATTCTGTCGCTCACGGGTTAGTGACAACATTACTCGGGAGTAGATTCAGTCTCTTAGTAGTGTACTCAAGTGATACAATATTGATTACTCACTCTTGGCGCGAAAGCTATGGAGAAAAAGGTCGGTTACCAAACAGAGAGCAGGATTGTTTCTGTGAAGTCCTTGGGTCATTAGCCTTACAAACAGACCTCAGGCGCCTCTGGTTAACTGGTATGAGTAGGGTTAACGTTACTGAATTCCAGATTTTTCTGATGGGTCCCACACTATAAGCATGCAAGATTATGTTTGCTCCAAGTACTAGCATTTTTTCAGGCTTTACGGACAACGCAGCATCCGAGTTCCAAGATCAAAGCACAAACTAGGAGTGTTAAATCCGTTTTTTTTATATCAGGGTGCAGACAGAGGGCAGTCATCAGTTCTAAGTATATGCTTAGAGTATCACGTTCCTGTAGGTCTAAAAAAATTTTTTTAGGCTCTCAGTTTCTCGTCTCAATGGTTCAAGCAAAATGTTGAGCTTCAAAAATCAGCAGGGCTTGAGGTATATTTTCTGCCAGCCTCCAAGGCCCGAGCGAAACACAGAACTCCAGGCTCCAGCGTGACATGAGGTATCGGGGAAGCTCGAGTCCCAATTTATTTTTTTCTGATGCTGCTCGGCTCCTAGATTTCAGGTGTTCTATTTTTTGGTGAGCTTACAAGCTCCAAACTAAATACCGAGCTTCAAGCTCCAGTATAATTTAGGGTATCGTGTTCCAGAATTTCATTTTTTTCCTGGGGTAAAGTTTTTTCTGGAATCACAGCATAGGACAAGCTTAAGCTCGCAGGGATAAGTGATGATATCTCGTACTTGGCAGAGGTTTCTTGAGAACCTTTCTTGATGCCGAGTAGAGAGGGCATGAAGGACCGGGCCTGGCGGACGAGGTACACGTGGAACTGCAGCTAGCCGCGGCTGATATATCCCACCGACGGCCCATGTTGGCTGAATCTCCCCCCCCCCCCTCGCTCAGCCTGCACTTGACGATTAGGTTGTGGCCTTGTGGGGCTCCGTTTCCTTAGTCAGCTAAAGAAAATGGGTTTTAGGAACCTTTTTAGAGGGAACCGGTAAAATAAAATTACCTACAGTTGTGTTTTCTCTCTAAATATGAAGCTGGGCCTGTAGGTAGATAAATGACACGAAGCGAGCAACATGCTAATGTTGGTGTCAAGTGAAGCTACGTATATATTGCATAAATATACTTAAATGAAGATACTTACTCTCATATGATTTGCAGAATGATGATGGGCACTGAGGGCTTGAGGACTATTCATTGTCTTCTTACACACCTGAAATAGATAAAAAAACATAATTCCAAGACGTAAATGCTCAAGATCACTTAATATGGCAGAATTTCAGTAATCTAAGTGTGAAATACAAGCAAATACGCGCATTTACCACAACCCCAATTGCTAAGGTTAGATGCTTGCAAAACTTGCGCTCTTGGGTCTTACAATCTTGCCAGAATGAGGGAGGGGGAGGCAGGAGGGGAATGCCCCCCTTGTCCTTTTAGGGGGCGGGCAATAGTGGGGCAGCACGTGCCCTTTCAGTGAGGGGGGGGGGGCAATCGGATAGCAGGATGTGCTCTTTTTTGGTGAAAAATATGCATTAAAAATTTCCATTTTCAAGAAATGAAAGGGTTAGAACGCAGAGGATTTTAAAATTCTACAAAAAAGGCGTGCAAACAGCGCTATATCGACATACTCCAAGTACCATATGGAACTTACTCATTTCTATAAATTTGTACCGAAATTATGCTACTATTTTTGCTCTTGCAGATAAACGAATACTTCAGTTGTAAAATTAAATCTGGTGAAGCGGGAAGTTTGGTATTTTTCTCAAAGAATATAATAGCTAGTAATTAGCAACTATCAATTATTCTTCGCATGTGTTTCAAGAAGAAACAAGCTTAGAATTTCTAGATGCACAGATTGTACTAGTGGCATGAGTGAATTCAATCAGCTAAGCCATTGTTAAATAGTGAGATGAGAAGAGGCGACCCATGACTTCTGCGAATGTTATGAAAAAATCATATACAGCTGGTAATATTTAGTAGCATAGCCCTTCTGTGGCTTGACAGCATGCAATCCATCTGGCATCTCCTCGATTAGTTGCCTAGAAAACTCCGGCTAAAAGAGCATATCACTTTTCTACTATTATTATCAAGATTAAGATTATTCTCGGGGCCCAACTGGTTATCAATATAATATCAAACATTCTCTACTGGATACAAGTCTGGTGATTGGGCTGGCCACTCTAAATATGCAGCGTTTTGAATCAGTGGGAATCTTTTGATAGTGGCCGCTGCGTAAGTATATTGGAGAATTGTCCTGCATTAAGATGGAACTTACTGGCAAATTATCGTAATGGGAGCAAGATTTTAATTGACATGTCAAGGCACCGTGAGTGCCGATTGCTTCCCATTCCATAACAGAAACTCCACCTTTCAGCATTGAAACAGTACACCTGGGATAAAATTTTCCGCATTCCTCTGTTGAGCATTATGCTTGACTTCACAACCTGGTCTATCATACTTGCTTTCATCGCTAAATATCAGTATTCGCTAGTAAGACGTCACGATCCTTTTGCTATTCGACGAACTGCAAACACTTTCGATTCTTCTGTGATATCATTGGTTAGCATTCTGCAATACAGCCTCCAGGCCAAAATTCTTCAAACCTATTCACCTATTCTTGCTTGTACATCAAGCAAAATCATACAGGGGAAAAAGAATTGCCTTCCCTGCCCTGTTAGTGGAAAGGGGGGGGGGGGGAAAGCGGCGACAGAGAAGAGGGATGAATGGAATCACTTTCTAAATAACTCCATTGAATGTTTTGGTGACACCCTTATTGGTCCATTTCAAGTGGCAGAAGGAGTTAAACTGAATGCAGAAAGTTACTGCCAGTTTCTTGAAGCCAACTTGATTCCATGGCTTGATGAGCAGAGTATCGCATGCAAATCCAAATTGGTATTTCAGCACGATAACGTTCCTTCCCACAGAGCACGGTACACTGCTAACTGGCTTGCGGATGGAGGATTCAAACCAAAAAGGATTATGACCTGGCAAGCTAATAGCCCCGATTCAAATCCAATTGAGAACCTATGGGCAATGATCAAAAAGGAAGGTCTATGAAGGTGCTCGGCAGTTTTCGAGCAAAGTATGCCTGTGGAATGCAGTACAAACAGCAGCAGATTCTATTCCACCATCTGAAATATCAAACCTGACAAAATCTGTTGATAATCGCCTTAAAAAATCATGAAAAATGGAGGTCGCCATGTTCAAAATTAAATTGTTATACTTACCACTACTGAACACTTATTTCAATGTTTACTGAATTGTTTTGATTATAACTAATTTCTTGGTGGTTTTGGACGTTTAATAACAATATTCCGGTTCACTTGTATTTATTTCATCTTTATGACGTTTTTATTAGCTTGTTGCATAATCTGAGGTAACAGTAAAAAAAAAACTCGTTAATAAGCCAATTGTATGATAAACTTAACCAATGGCTAAATGTTTATTTTACAAGCCCTGTTTATTTTGGCAACACAGCAATACATTTAGTAAATATTGATATTTCAAAGTTAGACACTCCTCTTATCTTGAAAAATTAAGTAAAAAAATTGTATTTGCATTATCAAAGGTAACGCACTGTAAAATCTCTCTTGCTCATGCCGACATTCCCACCTTATGGAAATTAGCAGTTACAATCGCAATTTTGAAACCATCTAAACCTGCGGATAAAGGATCCTCTTACCGCCCAATTTTGTCCAATGTCCCTCTGCCAAAAATCCTGGAGCGCCTCCTCTCCTGCCTTTCATCAATGATGCATGCAAACCTGCTTTTCACCAGCAGGGTTTCCGGCCTATGCACTCCACTACATATGCTCTGCTGCATCTGGCCTTCCAAGCATCCCTTGGCATGAACAAACATAAAACCCCTTCACGGCACGGTGGCTTTGCTGATTGATTTCAGCAAAGCGTTCGACACCGTTCC
>LQNS02278096.1:15604389-15624709 GCA_001587735.2 Parhyale hawaiensis | reverse complement strand
CTATAGTACGATACTAATAGTACAAGCACGATACTAATAACCGTTCAGTAAGTACAGTTAGTACCAATGACAAGTACTGTAGCCTACAGTGTTTCTCTAGTTTTGAATTACAGCATTAGAGGTGCTGTACTGTACAGTAATATATATGTACAGTACATACATACTGTACAGTGTACATAGCTACATGTATATGTACGTAGTTACACTTGTCACCTGGGGCGAAATGATAGGTAAACATAACTGTAGTGGGCTTGAAAGGTGGTAGGGAGTAATTTTGTGTGGCCGGAACATGTTCTGAAAACGACAGGAAAATGTTTGGAAAGTGTTCGTAAATAGTCCAAGTATTTGAGGCTTTTTGTTCCGAGAAAAAAACCCCGGATTCCTGGAAACCCCGATTTCCCGGACTGGCCCTCGCCCCGATGAGTCCATGTAAACGGGGTTTGACTGTAGTTGACTGCATCATCTAAATGGGTCAAACTCACCGCTTAGATAAAAAATTTTCCCCCACCCCGCAAACCGTTTGAAGACAATCGCATTTGTCTACAAATTCTGTTAATAAAGGAACAATGCCAAGCCTATTATTTACATAAAAATTTCGCTCTCACTCGAACAGTTTAAAGACTATTGACTATGCGTAAACTGATTAGTACAGACAGATATCCAAAGTCATCCCACAAAAAACAAGACACAAAAATAATTTTTTTGAGCAAGTAGTTTTTTGGTTAAGCATGGGTATCAATATATTTTGTTGTTTTTTAGCAGTAGGAGTTATTCCTAACCATTATCTTCTCTACAGATGTCATTTTATAATAAAAAAGTGGGGTGGCGAAAACACCCCGATAGCGGGGTGTTTTCGCTGCACGTACCACTTTTTTCAAGTCCTTATTACAGGTAAAAAAAAAAAATTTAGAAAAAAATCAATAATGCACACTTATGGCCAAAATCCTGAATGTATATAAACTGCACTAACATTTGCCATTATCCTCACCGTATATTTGTGACATAAAAAAAACTGCTTTTGCAGCGAAATCACCCCGTTTTACCCTACTAAACTCACTTGAATTCAAAATCGTCCTACAGAGGTTACTATTGGATTGAAAAAAAAAAAAAAAACTGTGAAATGCTACAAATACAACTTACCTGGAAGGGGCTGTATTTTTAGCTGTTAAAACCATCACTTTCATGTTTTATCATGGCAATTTTGCTAACATCATTGTTCCGGGCTCGGAAAATGAGCTATTCTAAATCCAGAGGATAGATAAAGTGAAGTGAAATAATTGATTTATTTACAAAACAAGTGATAAGACTGGTAAAAGAAGTGACTTAAAACAGTACCGTAGCTATATTTAAGACTAACAGGATTCAGAACTAAAATGAAAATAAGTCTATAATAAGACAGAGAGACTAAGATGGAAAACGGGATAAGAAAAGTGAAGGATAATGAGTAAGTGAGGATCAGAAACACAATTGAGATAAAGAAGAAGAAAAGGGTAGGAATGAGGATGATAATAAAGAGTAATATTCTGAATAACTGAATATGGCAAAATGAATGAAAAGAACATTGAAGCGAAAGTAGAAATAATGAACAAGGTAAGGATTAAAGCGAGGCAAAATAAGGAATGAGAAAAAGGTTGAAGTGCAGACAAAAATAAGGAACACGAACAGGATTGAAGCGAAAGTAAAATAAGGGACAAAATAGGGCTTGGAGCAAAGGCAAAATAAGGAGCATGGGCGGAATGGCACAGCTGAAATAGAACCAAAAATAGATAATAAGAACCTTATAGCATAGCCACACACCACCTCGTGACCATGAACTTTCTAAACATAGCTAAGATGCTGGCAAGCTTGAACAGAAAATGAAATGCACAATTTGAACTGAAAATAACTCAAGCAAAGCAATGTAACATAATGGCAGTATACATGACAAAAGCAAGAATGAGAATAAACATATCATAATGCAGCAAAAAAAAAAAATAAATAACACAACTCAAAATAAAGCAACTGAAAATTGAAGATGAAATAATTCAACAAAATAAGACAATTCAAAATAAAGCAAAAATGAAAATATCAAGGACAGCAACACTTTAAAGCAAAAGCAACAACAGGTTTTGCACAGCGGCAACTTACCCTAAATGGTGACACCATTAAGCAATATGAAAAGTGATTTGAACTTGAAGAAGAAATGAAGAACCATGATCCGATAGCTAACATCAACAGATAACTACTTACCAAGAACCACACGAACTCCACTCATACTTACAAACAAGATCTAAGCCCTGTATGATCTATAGTGCCTAGTTCAGGCAAGCTTACTCACCTGGTCAATACAGTGATGATACACCGGATAAAGGAGTAACAGGCTATATAATAGCAGCTGAATATGATAATACTAAATAATAGATCAATTGATTTCAATTAATTACCAAAGCTGGAAAGAAAATTGAAAACATTAAATAAACAGAAAAGAACCATTTAGCAAACAGTGACACATTACATAGGCTACAAGAAGAACCACTTAACAACCAGAAGCTTGTGATGCAAAACATACACAATACCAGAGGCACGGTAACATCATCAAGAAAAACTACTCAGCTGTAAGCTCAAGGTAGCTATGATGCTTAAAAAAAAGTAACATCACAACTTGTCCTCTATCCAGGAATTCTCACCATGAGAAATATTTGGTGATGATGAGATGAACCTAAGCAACATCCCTCATACAAAATTCATCTTCAGTTGTGGAGTTACAAATTGTGTAGCTAGCTACTTACAATATTAAACACAGAGGACTAAAGCTTCTGACATTGACTCTCAAGGCCGCATGTTCAAACCTTGCTGCCAGCTAAGCAAGTTCTCTGTCGTGCTTGATATCACTCAAAATTTGATCTGCATTCTGTTGTGCTGGTCTGCATTTTTTTGGGGGGTTTACTGACATTTGCCATTGAATGGGGGGGGGGGGGTCAGAGGGCCTTCTGCCACAGGCACCAAATCTCCAAACAATTTTGGGGTGGAATGCAACTGTATACTTTGGGGCCTGGAGGCNGGGGGGGGGGGGGGGGGGGGTCAGAGGGCCTTCTGCCACAGGCACCAAATCTCCAAACAATTTTGGGGTGGAATGCAACTGTATACTTTGGGGCCTGGAGGCTATATCTGCAGTACAAACCAGTGTGTGTAGGTTCCCAGTTGGGGTAGGTACTGTCAAGGGGACTTTCCTTATATCTTCACTTGTGTTTGTATTGGGCCAATAAATGGAAATGTTCAACTTTTATCTTGGAAGTGAATAAAAGAATCAACAAGACTTATATTTTTGCCTTATTGGGCTAATTGGACTGGCTTTCAAACTGAAACTTATTTCCACAACAAAAAACGATGCTATGTAGGTAGCTACAACATTGTGTGGCCATTCAATCTTCAAGAACCTGCATTATACAGTAAATAATTTAGCCACTTGGGGCTATTTCCTCGTGCCAAAATTTCGCGACATGTGCGGCTGATGTATGTCGCACCCCCTTTGGAGAAATCCTGCTCAAAAATCTGGTAACCTAAGAACTGGATACTGTAAGGAGAATTGAAGCCTAAGCTTGGACCTAACTTTTTATCGTAAACATTTGTATGTACGATTACAGTTTCCGTAGCTGTGCTCATTTAAGTGCAACTTTTTCGCCAAAATAGCCCTACCTTATGGAATATGTTTTCACTTGTCAAAATTTTTCACTTATAGAACTTGTTTTCACTAGTTAAAACTTAGCTATATATTTTCAGTAGTGAGAACTTGTTTTCACTAGTGAGAAGTTGATTTTCCTTACTATTATACCTTATTTATTTCATTATTTTTACTGCTAGAACCTATTTTACATTAGTTGAACTTGTTTTCACTAGTTAAACTTGTTTTCACTAGTAAGAACTTGTTTTTACTAGCAAGAACTTTGCACTAGCCACAACTTATTTTCATTTGTTAGAACCTGTTTTTCATAGTTAGAACTGTTTTACAAGTTAGAACTTAGCTATCACAAGAAAGAAGTTTTTATACTAGTTAGAACTTGTTTTCAGTAGTCAGAACTTGTTTTTACTAGGTAGAACTTGTTTTTGCTTGTCCAAACCTGTTCCAGTTGTCAAAACTTATTTTTGCTACTTAACTTATTTCACTAGTCAGAACTCATTTTCGCTTATTTCATCATTAGTTAGAACTTGTTTTCACAAATTAAAAATTGTTTTCACTATTTAAAACTTGTTTATATTTGTTAAAAATTGTTTACTTCTTTTGGGTGTTTCATCTTCTTTAGGTTTCTGTGGGTCACTTTGGGTTCCTGTCAGTGATTAGTGGAACCATAATGGAAAGTGGCAACTGGGCTATTGCTGTTCTTTTCTGTGAAGCTGAATTGTTTTGAAATAATTTTTTGCAATTTTTCTTCTGCTAATTGTTCTTTTGTTTTGCAGAACTTGCAGCTTACAATCAATAAGGTCTTTGTGCCATGGCAGGTGCAGTGAAGCTGGAATCCACTGTGAGATCTTTTGGTGGAAATCAAAAAATTTTTAGCCATGCGAGGTAGGTGCTTGTTATTAGAGATAAGCTAGATACAGTATGGCATACTAATGTATGAAGAGCCTTTTAAATGCACATAAACAGGTGAAATTTTTAGGGTGCACCAAACTCAATTTTTCCATTTTGATAGTATACTTGGGGTAAAAAAAAAAGGCTTTTTAAGTCTTTCAAGAATGTTTTGTTTGGAAATGTCTTAGTTTTCAAGATATTTGACTTTGAAGTTCCCATTGTTTTCCTATGGGGAGAAAATATCTGGTGACCACATAGAAACCTCAACTGACCTAACCTAGTTATGTAACCTTTCAAAACCTTACCTGACCTGGTAGACTATTATTTACTTTAACTAGGATAGAGGCGTTAGTCTCCGATCATCTGCTTAGTCTCTGATCACTTTTACATCCCATCTTAAAAAAAAACGCTGCAAGACAAACCATTGATCCTAAAAAAATCAGCTAGGGCTTAAATTGTAGCCAAAGAAATGCTTAACCCACGCTCACATGGCCTCTGGCTATTTTTTCACCCGAAAACAGGGTTTGCCTTAAAACCAGCTACGCATTCATTAGGACAGGTAGAGCTGTCATTCAAAGTTTATCGTAAAGAAAAAATGTTGATCTTCACGAAGAAAAAACAAATTTTCCTTAGCTTTGTCCATTTTTCAGTATAAGGTGGTAAATTCCGTGGATTTATGCTTATGAAATGTTAAGGAGAATAATGGCCATTTTTTTTTCATCTATTTTTATGATGTTTCTGAACAGAGAACTTTATGACGGATCTGACGGTGGTTTCGGTTTTCCTCTAGCTTAAATAGTTTGGGAGTTATGGACAGTTTTAGATAAATAATCGAGTTGTAGCTATCTATTTTTAGGAGTAAATTTCATAACATAGCTAAATGCTTACTGTGTGATTATTATAGACAGACATGCGAAAATAACAGGATATAATAATAAAAGGGTGCTCTACACGCTGCAGGTGTCGGATTTTTGGTAAGTACAGTAAACTCTCTATATAACGGACACCTCGGGGGGAGCCTCAGAAATTTTTCGTCCGTTATAAGGAGATTTCCGGTTTAGAGAGAGATCCCTATGTAACGGACGTTTCTCGCTATACACCGGAGCATTCCGTCGTATAGAAATTCGTCCAGAAGCCGACATATGTATACTATATAGTCACATCGTAAATAAGACCTTAAACATAACACAGGTCACTGAAGCGCTGGTATACGCTTATAAATACCACCGGAATTACGTCTCCAGGTGGCGAATTGGGCTACATGGAGAACCCTCCCTAAAAATCGTCCGTAGTTCGGAAGAGGGAGATTCGCTGACCAGAATCAGCGCCACGACGGGAGTGTAGCCCGACAGGCAGAAAACGCCCCTTCGTACTACAGCTCGTTGTGCCCTCCTCTTACATAGAAGAAATTCAGCGGAAAAGACGCGCATTTTCTCGGCAACAGGGGAGAACCAGAGAGTATAGCCTACTACTTCACACGGATCGGTGCACCTTTTACGCAGAAAGTTTTCCAGACGATCAAGTGTTACCCTTTCTGGCCTTGGAGGAAGCCGCAGGGCATAATTCCTTTCACCTTCTCGACAACGGACACGTTTGGTCCGGCCCAAGAGATCAAGAGAACATAAGCTACTTTCGACTATCGAGTAAAAGCTTCGTTTTCGCAGAGGCCATAGGACCCTGATGCTTGAGCTAATCTACGTCCGAGACCAAGTCCCGGCCACCAATACCTCCTGAAACAATGAACTGGTTGTCAGAAAAAGTAGAGAGGTCCTCCTCCGCGACTCAAGCGGGAGTCAAAACCAGGATTCGCCTCGCATGACAAGGATTTACTCACCCAAGTTATCAATTAGCGCTTAGGGCAAAAGCCAACGGGTTTTGCCAAAAGTGTTACAAGACAGAACTACCGGAGAAAACCAGGTTAGCCGCCAGTCTTAGTGTCGCTTTCCTAGCTACGGTTATAGAGGGGTATAGGCGGATGGCGAGCTGGAACCCGCCCAAGCGTCCTTAGAAACAGACACTAGGGTAAAATCGGACATAGTACCGACTGAAGAGAGCATTGAAGAGGATACGTTCCCTCGAGCACTTCTCCCTTTGCGATCACTACATCGACAAAGGGGATCCGCCGACACTCTACAGATTCTTAGCCCCTTCACTACGGTGCCGGGACTGTATGACGACCGCACCGCCACTCTCCGATGACGATACCCCTATTGTCACGGCTTATCTTTTTTTCCCTGCATATCCTCTATGCCGGAGCACACGGTTATAACCGCTGATGGAATAAGTTCTAAGACTTCACAGAGAACTGCCATAACTCCTTACGCAGAGTGTTCTCTCTGAACGGCAAATCTGCCAGACCGGGCCCACCAAGCACGGGGGAACCGGACCAACAAAGTTTTCGGTCTAAGATCCTAGCAGACGGCATATTCTAAGTTGCTAGCAATAAGCCGCACAATCGTCCTGAGGGGCCAATGCAACCAGCGGATGCAGCGGTATGGCCTACACAGACCACGCTAACCGCGATTTCAGTGGGCGAATTTTGAGTACAGCCCAATGTAACGACGGACAGCCCTCAGACGTATAACCTAGTCTGGTCCCTGGTCGGTTCGCGACAACAGGGCCAACGCAGAACATCTGTTTCGTCAAAAAAGAAAAAAGCTCCACAGGCAGCCCAGAACTAGAGCTGGTAGCAGCTAAAAAGGATAAGTCTTTTGACTAACCTTATGCACAGGTGTCAATCCCTGTAGAAGTTCCGGTACAAGAACAACTCCTCCGAGACGAAAATTGGAGGTTGGCTTGTAAAAAAAAAAACTTGAAATAGTTTTTTATTTTTTCTATTACCTGACACACCTCACGCCCTCGTGCACTTCAGAGAGACGGTCGGGTAAGGTCAGTTACGGTTTATACCCTGCTCTTATTTCATCGCAGTGAGGGACTTGGGAGTAATTGTAGAACACCAGCATTTTATACTCTGGGGCAGCCCCAAAACTCCCTTAGTGCATGTCAAGCCCCGGCGATTTAACCTAGCAGACAGACACTGAAGGGTCTTGCTCAGGATTAAAAAAAAAACTTGGAAAAGTTTTCTCCTACCGGGCGACCACAGCTCGTGACTTCGTGTGCCGGTGCAACAGGTTAAGCACTTTCATACCCGCTCTGACACCCCTTAGTACGAGACTTAATGAGATTCTAAGCCAACCACTGATCTTCAAAAAGAACCAGAAGTTGGGAGGAGGCAATGCCAGTGCTCGCTACGAGAGTCATAACGACTTATTTAGACTAGCTCGACAGAACCACGTCTCCACAACAGCGAGGAAGCCTCTCCTGACAGAGCGGTAAGTGCTTAAAAATTACTTGTCTGTGTGTGTCATATTATCCAGCGTCTCTAACCCACACAAATTAAACCTCCAGGGGTGGTCGCAAGGCATCCTACCTACAGGCAACTGCTCCCATTGTTTTTACACAAATAATCAAATGTCAAACGGACAGGAACCTGAAAGGGATTCCATTAGTTGAATAAAATAATTCAAATAAACGAGTACAGGGGAGAAGCAGTTGCCTGCAGTCAGCTGGTTAATGGTTTGTTTGCTCTGCCTTCTGTTCACAGGGGATCCTGCCGACTTCGGACTATGGGCCTGCGCGAACGCAAAACAGCACTTCCAAGGGCCAGCACTCTCCATGAAGGAGCTCCAAAAACCCTCCCTGCGCCGCTCCTGCGTCGCTGTGGGTATATCGGTGCTACCGACAGAGGTACTCTGCGGAGCAAGCCACTGCAAATAGACTGAATGTTCCAATGCACACTTTTGCAGTGGTAAAGCGAAGCAGAGTAGCTACCTCTGGAGTTTCATACCTTCCCAAAGCCCATCCTTTTTGGAGACAACATAAGAGTAATCGCTTGTCGTACAACTCAGGTGAGGCTGGAGTGTGCTGGCCGGCCTGATATAGCCTGCAAGGAGGAATAAGGATGAGGAATACAAGGAGGCATGACCAGATAAAAAAAAAATCTGAGACTTCGTCTAAACTTCACAGAAACGCCTAACAGCGTATTCAGCGCAGATTTTGGCATGAATACTGAGGAAATACCTCACAAATCATGGAAAATTGATGAAATTTTAAAAAAAATTTATGACTAGCTATCTGTCTTATATGAGTGTGATGACTCTGACCTGTACTCCTGTCATGGAGAAGCCTCGGCTATGCGAGTCTAAGTGCTTCAGACAGAGGTACTCTGCTTCGCTTCACCACTGCAAAAGTGTTCATTGGAACATTCAGTCTAATTGCGTCAGTATGCACGGCATATAAGGTATCAGCTGCCTGTATGTATCACGTAGCTATAATATATTGTCAGTTTGCACGGCGCATATAGTACCAGCGGCCTGTGCGTGTCACGTGTAGCTGGTATATTGCATCAGTATGCACGGCGCATAAGGTATCTGCTGCCTGTACGTATCACGTATAGTATCTTGCGTAGGCATGCACGGCGCCTAAGGTACCAGCTGCCTGTGCGTGTCACATATAGCTAGGTACCTATATTGCGTCAGTACCTGTATACAGTGCAGCATAAGGTACCCATCAGCTGCCTGTGCGTGTTACGAATCGTAACACTTTAAAAAAAACTTGCAAAACGTACGTCCCCTTTGGGATGCAACTCTTAACTTATTGAGTTATGTGGCTAACAAACAATCTAACCCTGGCAAAAATAAAACCTCCTATGCCACGTTAACAAGTTTTAATGCGTGAACAAATCACGGATTTCAATTTTAAGAGCATAGTTCTTGCTCAAACAAGTTTTTTCATAAAATTTATGTGATCGGAGTTTAAGGGTAATCGGAAAAACGGTCTTAAGAAATTGAACTGGTACTCGAAATATGTTTCAAAAATGTTTATTTTATTGCCCAAGGAAGCTGCACGGAAGTTCATTTTACAAGCCAAAAATATGCTATTCGAAAAGTTGACTTCTGTAGCTACTATTTTTTGGGGGGGTCTCGTTTGTGTTACGGGACAAGCCATCACTCCATTTATTGGAGTCAGAATCATATGAAACTCACATAGATGTTAGACAACAAATTTATATAGCAGCTCCTATAGCTTTGTTTAATAATTTCTATGTTTTCTTTTTTTTTCCTTTCTACCAATCAATAGTGGTCAAAATTGATTGGAGTTACTGGCTCGCCCAAAGTGTCCAACCAGCCCACTATAACCCCTATAACAAGAAACTATTACTCATAGAATAACGTAGAGTCTACTTACTCTCAAAAGAAAGTTCAGTCCATGTTGTTTCATTTGATATACAGTATAACAATTAGGCCCGATGAGTTTTCATCATTTTTATGGGAACTATATGACGCGAAAATTTTTTTTTCAACAAGTGATCGGAGACTACCGCATATACCCTAGTTCTAACCAGCGTGTCTCTACTAGCTCGGAGATACTTGGACTCCTGAAGATCCTAAAATCATTTTTATGTCTCCTACAGAGCCAAGGGTATGGGAGCCCCGCTGTTAACTCCAGCTGGGTTATCTCCCCTTCTACCATCTCAAGTCTTGCAACTTAAGATAACTCTCCTCCCGTCAAAGTTCTCTTCAGGACTTCGGGAGCATAATGTACCAGAGCGCTGTATTCATCTTGGATCCTAACGCTCTGGTGAAACAGAATTATTGTATCATCAAGATTATGCTTCATTCTTCAAGGCAGATAACACGGTTCTACCATTCCCTGTCCGGAACCCTTCCTAGTTGGAATACCTTCTCCTGGTTGCTGACCTTCAACAGCCGGAACAGTTCAAACTAATATAGGCCAGTAACAGCCTTCTGGGCAGCAATGAGAGTTACGAGGGGAAGGCAGAAGTAGGTAGCCATTGCCATGTCTGCCCATGCCGGGACTTGCCCTTGGTCAAGTATACACTCTCTTACCCTCTAATTTTATCCATTAGCTCCTTTCTTTGGGGGAAGATATAGGCAATTTAGGGCGGTACAGTACCGGGTAACTCTTGTCCAGATACTCTCCAGCTGGTCCTGATCACTCCCCAAAGGCGAGACCCTGTGAAGTTTTCTTACAACGCGCCAACTTCACACAGGGCAATTTAGTATAGACTAACTCAAGAAGCGCTAAGATTTTCTTTGTTCTATCAAGGCGAGGACATGGTTTAACATACAGTGCCTAGACATAAGTATTTGCACAACTTTATTTTTTATGTATTTTTAAAAATTTAGGGTCTACTTCAGGATAATTAATACAGGAAGCTTATATAACATATATTAATAAAAGAATATTTAAACAGAGCAGTCAAATGTGCACTTATAACAAGAAAATTTAACACAAGTAAAAGTAATGAAAAACAAAAGTATTTGACCAAAATAAATATGATGTTGAATCTTTGATATTTAATAGTATCGCTAATTTGAATAAATTAGTTTAGAAATTATTCTAGAACGTTCACGAAACGTCTCAAAACAAATGCAATGTAAACAAACCACAGCCGGGGCAATCATTACCTCTCTAGACTTCGTTGAAGTCGCCCACACTCTCACTTCAATGCCCAAAGTTAAAGAAATCCTTGAAGCTACTCGTAAATGGATAATTCAACTTCGTAGTGAGGGATTAACTTCTAGAGTAATAGCTGAATGTCAGTGTTTCTTTTCAACAGTTGGAGCAATAGTCTGCAAGCATCAAGTGACTGGGGCGGTCTCCAACCTGTTAAGAGCTGGAGCTCTGCGTAAGATCATGGGTCGTCCTCGGCGCTACATGCTACGTAAGGTGACTGATGACCCCATGACAACTCGTGCTGACCTTCAGAGTGGACTGGCGTCTCAGGGACTGCACGTCAGTAAGAAAACTACTGTTAGGGAATTGAACTGTACTGGCATTCATTCTTACACTCCTCACATAACTCTTCATATAGCAAAACATGTCAAGAGCCTCTGAACATTAGCCAAAGACAACATAGACCAAGAACATGAATTTTGGGAAGGGGTTATATGGTCTGACGAAGCTAAAATAGAACTTTTTGACCGAAACGAAGCTCGGCATGTATGGAGGAAACGTGGCACTGACTATGACCCCAAGAACACCATCCCTACTGTGAAGCATGGAGTTGGCAGCATCATGGTGTGGGGTTGCTTAACTGCCCATGGTGTTGGGGATCTTCATATCATTGATGGCAAGATGAATAGTTTCATATACAGGGAGATATTAGAGAAGTGCCAAAAAATTGTATGGACGGCTCAGGTGGACCTTCCAACGAGACAACGACCCGAAGCATGCTGCAAATTTAACGAAAGAATGGTTTCAAAAGAAGAAAATAAATGTTCTTCTATGGCCTGGCCAATCACCGGACCTTAACGTTTAAAAACGAATAAATAGATATAACTATCAACTCTTCAATTATTATTTGATAACATCATTCAAAATTTATAGTCCTTTTATTCTTATAGTAATTTTTAAAATTGTAGTCCCGACTCGTATGTTTCAGCAAGAAGTAATGCCCAGTCCCAACGTAGAGCACAGTGACCAAATATTCGAACTGTCGTCCTTAAATAATTTTAACTTCTAATTGATGAATGAAATGAAGTCTGGTAGAAAATTAAAAAAAACTAAGGGAATCAATTTATCTAACGGTCATTGTTCCAAATATTTAATAATTTTAGCTGATTATTATTCAGGGAATTACGGCACAATGCAACATCTAGGCTGTTTCCCAACCAATTCCTAACAAGAAATACAGAAAATCAAAATATCAGCGCTAGTTTCCACCCGCCAGGCACATGTAGGAGTCTTCAAGAAGTGACCATCTTCAACTGTCTAGGTAATGCAAGCCGCCCAATCAATCTATACCCTGGGCCAGGAGAGTGCCCCAAACGGTGTTAATTCCCAATTGAAGATACCTGAGTTCATTAGAAAGATGCCAACAAGCGAAGCCCAAATCCCTAGCAAAGCTCTCCAGACTCCGCGTCTTGCAATGGAATTACGATAATTTAACCTCTGTCTACAGCAGAAGTATCCAACTGGAAAGGCCGAGATTATCCTCCGCTATTAATCAATCTGCTGGTAACATAATATGATGAGGATTTTATAAGTTTAATATACTTCAGTTCTTTAGTCACGCAGAGCTTCAATTTCATTATTTGGCTGCCACGGTAGCTGTATGCTTTCGTTCTCAGCTCCAACATCATGTATCGCTCACTGGTTCGATACTCCGCCAGACACTCGAGCTCTTTGCAGATCTTGGTGTACTGACTCGGCAAGTTGTGTGTGCATTCTCAGCGCTATGGTAGAACTGCCTTCCTCAGAGGTAAGGGGAGTGGGAGGTCTCGCGTAATTTGTTCCTTCCGTCAAATTGGCGCCATAGTTCTTGATGACCCGAGGGCGACTGTGACTACACTTACTCATCTGGGGCCAGTGGGCCTATACCCGCAGCACAAACCAGTACATGTGGGTTTCCCATGTGAGGGTGTAGTCTAAGTTGACTTTACCTCTATTGCATTCTTATCTCAACAGGAGTAGTAATTAGTTACAGCTTAATCTCCCCATAATATCATACATTCTCCCACTGAACACCCAATTATCTCGAATTTATCAGCCGTGACAACGCGAAACACACCTCTAGAGTGAAGGCTGAAACTAACACATTGTGTGAGCCAATGAAGGGAGCGCAGGGGAGCAGAGGGAGGATTGCAGAACTGTAGTCTAACCCGGCTGGCAACCTCCGAGTGACTTGAAGAAAATTGGCCGAGAGCTTGTACTGCAATAAAATTAGTTCACTTATAACCCCGCTTGATGGATTCAATTGCCCTACTTGTGTAAAAAAGGTTCTCAATAATATCGCCACTGATTAATAGATTTTAGGTGTTTAAGTACAGTACTAGCAGAACCAATCTCCAACGATTGTCCTCATAAGAGTGGTCTTCAGGCGATTAGACCCATTTCGAACAACTACTTACAGGAGTTATAGAGAAACTGAAAGATCATTCCCTCATATAGTTAAAGATAGAAAGATTCGTTATTGAAAATTTGGCTAGTAGGAAGAAGGGCTCAGTCAAAAACATCACCAGGTGCAAGATCAACTTTATACCCCCTCCATATACCTACCTAATTTCAAATTTTGGAGAGAACGATCAGGCTAACAATTACAAAGACAAGTAAATATATAATTCTGACAGGCGACCGGAGGGTCGACACTACAAAGACAGAGAAGGAAGAGATAGGAAGCAGTTAAGAGTATCCACTGTCCAGGCCGCACTGGAGATGCTGAAGGTCCTAGGAGCCGCTAGGCATTAAACTTCCCTTTTTCTAGAAGCAGAAGCAGATGATCCAAGCGGCAGCACCATCCTCGGCGAACTCTCAAGAGCTACTGCAGCCTCCGCTTCACCGATACGTGGTTCGCCAGGTGACTCGGCAAGGAAACAATGCGCCCTCTCGTGTCTGCTGGCTGTTCAAGCGTTATTGTTAGTAGTGAAAAACATATAATGTCATTTCTTTTCAGGTTGAAGATAATACTTGCAATTTGAAGATTTCACGAAAGTAAGCCACGGGCACTTGCATAAGCTATCCCGCAGTGCTAATAGATAATAGATAATCATCCAGGCTAACCCACCAAGCTGTAAGTTGATAGTTCACCGTTGATGGAAATAAATAGCTGATGTAAGGATAATAAATAATGAATAATTCACGACGGTAAGGAAGTTGTCAATGTTCAGAGATTATTCATCAGAGCCTTAACACAGGTACACGCGCATGAATAGAGCAGCAGAACGAAACCCCGTACTTCATTAGAACTCTATAAGGTACGCGTCAGGACAGGAGTGTACTAGGACTAGACTGCAACAGTTATGTATCAGGACTGGTTGTACATTAAAAGGTACTGCATACTAAGGCTACTTCGCACCCGCCCAGTAAGAATACAGCCACTTTATTTATTCAAACATGCTGACAATTTCAACTCTACTTATAGAGTCCCGGAAGAGACGCTGCGCAATCGGCGAATTTCAGTATCTGCGCAGTGTCACTTTCGGGATTTCTTCTGAAGGTTCGGAACTTCTGCTGGACTTTTTCTGGGAAATGCCAAAGTTTTCCGGTATTAAGGCTTGGTTTCAGTTTCCCGGAACGTTCTGGGAACACCCCAGAAAAGTGAAGAAAGTCCGGGAAAACGAGAAGTCCGGGAAACCGGGTTTCGGGGAAACGGGGTTCCACTATACTTCAATTAACTGAGCCAGCAACTGTCAGAAACCCATTCTCTCTCCCTGTAGCCTGGATCCTGAACTACCCCAATGATGGAGAGAACTACTAACTACCTTTCTGCTTCTGCTCATCTTAAGAATCTACTCTGTCGTCTCAGCCCGGTTAGAGACAAGAGCCTATAGTAGAGTGGGGACCTCTGTCTCCTTCTTTAGACATTGTTTAACCACTTGGTGACCTCTACTTCCCTAAGGTAGTAGGGTTACCCTGGATTAGCCAGTGGCCATCTTGAGCGAATGTCTATTGGCGTATTATTAGCTTGGGCTTGGGAAAACTAGTGCAAATCTAACCAATAGTCCAAACCTGCACCTTGAGTTTGGCTTTAAGACTCAACTCGGCGTACCGACCGGGGTTCTAACTTACGGGCGCATCTGCTCCCTGCTGCAGACCTGAGATCCTCTTATCCTTCAACTCCGGGAAGGGGCCATTCTTTGCAGCACCCCAGCAAGGGAATTGACTCTTTCTCCAGAGTGTTCCTAGTTTAAGCTTATCCGATCAGGATGAGCCTGAGGGAGGTTTCCCTTTTGAGAACTTCTAAACGGGAATACTTGGCACCTCTGAGATCAAACCATCCCGGTCTCCTGATAGAATCCTATAGCAGTTAAGAACTCCTTTAAGGAAGATTCCAGTCTTGGCCTATCTGGCCCGAGAAGGTGCCCAGTTTGAAGCTAGCCTTGCCTCGAATCTTCAGGCCCCGGCCAACATTTGACTGGGGTTTAAAACTTTCTTCCCGACGGGTCTATTCCTGTTCCAGCGTGAAGTTTCCTTCTAGAGACCAAAGCTGAGCTCCTCTCGGGAATCTGAACATCATAATGTACAACCGTCATATGTAGGAGCTTGGATTTCTTTACTAATGAAGTGGCCGTGAGAAGGAGCCCAGAGCTATAATGAGATTGGTCTTAGAACTTCATAGTAAGGGCCGAATATGGGCCGACAAAAGGGTTAAGTTTTAATGAGGCTTCAAGGGCCTCATTAAACAAAGTCCCAAAGTAAAACATGCTGGACCAATATCCAAAGCTGGACCTTTGTGGAGGATTCCAGATGGACAGTTGAAATTATCCCCACATTCAAGGAAAACTCGGTACAGAGGCAAGTTCCCTAAAGCCCCATTTTAAGGCGTAGAACCGTTTGGAGTTATGCCGAGCCAAATCAAGGACTTTAGCTTTGACTGACCTAGGCGTAGCTACTGTATTCCTAGATTTCAGGGTGAAATCTCTCAAAGACTGAACACGAAGGGACCTCGCTCTATGGCGGCAATATTAGCCTTCCATTAAATGGAGGGCTTCGCTCTATGGCAGCAATTAGCCCTCCTTGATGAGGAAGGACCTCGCTCTATGGCGGCAGTGTTAGCCCTCCAACTAGTGGTGGGCCTCGCTCTATGGCGGCAGTACTAGCAATCCGATCTTGTGGAGGGCCTCGCTCTATGACGGCAGTACTAGCTCTTCATCATGTGGAGAGCCTCGTTCTATGGCAGCATATATGCTTGGTAGAATTGTTAGAGCACAACGGCCTACCACTAAGTCTTGAGGCAACAATATATTTGGTGAAATGCTTAGGGCAGTGTTTCTCAATCTTTTTGTGATCAAGTACCACTTGAAGGTCTCGTACAGTCGCCGCGTATTCCATGGTCCAGAGGAACAAAATTTGATTAGATATCTCTTTTATTTCCATAATTGTACTAGTAGAGAATGCATATCAACTAAGAAAATTCAAAGGCTGTATCTGCTGTTATTTTTTGTCGACAAAATGGAACTAATCTAACACTAAGAATGGCCATTGTGTATTTATAAATTTATTTATATATTTTTCAGTGGCTCGCTTGGCAAAGTACCTCTGTCGGATAGCACCAATATCCGCGTTTTCGTGGGTTGCTCCAGATCAGGAGGACAGGTGAGTCGTCACACTGTGTTATTAACAGGTAAGTACTCTTGCCGTTTTTTGTTTTCTTTTTTCTTTTTGAACTTGGCCAAAGTTGTGGGGTATGCTCTTGTGTAAGTATAAGAGCTGTGCCCCCAGTAGTTCTTCTGTACTTAGTCTTATCATATATCGGTGTAGACTGTAGTATACTCTTTAGACCATACTAACATCCCCCCTCGTGCCTGTTAAGTCTAAGAACTACTACAATCTGATAACTCTGTTCTTGTTCCCTGTGCAGTTACTAGAGTTACTTCACCTCAGATTTTATTTTTTTGGCTCCGACCCCTCTCAGACCCACTGGTATGTAAGTAGGCATCCGACCCCTTGAGCCTACTGCCAGTACGACTCGCGGTGCGATCAACATCTTCAGCTCCTATTCTCTTGTGCCTTAAAAACTTGAGAATAAATGCAGTGATTGGTCCCTTGTGAACTTAGTCTCAGTGTGTTGAGATAATATTGGCGCTTAGAAATTATTTCTAGTTCGTCCTATTGGATTTAGAAAAATTATCAGCTGTCCCCTTTGGGATTTGCCTCTGTTCAGTGATGTGCTTTGATACTTATAAATTTTTTGGGATAGGCGTTTTGGGACTTTGCCTCTAAACAGCCCTATGCCCTGAGAGTGTGTGAAAATTTTCTGATCCGATACTTACTTAGTCTCGGTGAGATTATCACTTAATGATTTTATGGTTAGTTTTCCTGTTTTGAGGGCCTGAATAACTTTGAAAAATTTTTGCAGTTCCCACTTGGGGGACTCTCTAACTCAGATACTTCCACTGTCCTTGGGACTTGAGAAAAATTTTCTCATCCATCCTCATGGACTGGAAAAAATTTTCTCATACCACCTAAGGGACTTAGTCTCAAATTGGAATAACACAATGGACACGTAGCCTATATCCTGCTGTGGACTTAGTCTACATCTGAGATTACTTACTTCCCTCAAGGCCTTTACAAATTGTGAAGTTTTGAATTTAGACCTTCATTGAAACTTGGTATCAGCTCTTCCAGCCTAATGACTATTAACCTTCTTTTTGAATTCAAATTACACTATGATAAATATATGAAAGTAAATTATAGCCTTCAATTTAGGATGAAAGTTTTGTAGTCTGGTGAGCCGCGGCCGTTGGCCCAGAAGTTCCTGAACTCCTGCACCAATGATTTTGATTCTAAACTTTCATCAGAATAGAGGGCAAAAGTAAGTAAAAATAGTTAGGTTTATTCTTTAACTTGAATTCATTTTGGTTTAAATACCTAACTTTGCAAAAACTTTTTGAAGTTTTGAAAGTTTCAAATATTTTAATTTTCATTTTGGAAAGTTTTCTTTAATTGGAGCTCTCTGATGGGTTACCATTCATGGAATTGTTAACTGGTTCTGAAAGCTTGAGATTTTCTCACATATTTATGAAAACCTTAATAAATTTAGATGATGTTGGATCAGAGAGTAGTACTCTCCTTTTTCTTGTGAAATTGAACCTAAGATTTGGAATATAAATTAATGAAGCTTAATACTATCGATCGAAGGTAGCTTTACATACGCAGTGGTAATTCTCTTTCTCATTGACGGCACTTGGAGAGCAGCTGGTGGAGTTTTAAACAGGGTTGCGGAGTCGTAGGGTTCAGGGTCCGACTCCGACTCCTGGCCCTCTAGAATTTCCGACTCCGACTCCTGGTTCTCAAGATTTTCCAACTCCGACTCAGAGTCCTAGGTCCAACTAGCAGATATTTGATGTAAACATAAAACACGTCCAAATGATTTTTGCTAGTATAAACATGAGCTATGTATCAAGTTAAAGATGCTAGGTGTATTGTACATATACTGTACAATGATATTTTGCATCATTTGGGATATTGAAGTGAGGACATGAGGACATTAAACAAATACAAATAAGGTGAGGTACAGGGGCAAGTTCCCTAAAGCCCCATTTTAAGGCGTAGGACCGTTTGGAGTTATGCCGAGCCATATCAAGGACTTTAGCTTTGACTGACCTAGGCGTAGCTACTGTATTCCTAGATTTCAGGGTGAAATCTCTCAAAGACTGAACCCGAAGGGACCTCGCTCTATGGCGGCAATTTTACCAAAATTAATTTTACCAATTAATTTTACCAAAATTAAATGAATTTTGGTAAAACTTTTACATCTGGTACTTTATGTGAGGGGGGCATGGGGGGGAAAGATACTCAATTTTCTACCGATTGTTCTGAAATTTACACAGTCTATGTATTTTTGAAAAAGAAACTCATTTTTTACTCGTACAATTTCTTTCATTTAGGCTTTAGTTTTTGAGATAATGGAAGTATATACAGTTTAAAGATACCTATATATACCTATGCATATTTTCTGAATTTCAAAGGAATAGAACTCAATGAGTTTTCATGCTATAATAAAAATAATGACAGTTTTGGAATCCTTGAAACAATCTTAATAAAACTACTGAGATGGCCTCTCCATTTACTATTCTGTCCAATCACAACCTAACTAAAATATAGGAGGAAAATTGGTTTTGGGCTGAATTGAAAATAAGGGCCAAATTGAAAAATCCTGCTGTATAGTTTTCTTAGCAATGCTTCAAATATTCTAAGACTGTCATTGTTTTTATTGTAGCATGAAAACTCATTGAGTTCTATTCCATTGAAATTTAGAAACAATGCATGGCTATACAGTAAAACCCCTCTAATTTGAATAGCACGGGGGAAGGGGGTGACGGATTAGCGGGGATTTTGGATTACCGGGGTACTAAAAAACCCGAAAAAAATCTCTTTATTTCACACTAATACGGATTATAGAGAGATTGTTCGTACCTTCTGCGCAGCACCTCGCGCAGATTTTTCGCTCATCACCTCGCGCAGATTTTTCGCTCATCACCTCTTTTATCCAAAAAATAAGAAGCTCCTTGCACGGATTACAGAGGTATTTGAAGGAACTCCGTACTTTACCCCATTAATCCGAAAAATACTCACTTATTCAGATAGCATTTCGAACAGTAATGAGATGTTCGGATAAGGGAGGGTTTCGGATTATTGAGGTGCGGATTAGAGGGGTTTTACTGTATATTCATATATATTTCTATTAACTCAAAAACTAAGGCCTCAATAAAAAAATTGTTCGAGTAAAATGTGTTTCTTTTTTCAACAATACATACACTATGCAAATTTCAGAACAATCTTTAGAAAATTGAGTATTTGCCCCCCCCCCTCACATAATGTACCAGGTGCAAAAGTTTTACCCAATTTTTTTTTAATGTCCTGATGTCCTCAATTTAATGTCTAAACTGTTTCAAGGATTCCAAAACTGTCATTGCTTTTTTTCTATCATGAAAACTCATTGAGTTCTATTCCTTTGAAACTTAGAAAAAAATGCATATCTACAGCTATATTTATAATTTCCCATTACTGTATCTGAAAAAGGAAGGCCTAAACCAAAAAAATTTGTAGGAACAAAATGTGTTTCTTTTAGAAAAATACATATACTATGCAAATTTCAGAACAATCGGTCTAAATTTGATCATTTTGCCCCCCCCCCCATGCCCCCCACACAATGTACAAGGTGCGAAAGTTCTACCCAACATTTTCTCAATGGCCTCATCATATGGAATAGGAAAATACATGGTAGCTATAGCTGTAAAAGAG
>LQNS02278096.1:15548630-15561050 GCA_001587735.2 Parhyale hawaiensis | reverse complement strand
TCAGATGATATGTATGTCTTCCTGTTGGGCTTGTCCGTTTGACCAGCTGCTGCAGTTATTTGTTTCTTGTGGTGGTAGCGTAGAAGAGTTACATTAATCTGGTGTTTCATACCATCATCCATGTCAATGAGGGCTTTTCAGATTAGATTAGATAGGCGGCAGTAGACGATCCAAAAGGCCCATTCCCAAAAAGACACCGGGACTTACACCCCGGTCCTCTATGAGCTATTGCCATTATGTTAGTAAAATGTAGAGGAATGAAGAAACGAGAAGAGAAAAAATGGAAGACGATAGAGAAAAAAGAAATGAGAAAAAAATNAGAGTCGACGCCAAAGCGATGGTAATTAATGCTCGCAAGCATGATCGATGGCCGCTGATATGCGGAGCTTAAATATAGAGATGGAGCGGAAGTGAGAAGAAGTCAGCTTAAAATGGCCTGGGAAGCTTTGACCTTTAAGTGCTAGACATCCCTAAACTTGCTCCCCTTCTTCTGGTAATGGCGGACCATCTTCACTTATTAGGACAGCTAAATGAACAGATAATTACTTGAACTCCTAAAAGTGAGTATAGTTATTAATATATATACTGTATATATATACCTGGAAAAAACAAAGAAAAATAATAAGTACAATCTGTTGAGAGACACACACATATTTATTAATATCATTTAAAACAAAAAAAAAAAAACATTTGAAAATATGTTTACCTTCATTATTAGCTGTATTAGAAATCGAAACAAATAATTTCTGATGGAAAAAAAATTTTGCCACATATCCAGGAGTTGGTATGGGGCAACAAATTTGATAAATTTTATGCCCCAGCTGGGGCAAAAAATTATTTTATTTTTTATCTCACTATCGGGGTGGACTGGAGCGTTGTGCTAATGCTACCAGATACATCTCTCCCACTCCTATTCAGATATTGCCCCCAATCTTGTCTGAAAAAATGGGGCATTTATTTTTTTGCACGTTACCTGTCCAAAAGTGATAACTTTTTGCCCCGTGATTTTGGGTGATTGCATTCATGGCTACCATACCCTCAGGTTTGAAGATCTGCACATGTCCATCTTACACAAAGTAGCCCTGGTCAGGCTCTTTTTACCACTCAAAGCATTTAGCTTGAACACTTAAAACATGAAAGTTATGGCACTGAAAAAAAAGTGCCCCAAATAAAGCTGATATTTCGCCCCGGTCTACTATACATATATATTTATAAATATATAAACATATTTATATATAAACACACGACGATCATTCTTAGGATTAGATTATAAAATATCTATTCGTAGTGTATTTTCAATTATCCTTCTGGGTCGACGGGAGTATTATTTTATAAGGTTTCTCCACTGTCGACCTCGAGTCTTCTGTGGAGAGGTAATTCTGCACTCCTGCTGTTGTTCGGGCGAGGTTGGGACGTATTTCCGCAACCCTGACCTCTTCTAAGGTTCTCGGTAGTAGGTATTTACGCATTGTGTACCTTTTCTTAATCTCAAGGCTTGATCTTGGAATATTAGGATTATAGAGTTTTAGTTGAGAAGTCGCCCTATCTGTAGATGGGTAATCTTTCGCAGCCTTGATTATATTGGATGAAGGTAGGTACGGAATCAGAGATCCTGTCTCTCTTGTGGCACCTTTCAGTATGTGACTGTAGTGCCTTTTCTTTCAACCCTTTCCTGGTAGCTGAGAATGTTCTCGTATGAACCGTCTTATGAAAGAGATCAAATATGATTGTTTGTTTGGTCAAGGACTAACTTTATGGTTCTACCATAGATTAGTAGGGTATCTTATAGTGTCCATGTCACGTCGTGAGATTTTAGGGCACTTTAAGGTGTTTGATATTTTAGTACTTCATTCAAATTATGGAGCGGTTTATGGCAACCTTGGAAGATCGACCCCTAAGTAAGTGGGAGATAACTCTGCCACTCTCCGGTTATAGAGTATTATATTTCATCTCTTGGATTGAGCTGTTCTTAATTTTAGCTTCCGATTGTTAGCTCGATTTTGTACAGAAGGATGAGTATTATTTTCTAATCTGATAATTTAAAAGTATTAAGGTTTTCAAAAATTGGTGAAAAACTTCAAGCTTTCAGAATAATCCTAGTTATTTAGGTCTTAAGCTGGCAAACTGACCATAAATTGCTTTAGTGGTAATCTCATATAAGTAACTGGGATTAATTCAAAATAGGATCAGAAAATTTTTTGTACTCTCAGGGTATAAGGCTGTTCTGAAGCACAGTTCCTAATCGCCTTCCCCAACATTTTCTAATTACTACCAAAAAAAAGAAACTTTACTGAACCAAGACTAAGTGCCACAGGGGACAGTTGAAAGTTCATCCAAAAGGATGAACTAGAAAAATCTTCTAAGTGTTAAAAAGTCTCACCTATTAGAGGCAATAGGTAGGATTATAGTGCTCTTATAGGCCGATTATAATATATATATATAAGATTATAGTATACTT
The DNA here is from genome assembly GCA_001587735.2 of Parhyale hawaiensis. Taxonomy (NCBI): domain Eukaryota; kingdom Metazoa; phylum Arthropoda; class Malacostraca; order Amphipoda; family Hyalidae; genus Parhyale; species Parhyale hawaiensis. The sequence goes on along the minus strand of LQNS02278096.1, from coordinate 15,558,592 downwards.
TAGTTATCTGTTTGTGGATCGATTTAAGTAGTAGTTATATTATAGTGCCTATTCAAGTCGATTCCATATAGCCGAAGAGAGGTAGATAGATCTACTCCCTTGGCTGTTTACCAGAAGGGGATGGGAAGTCTTTGGCGACCCAGACAACTCCGGGCACTATATCGTCTTTAAGTATCTATATGATTATAGTATACAGTAATTTACTATAATTTTATGGATCGACTTGATAAATAGCTGGATTATAGTGCCATTCAAGGTAAGTTCTATATAGCAGATGGGGTTTAATTCTGCTATTCTGGTTGTATACCGTAAGAAGATGGGGAGCCTTTCGGCGACCCTGACAACTCCGGGGCACTTTACGATATGCATATATATATATATATATATTCGTAGTATCCATGGTATACTTTACTTTATTTAATGGATTGATTGTTAAATTGAAGGATTATAGTGTCATTTTAGTCAATTCCAAATAGCAGATGGGATGCAATTCTGTAACCCTGGCTGCTCTACTATATCTATTTATAGTATACTTTATTTAAGTTTATGGATCGACCTTTGGTTAAAGTAGGATTATAGTGTCACTTTTAGTTGATTCCATATAGCAGATGGGAAGCAATTCTGCAACCCTGGCTGTTAACTAGTCTGTACATACAGTCGAACCCCATTGACTCGGACCCCACTTACCTGGAAATACCAGATTCCTGAACTTTTTTTATTTTCCGAGTAAATGGGGTAATGTTCCAGATGTCAATAAATAAAAAAAATCAGTTTCATTTTCCCACTATCTGAGGTGATGCCCCGGAACATGTGGTTTGCCAGCTTCAACAAATCTAGTCAGACGTGACGCTGCGCAGAAGTACAAAATGCACTTCTGCGCACGTCTGTTGGTCCGGATTGAATGCAAATTCTGGAGAGTGAGTCAGTTGCAGAGCTGCTCTCACTTGTGCATCATCGTTCATGTGTAAACTGTGCATGATTGTACTGTATTTACTGTATTTTTTCTTGTGTTTTAACAGTATTCATTAGGATGTAAAATAAGGATGTTTTATATATACAGTACCGTATGTCCTAACAAATGATAGTGTTTTAAATTGCATATGGACATACGGTAGCTATGTGATAGGCTAGGTATGCTAGGCTGCAGTTAGTACTTGCTCCTTATACATACAGTATGGTACGGTATATAGTATATAGCTTTTCATCTACAACGTTCAGAAGAAGAAGAATCATTGTCATATCAGAAAGTACAGAGCTAGTTTTGAGAGCCAAGCGAGATTCAGAACCAGTATTATTCTCACTTTTGACCATATATTTCAAAAGATTTATTTGTCACGGTTACTGCAGGGGCTGAAATTTTATGGTATCTCAACTGGGTTTTCAGTTGATACATCTTAACAACGGGACGGAGCAAAGGGCCAACCAAAAGAGCAACCAAGCAAGCACGGAGCTACCGACAATCATGTTTTATTATACAAGATGTTGTGTGATTGGTGCACATATTTTAACTATATGTATAAAAACGCAGAACAAGACGATTTTGAATAGTGATAAAAACCTCAAAACTCCTTTGTTTTCTAAAAAAAAATTACCTAAATACTTGAAGGTTTCCCCTAAGAATAGGTTTACCATGGGGCCGTCAAATAAAATCTAACTTCTGAGGCAGGCTGCTTGCATGCGTTTTAGCATAAGAAAAGAAGAAGCTAATACGATAGGATTCTTCTTCTAAAGCGCATTCCAGTAGCCTGCCTATAAAGCTAGATTTTACTCAATGGCTGCATTTAAGCCTATTCATAAGGTAAACCAAGTATTTCAGGTCATCATTTTTAGAAAACGAACGGGACAGAAATAGCAGCTGTCACCCAATAACGTGCCTCAAAAATAACTTACAAACAAATACTACGAGTCACCAAGTTGACAAGAGTGTGAAAACGGCAAGCAGATCGAGTACTGGCATTCATCACCAGGAATTTAGAACAAGTCCAACTGTCCAAGGACATCAATCATTCCCTTGTACCCTTCGAATTCAATTCTCGTCCCCCATCTGTGTATAGGTATCGATAACATGGAAAGGTGTCCAATGCAGAGCTACGAAATTGATACCTCAGCTGCAAAACAAGCCATAAGAATATCGTCTAAAAGCAGGGTTACTGAGTCGGTTGGTTGAGAGTCCTACTCCGACTCCTGGCTCTCTAGAATTCCGACTCCGGGTCCTCAGGATTTTCTGACTCCCGATTCCAACTCTTTAACATAATTAACACCGAGTCAAATTAATAGCAAACTATTAACTGCCTAAATTATGAGGGAAAATCAGGAAGAGGCATGAAAATGTCATCACATAGCTGGATTTCTATTATGCTAATGATTTCCTTATTGCTATTCTCAGCAGTGAGAATAAGTAAAACAAAAATTTACATTGTCTCTTAAATATATGTGAATTGTAATTAGTGACTAACTACCATATAATTTACTAATTATTAGTATGTACTCCTAACAATTAGATAACATCTTTATAGTTACGGAGTTTGAGCCGCTGTTTCCGAGCAGAAGGATTGCAAAGTAGTATAATGAAATTATTGTATCACAAATCACATTGTGAGAGAGGAAGATATATAGATATCATATCTGGTTAATTGAGTTTTATATGCATACCCTAGTTGCTAAACTTTATGACGATAGTGACAACTTTTTTCCTGTTATGATGTTTCAAAGCAAATTCTGGATTAGGTGGTAATTGTGGTAGGTAGCTATATGAAGAAGTTGTTCATTGGTCTATGGGTCTAGAGGAGTTGGAGTTGGGGGTTTTACACCGACTCAGACTCCTGGTCGTAGTAAAGATCCAACTTCTCCCAAAAACCTCCGATTCTAACCGACTCCGCAACTCTGTCTAAAAGAACTGCATATGATCTTCCTCGGGCAAAGGTGACTCAGGGGACAACTAATAGAAACATCAAGCATTTGAATAGCTTGAACGATGTACCTACAACGGGACTATTTTAAAGAGACGTTAATGATAGCATGCAAAACAATGATAAAAAATTCAAGCATAAAGCTCGAAGAACAACCTTAAGCCAGCAGTGCTCTCCGCACATGGTGAACGTCTGGAATAGACTCCCGTCTGACGTTGATGGTGCGAGACAGTGCGTTTAAAAATCGTCTTGACAAACATTGGGAGAGACATCCTCCACAGCTAAGAGCTGTCCTCCAAGAGTGGCAAACTCTCAACGACTAAAGCTTCAGAGGCAACCTTAATCCATATTCTTCTCAATCTCTTCCACCCCAACTAGATTAGATGGGCGGCAGTAGACGGATAAACAGGCCCATTCCCATTGAGACCCTAGAACTTTCGCCCCAATCCTAACTGCTCGTGACTCTAAGCTCCCCATATTAGCAGCTAGCTATAGATCGTGCTTGCATGCATGCTCATCTCTTTGACTGAATATCTTCCTCGCTGTTTCTTCAGTCAGCTATATTCTACTGATAACACGGCAATAGCTCTAAGAAGGCATAGGCGTAAGTTCTGGGGTCTCTTTGGGAATGGGCCTGTTGGTTCGTCTACTGCCGCCTATCTAAGCTAATCCAACTATGTTCAAAATTCTTCCAACTGTATGTTGAAATACATTAGCTCCAGGGCCACACTGAGCATCTACATTATAATAAAATGATCTTTGCAGCGGCCCTCGGGTTTTGGTTAGAACATCTAACAGACTTTCGCTCAGCTTTCTCAGACGCAACTTTTTTCTTCCACGTCCTGTCTTGTTTTTGGCTCGACCTTGTTGGGCATGCTTCTTTATAACAGCTTGAACAGTCTGCTTTGGACTGTTTAACCTTTTGAAAATCATTTCATAGCCTTCCCTTTTAATGACAACCTAGAACGAGTTTCCTGAGGTCTTCACAGTGTTCTTAAACGTTCATCACCCCAATAATCTATTTATGCAAAAATATAGGTAGCGTCTGACCGGGTGAATTGGACCGGCAATCTGGAAACTTTGTTGCTGCTAAGACACCTGCCTGAGTTAGGAGCTACAAATACACATGCATGCACTTACCTTATGTGTGCACTAGCTACTATACAGAAACTTTAAAATATGTTGGTACTGACAGTGGCACAGTTGAAAATATGCGGTCCGAGTGCATCCCGCTAATCTGGGTGACTCGGACCGGCACAGTCGGGTGATTCGGTTTTGTTATCAGCAATGGAAAAAGAATCAATACTGAATCCTCATATTTTCTCTGTCGCTCTACATAGGCGACATAGAACAGAGGCTCGTCGCTCTACATAGGCGACATATAACAGAGGCTCTCAATGTCTGAACATTTTTGTGGTAGACACTGCAAAGGATCGGTCCAGTGGAAAAAGAAATTCTGGGTGAATCGGACCGGACATCGCGAAACATTCGATTTGGTTATTAGTACTGGAAAATGAATGAACGCTGAATCTTCATATTTTCTCTGCATATAGGCCCACTACTCCCCTACATACGCAACATGCAATAGAACTTCTAAATGTCTGTACATTTCTGTGGTAAACCCTTTAACATACTGGTCCGATTCACCCGAATTTTTTTTTTTTCGCCAGGTGAATCGGGCCGATCATTAAAGTGGCGTAGTGACCAAAGTATACATAGTACCAAAAAATCCTTGGTTCCACTGTAAAGAGCAACTCTTTGTACCTCTATGACCCAAGTTTCATGAAGCTGCTACAACTCATTCATGTCTGCAACGAAAGTTGAAAAACATATTTGTTTTTGAGGTGTAAAGTTGAAACAAGGTCATGTTTAGAGCCTACTGGAAGTTCAACTTCCACTAGCCTCTTGCCCCCTGTGGGCGGGTGGCTCTCACCCACTTCAGCCTGTCTGGGGTCAACCAACCGGTNCTGTAAAGAGCAACTCTTTGTACCTCTATGACCCAAGTTTCATGAAGCTGCTACAACTCCTTCATGTCTGCAACGAAAGTTGAAAAACACATTAGTTTTTGAGGTGTAAAGTTGAAACAAGGTAATTTTTTCTCAAGCTCATTTTTCGTCTACCACAAAAATATTCAGATATTTAGAGCTGCTGTTACATGTTGCCTATGTAGGGGAGTAATGGGCCTATGTACAGAGAAAATATGAGGATTCAGTATTTATTCATTTTTCAATACTAATAAGTTGACCGATTCACCCGTGTGGTCCATTCGGTCCGATTCACCCGGTCAGACGCTACTGTAACAATTATTTAGAATGGAATAACATTATGAAAACATAATTAATTTTGAATTCGAAGTTCTAACAATATATGTAGGAAAACTTCAATGCAGAATTACACTGTATAACTATATACACCTTGAATATACAAAAATAATAAACCAAACCGTGTCAAGAATTTTGAATCTGCAATATTCTCACTACTCTCTTGTTGTAGTGACTTTCAAAATTCTGATTGTTGCATTGGAAAGAACGGGTAGAAATACATAGCTACAGTTTATGATTGCATTTGTTTGACTTTCGTTCTAATCTCCTGCACGTGATTTTAAGAACAATATGTGTGTTTTATTGCACCAGGTCCATAAATATGCTCGTGACTGTAAATAACTCGAAACAATTGTCAGATGATTGTGTTTGTACCACTTCGAATTTTCATCAATAATGAATAGTTGACATCTTTCAAATTTAGATAGGAAATGGCTATTATTTCAAAGTATCTAAAAAGTATCTACAGTATATACGTTGTATCTAGATACAGGTAAAATGTATCCAGATACTGCATTTAGATAACTACCACATTTAAAAAGTTTCTAGATACTGCATTTAGATACACAGTGACTATAATATACAGTGTTGTATTCCCGATTGTGTTAATATTCCTGCATATTACTGTGGAACTCACGATGGTCCGTGTTGGAGAAGTATTTCCCTAGTGCCAATAAAGATACCATAGACCAATTACTGGAGAGATTAACACCTAATGGTGCCTTTCAGTGAAATTCACAGCTTTTTGCGAGCTGAATTTTCACCTAATACTGAAAAGTGTAACGTGCAGACACATGGACGGACTGAGCTTCAAGCTGAATCACATCATAGACTAGTAGATGAAACCTGCTGAACCTAATGAGAACTAGAGCGCTGTTCTTCAAACATATCTCAGACCCGTATTACGCATACGAATTCCGAACATATGTTCCAAGTAGAAAAGCAACTTCTTATGATCTGCAAGCAGTAGCAGCTTGACCCAGTGAAAATTTGTCTCCATTTCTTCTCTTCTAAGTTGGTATCCTTGACACGAATTTTTCTCTTCAAAAGTTGAGGGCGTAACAGTTGTACTAATGCAGGAACAAGTTGAATAATGAATGTAGGGAGAAACAAGCACATTATTTCTACAGATTTTTTGGAATTTTTATGAAAAGCTTTCAGCTAGTCGTTTCTGACTGCATTGCTAGCATTAGCATCATTATTTTTAGTACGATACACTGGCCAATAAGAACTGTGTAACTTCACCAGAAAGAAGACATGTAGTATGCCTAGAAACGTTGGAATACGGTACACACATGAGAGGGCTCACCAATAAAATTAGCATGCATGGGAACAGCAAATGGAGTAAGCAGTAGAAGAACAGAAGAGCATCATCAGTTATAAAGAAAACCTAGTATGAAGCAAAGTGAGCAGGGAAGAGTGGCATTCCGAAGGCTTAACAAAAGCTCAAATTAATCTGTGTTCCCCTCTTCCCCTGAACATGCACTTTCCTACAACATATGATTGGCAAATCTCATTAATGTATCCCTATAGCTCATGGTCCATTCTATGACCCTGAGAAGACGCTAGTTAGAAATTTATAACGTTTCACATGGCCAAGACCTAATCTTGTTGAGCAGACCCAAGTTTATGGCAACTTTAAGGAAACAGGTGCGAGTAAAATGTCTCAAGTTTAATCTGAAAGATAACGACCCATGTATATGCAATTTGGGATAGCAGGGTTCCCGCCATACATGGAAAAGCAGGAAAGCCCGGAAAATTCAGGGAAAACGAAAAGAGTACTCTCAATCATGGAAAAGTCATGGAATTGGATTATCCAAAGATGCAAACTTTCATTTCATGTTTTGACAACAGTAAAGGTCCTTGGCTATGATGTCTATGATGCCGGCCACAGCATAACAGCCGCTCAGAAGAAATATACAAAATTTGCCCCTCATTAAGAAATTGATTGGCAGAAATGCATCGCTAAACATTGTGAAATTTGAAAAAAGTTTTAGTAGTTGATGGTGCGATGAGCTAGTATAAAACCTTATACAATGAAAAAGTGTCTAAAAATTTTTTTTATTTAAGATTGACTAAGCTAGGAGATGTGTTAACAGGGAGGATAACGAAATCACACTGATAAATATGTCACGGTCGTGAAGGAATACCTGTACATATGGTAATGTTGAGGTTTTCCCCTGTTAACACATGCCCTAGCTTAGTTCATCTTAAATAAAAGAATTCTTATACAATGAATTGAACATTAACTTGTATACTAAAGTTCTGTTTTCATTACATAACTGCCGTACATGTATTTGTGTGTATTTCTTCTAGTCTGTTAGTTTTGAAACTTACAACTAACTCTATGTACATTGTAAATTATATACCTTTGGATTTTGGAACAAAATAAAAATGGGTTACCAGTCTTTCAACTTACTCTTCCCAACATTCTATTAGTTACCGCATAAAAAAATATTTTCTCTTGAACACATCAGCAAAGAAATCAGTCAGATTTTAACTAGAACTTATTATTTTACTCATGATATAGAGAAGGCGCGCTTTGACGAAGGGCGAATGCTGTAAATCTTGGAACGAAGTGTATGAGATCGGGGAGGAATACCTGTATTCTCAAAAAGTTCATGTATCATGTAACTCTATTTTAACAATAAAAATTATGTTCAATAAAATAATCACGCTCATTTGTAGGTATCACCCCAAAAATTGCTCCCGTTTTAGAAAAGTTTTGGCTATTTTTTAGGCAGTGGTATCAGCCAAGTGCTTGGTATTGGTATTGGCAGCAAAAGTGCTATTGGAACACCTTTGCGCATTAGTTTGATTAATATTTCATCTAGCAGTATAGTAATTAAACAAGGATATGTTTATTAGGCAATTGCTCTATATATAGTTTATTATGGCCAGTAGCCTAAACTTTAACGTAATTTAAAATCGTATAAGCGTGTTGCCAGTGCGGAATTTCTTTCTGGCACCGTTGTAGGTCCTATATATATATATATATATATATATATATATTCTCTCTTAAGCTCCTCTAGGTGAGGTGTGCTGTGATTTGTACTGAGCAGCCTATTCCATCCTGTTCCTACCTGCTCCTGCATGGTGGTTACAGGTTTTCTATGCATGAGCATTTCATCTCTCTTTATTTCTTTTTTGTCTCTTTGGGATGCTTCGTACCTGATTTGATGGCCGGTTAGTAGTAGCGTACTAGGTATATTGAGACTTAACGGCATTAATGCTGAGACACAATATTTCTGGTGAGCAGTGTGGAAAGACCAAACACTCACTGTAGGAATCACTTAATGAGTACATTTTGTGCCGTGAGTGTGGTAGACAATGACTGTAATAGTATATACTAATTAAACCATCACTCGAGCTAGCTGTATGCATGTACCTATCCTTTATCAGAGTATTTTGATGGGTTATGGTCTCTGATGGCGTCAAAATACTTGTGTAAATCCAGCTTTTTTTTAACCCGTGCACCTGAAGTGTCATCTTGTGAGAAAACTACGCACCCGCACTGTCCTTTTGGAAGGCCACCCATACGAACTTGTACGCCTTATATCACGAAAACTGAAAACTTTAACCTAAAAATAACCGCGGTTTTAGAAAAGGCAAATGTGTGCCTATCTACTGTGTAAGTTTACTTTCTGTGCAATAGCCAGTAGCTACTTCTATGCTAGGTTGCCGAAGATGCCCTATTTAGGAAGCAAATTCTTGGCGGACATTGCGGGTTTGTGGGTTCTGCTGAGTGTCCTCTCAAGAGGGCCATGCAGGTGCACTGGTTACTCCACTAACATTGAAGAAAAGTTGTTGGGACCATTCATTCAAGCATGTAAAAATTTACGTGTCATTTATAGTTGTAAAATTTTGGCCACTCTTGTGTAATAGGTGCAGTTTTGTGCTGAAATGTAAGGTTTTGAATTTGCACCTATGAGCTGTTGTAGTAGTGCTTCACCATTGTTCAGAATGGCAAGTATTGAAAGTTCCGTTTGTACCTTACCCCACAGCCAAGCCCTCATTCTGTAGCTTGGTATTTGTAGGTAAGGTTTTGGTTCTGACTTGCTTTAAGAATGATGATTAAATATACTTATTTTTGTATGCAGGACCCGTGCCAGTAGTATACTGGTTGTCTGGCCTCACTTGCACTGAGCAGAACTTCATCACCAAAGCTGGTGCTCAGCAACACGCTGCTCGCCATGGCCTTCTTGTTGTTTGTCCTGACACCAGCCCTCGTAAGTTGCTTGTGATCTTGGTCTTCTTGCAGCATTTTTCTCCAGTTAAATTCTGTGAAAGATTTGTAAGGTGTAGTAGTAGTATTCATTTTGCCTAGTGTAACGTTGCTAGGATTAGTGGGTATACATGTATGTATGTATGTACGGTAATCATGTACCATTTTAGAATAAAATTATAACCGGCAGGTGAAATGTGACCCTCCTGAATTATATCAATACTAGTGGACCCGTGCGTTAAGAATTCACGCAATATCCTATCTGTTTGCCTAATGCCTCTAGGCCGGTGCGGAATCTCCTCTTCTCTTATTTGCTTCCTAATTTTCTTCTTTCCTTCATTGATCCTTTGTCGTATTGTCATTCTTAGGTCTTCAATATAGACAGGCTGAAATAACATCTTGAGTAAAACACTTCAACAAACTTAAACAAAATAGCAGCTTATATACAATGAGTCTGCTCCGTAGCCAAGATACCGTTGATACCGTCTTTCCACCTCAAATATCTGT
>LQNS02278096.1:15535674-15548256 GCA_001587735.2 Parhyale hawaiensis | reverse complement strand
ATATATATATATATATATATATATATATATATATATATATATATATATATATATATATATATATATATATATATATATATTTATAAACACACGACGGTCATTCCTAATATTAGATTATATACAAATGTGAATAAATTTGAAACTTATGCACAGAATAGTCCCATTGTTCTTTTACGTAAAGCATTTAACACAGCAGGTCTTTAGACAAGCCGCCCAGAGACTTTTGGTCAAACAAAGGAGATGCCAATATCTAAGGCGAGTAACTCATGCTGTTTTATGCCGCCCAGACCTCTCCAAAAGGGATAAAAAAATTAAGCCAGATTAAACATTGGCGATACCACATATTTAGAGATTTAGCTTTAAATATGAATCAATTCCCCCATATCATATCTACCCACGGGTTTTCATTTTTTTACAACATTCTATTCGCTTTGCGGGCAGCGGATGACATTTCTAATAAGGCCAGTTACGTAGCTATGATACGGCACAGGTAAACAGAAAGGTTGGTGTTGGGCTTATTTGCTCTGAAGTCTTTTTTGAAGCGATTGCGCTGCCGCCAAATCACCCGCCTCTACAGTCTACAGTGTGATGCCTGAGCGTACACAATGACATCTAGAGCACAGAAGATACTCTGTTGCTAGTGGAGAAATTGACCGAATATGTTTTCTTAGAAAAAGCGTGCAAATTGATACTGTAAGAGAATATTGCAAGATGTACCGTCGTATTTCTATGTCTTTATCAAAACACAAGTACATGTCATGTCAGAAAATAGTGTTGATGCTCAGTAATTAGGGTAATTAGGATGCCGTGAACCCTCATCTGGATGATCTTTAAAGTTGGCAATTGTATGAAGGAAAGCATGGTTAATGAGGAAGGATCAACAAAGCAGAAAATTTATGGGCTACGGAACAGTTCAATGGGTTCCAAAATAATGGGAAAAAAAATCGAAACACCGACAGAAAATTGGAATGTGTGACTATGGAGCGCTAAATTATCTGTAAAGTATGGGAAACAGAACTTAGAAAAAGCGTGCAAATTGATACTGTAAGAGAATATTGCAAGATGTACCGTCGTATTTCTATGTCTTTATCAAAACACAAGTACAAATTCGTTGGTGACTGAACAGTTGTGTGATTCAGGGATGAAATCGAAATATGTACTAGGAAAAGTTTAACAAGACGTAAGGTAGACGGACTGAATGAGAATAGCCTGTGTTAAGCGGGAGACGTTAGTTCAGACGGGTTGGTTTAGATATGGGTGCTACATCAGGTTAAATAAGGTAAGTGAAAATACTGTATTCACTAACAGTGGAATTTCCACGGGTGCAGCTAGTCTATATATTGATACGCTAGTACCTACCTACCTACTTACCTACCTACCTTTTGTGTCACGCTCTTAATCACTAATCTACAATATAATAAAGACCGATGTGTATTTATCTGTTTGTTTATCCATTTTCTGTCACCCTTTAACAAAACAGATTGGCGAAAAGTTAGCCCAGGTTGGAGGCTCTGGTCGTCCTCTCAAGCTCCATTGAAAACTGATTGGTAGAAAATTGGCTGGGTTGCAGAAGATGGCAAACGTATTTTAATTAGGGACAGTTGAAATTCAAAAATGAAGATATGGCACGCTTAGTCTGATTCGTGCGAGTATTACCTTCTCCATACATCGCATCGATCGCAAAGTATTGGGCGGCCTCAAGGCTAAATACACTTCTTGCATTGCCGAAGTTGAAATCTCAGCACTGAAGATATCTGAAGCTTCCTTTGGCGCTCTCATACATCTTGATTCGTAGTTTCTTCCCACAGATGATTTCGTTCCCTCAGCTATCCTTCCAACTTTGACACAATTGTCGACGAAACATCTTTCAATAACCAAAAGACTATCAGACAAATATGACACACTACGGTATCTATGATACCAAATCGAATCAATTCTTTTCAGTGCGGCTGAACTCACTGCAAAAGTAATGAATAATTTTCATGTCAGAAAATAGTGTTGATGCTCAGTAATTAGGGTAATTAGGATGCCGTGAACCCTCATCTGGATGATCTTTAAAGTTGGCAATTGTATGAAGGAAAGCATGGTTAATGAGGAAGGATCAACACAAAATATTCGCTGTCATTTTATGACAGCGCGGGCACCCTAGTAGATGAAGAAAATTCGAGCTTTATTGAGTTTGGGAAGCTGACGTATCTATGATACGGCGGGTGTCTGTAATCTCTCGGCTACAGGCCAGGTCTTTTTAATTATGTTAATATATTATATGAATGAAATTTTCGAGTATAAATCATTGCGAACCTGTATCGTGGTTTGCTGCCAAAGGAATTCCACGGGTCCAGTTAGACAAAGCAAGTAATGAAATATTCCACGGGTCCACTTAGACAGGGGCAGCTTCAGTAATTATTATCAGCAAAGGCTGGTCGTATAAGATATCTTACATCGAATCTCTGTGTTGTTTGAGAAGTTGATGGGGAATTGCCATTGTACAATGTGAAGGTTTCACTGATCTATCTGAAGCGCCTTGCCAGACTGTGGAAGTTTGACGGGTGCAGCTAGTAACTAGAATTACTCGTCACTTTAACAGTTTCTCGCTTTTGTCTCTTGCCGAAAATTATTATTCGGTTGAATATTCGGTTTCGGCAAAATTCGCTATTCGGCACTTCCTAATTTAAGAAGAAGACAATCATTTTGTGTATGCTGCATAAACTAAGCTTAATGGCGCCATTTACCAAAGAACTGCAACATTAACAAGCCATCATTACAGTATCTGAAAAGCATTTTCCCTGAAATAAGTGATGTCAAGATTCAAAAGAGTACCTACTCATATTTGTAGGTCCTCATTTTTGTATGATTATTAATGACGAGGACTTTAGGGCGACAATGAATGAACCTGAGTCTGGCATATATTCAAAGATGTATGCTATAGTCTGAAGAAAAGGAACTAAACAAGGGTAATTAGCTATCTAATAATATGAAGTCGACATAGCTACCATTTTAGCAAGGCAGTTCGGTCATGGTCAAATTGCTCTAAAGCGTTGCCAATTCTGTGGGTATTTCTGAGCTTTCTCAATATACAGGTAGTGGGCGGGGCTAAGGTATGGGCCAAACAAAATCTCAGAAATACCTTTGACATTGAAGAAGGTATAGAGGAATTTGACCACGGCCGAACTGCCTTGATAAAATGGTCAGACTAGAAAGGCAAAGGGCTTCTAGGAGAGCACCTTGAGTCCCAGCGAGAGCGTAAGGTGAGGCTAATCAAATGCTACCCGTATCTCGGATGCTTCATGACACTAAAGAGACACCTTCATTTTCATCGGTACTGCTTCTCAGAGAATGCTGAAGATGTGAGTGATGTACATAGAAAGAGGTTGCGATCAAGATAAGACAGCAATGGAAAACTAATGGACTCCTGCTTTGCTGCCTGACTTTTGTTGGGATCTGAAGTATGACGCACCTGAGACACCTGATAAAAGAAAGAGTATATACAAGATTGCCGGTTAATACACTGTGTATCGCTAATAAACATGCTGATTAAGTAAATATTTAAGGAATGATTAGAATAAACCCATTCAAAGTGACTTAGGTAGAAAAATATATCTATGGTATCTTGGAAATCGGTAATAATTGCATAATTATTAAATCAGCTAGCTATATGCAAATGTTAAGACATTATAGGTGTAATATATTCAATTTCTGGGCGAGCATGAGTTCTAATTGAGTTCGTCACCGTTCATGGTTGTTCGAAAGAACTTCAATGCAGAGTTCTGTAATCAGGCTACAGTGCTGGATGGTGAAGGAATGTTGTCAAGATCTTGTTTATTTACATCTTATTATATAAGACTTGGAGGATATGATCCAATAATAAATAGCAAGAATCCTACTGATGGATTTAGACAACTAAGTACAAGGTCTACATCTGAATAAGTGCTACAAGCAGAATGCTGTAGACAGTGATAGTACTTGTAAGGCTAAGTACCGAATAAGCTGACCCTTGATAGCACAAGCGTCTTAAATATCTATGATTGCCAGCTTTATTTAGTACACCGATTGCTTCCGCCAGAATCGTGTCGGAAGTCCGCTGGTAAATTACTGTCCATTTCGGAGACTAACAATATCTCCAAAACTCTGGTTTCAGCTTTTGAGAAACTACTTTTATTGATATAGGTTCCGACTGGAAGGTCATTGAGAACTACGCATGTCGCTCAACGAGCAGTGCTGGTAAATCGGCATATTTTTGTACGGTGTCATAAACGACCTTTTAAGTTCTTTGTCTGAGAGCTTCTGACCTGAAGACGGGCGGTGGCAACATCCGCCAGCCTGAACCGCGTGATAAAAAGAATGCATCTATACGTTGAATGTTAAGGCTAACACATTAGAATGTTGTATGTACGAAACGCATATATAACAATAGGGAATTTTTGTTATCGAATTTTAATTCAACTCCCTAACCTTATTGTAAAATGCACATGAGAACTATGTTTTTTTTTTCTTGGACCTGAAATTTGTTTTACAGTGTAATTAATTGTTTATAACATGCTAGGTGGCTGCAACATTCAAGGCGAAGACGATGCTTATGACTTTGGCAGTGGCGCGGGGTTCTATGTAGATGCTACGGAAGAGCCCTGGAAGACAAACTACAGAATGTACTCATATGTGACGGACGAACTCCCTAAACTCATAGCTGCAAACTTCAATATCGTCCCTGGGAAAACTGGCATCATGGGCCACAGGCAAGTTTCTTTATTTGTAGTTGGTCCTAGTGCTTAAGTAGGTATAAGAAAGTAAATTGTTTAACAAAACTTGTGAAAATAGTCGCTTATAATGTTAGTTACTTGCTTGGAACTTTGTCTTATTAGACTAGCTTAGGAAGCAAAGAGCGTAACGGGAGGACTCATGAGAAACTTGCATAAAAAAGTGACGTCATCAATGGCATCACATCAACAAATCTATGGCTGAGCATCTTATGAGTATTTTAACTAAATTTGTCAGAAAAATTGTCGTAAATTGTGAATTTTATCTCTTGAGCGCATAAATAAAAGAAAAGGATTGATACTAATTGAGCAATAAACAATTATCTAGAAAAAATTGCAGTGGTGGAAACTTTCAAAGCACTTGTGGCGAAATTTAGGCCGGTATGGCAACTTCGACTCATTAATGTGACTTCATTCAGCTACATGCGGTATGGCTAAGTTTTATTTTAGTCCCATCGAATCCTCCCGTTGCACTCTTTGCTTCTTGGACTATAGCAGTTGTTGGAAAACCCTAGGGTAAAAAAACAGTGGACGGAGGGTTTCTGAAATAAATTTCTCTGAGTGGTATTGTGATGTCTGTGTATGTGTTGGCTTCCTGTTGACCTGCTGTGGATGTCTGTGCCTTGTTGGCTGTGCATGCGTGGGGAGTTGGTTGCCTCGCTGGGTTGTGGTGGCAGAAGATGCTGGAGACTCCGGCCATAAGTTGTTCTGTGACCGTCTGTGATGGTGCGAGTAGTCTTGTTTGTTTTGGTGGGTGTTGCTGTTGTGGAGATTTCTGTAGTGATAGTGGTGGTCACTGTGCTGGAGGTTACTAATAATGCTTGGTTCTATGCCACGGTGGTGCTTGCTTGGTGCCACATGTATGAATGTGGGTGGTCTTGCTCTTTGCTGTGGGGTTGGCAAGGGTTCTGTGATATTGGGGTGCCCTTGTGCCGGAGAGTTACTAATAATGGTGGTGCTTACCCCGTGCCGCATGCCCTTGCTGTCCCTGGCGAACCACCCATGTAATGTGTGTGTTGTTTGTTGGTGACTTCCGGATGGCTAACTGCGCACTTCTCTGGCTCCTTTGCTGTGCGTTCGCTTGCTGGTGCCGGCGCGCGAAGCCGTGCTTGCCTTCCCTAGTCTGTTGACCCTGCTCTGGAGAGCAGCCTCCTGTGTGGGAACACCTTGCATGGGTTCCACCTGACGATCGACGTACTATATGTCCCTTCCTTTTCTTTTCTCAGACAAGCTTAGTTCTTATTTCTGGAGGCCTAAACGATCTTATAATACTACCTTCTACTACTATTTTAGGGCAGTCTAGCCCTTGGGGGCTGCGGAGTTGAGTTACAAAGATGAGGAAAAGTTTTCTGTGGTAGCTGTAAGTGCTTCTTTCTTTTTTATGTTTTGCACCTATTGACTGTTTTTCAACTGCCTGTTTTTCCCAATTCTTAATGGAAATTTAATCTCGGTTTTATTGAAGAGCAAAATATATATAATTAGTGAGCTCCTCCGCATGAATTACGGGCTAATAATCATAGCCCTGATTTTGTTATTGTTTTGTAGCTATATTTATTTATACGACACTTGTTCTTGCTTGTTCTGATGTGAGAAGTAAATGGATATTTTGCGATAATTCTAGTGGCACTTGAAGGTCCTAACCAAAAAAAAAGTGAAAAATGGTTGGCTCATGCAAGTTATTACAAAACCAGAGGTCAAAGCTACGTGTAGGTATTGATAGGTAGAATTAGAAACTGTTAATATACAGTACCGTCCAAAACTAAAGGACAAGTTTTCAAAACGGCATAGCTAACTTTTCTTCTAGCCATGCCAGGTAGCTACTTCTTTTGCACACTATTAGCCAGTATAATGTTGATTTTTGTGTTAAAATTTGAGACATCTATGAAGCATAATAAAAAAGTTATGAATGAAAATATTTTTCTTTACATTCATAACGTCTAAAACTAAGGGATAAAAAAAAAAGAAAAATTTAGTTATATAATTTCTTGTTCAGTCCATATTTCTTTATTTACATCGAAGACAAAGTTTGACACCGCCATTTGTGAACATTGTTGTTCGTTACATGATGGCACCACGTCAGAAAGTTGATTATATCCTGCGATAAGTTCTCATCAAGTTGCACAAAAATAATTTCACTATTAGAGAAATTTCTGAGAAGGTAACCGTTCGAAAAGTGTTCTGGGCAGAATAGTGAAGTCGTACGATGAAACCGGCTGCATTGGTTCCCCTAAAAAGCCGGGAGGCCCCGTAAAACGTCACTTAGAGAAGACAGAGTCATACAGCGTAAGTCATTGAAGGAGCATTTCAAGTCCTCAGCTGTGATAAGTAGAGAAATGAATGACACAACATGTATGAACGTCTCACGCCAGACCGTTTCTCGGCGCCTTCAAGAAATAGGGTTATTTGCAAGACGCCCACAGAACAAACTGCGAGTGAGTGCCAGGAACAAGAAAAAGATATTAGAGTTTGCAAACAAGCATTTGAACTGGTCCCATGAAAATTGGGCTAGTTCAATTTGTTTGGTAATGACGGTAAGAACTTTGTTAGAAGATGTGAAGGTGAGAAATTAAGTGTAAAGTGTACTAAGAAAATTGTGAAATTTGGCGGCGGGAGCGTGATGGTTTTCGGTATGTTCTCAAGTCAAGAGATATCGCCTCTCGTTCGTTTGCAAACCCGTGTGAATGCTCAGGTGTACTAAAGTCTATTGGAAGGTATTAGCCCTCAGGGGCATATTGTGGCGGGCCCTTTCCCTGCCACAATATGTTGGGGCAACACGCACCCAAGGGTCCCGAGTGCCTTCTCCGAAGGGGATGTAGCATCTGGCCGCAGTTCCTGCCGAGAAGGTTAGTTTTGTTGAGTTAGGTAGGTTCTCTACATTTAACCTTCTGTTCCGCGAGGTGGGCCGCCGAATGGTGGTAAGCGACCCATCCCATGGGACTCCTATCTGCTCCCGTGTGGGGGGCCACGGAAGGGACCCCCCGCACGAGTGTTCGCTTTNGAGCCGTGTGGACTTGCAATACTCGCGCCTTATTTCCTGCCAGACATGGTGCACCTGGCCAAGATTGTTCTAATAGAACTCATTTGAGTTCGACTTTACATCTAAACTAAATCATACAAAATTGGATCGCTGTTATTTAGTCTTCGTTTCTAATACGGCGGGAAAACCCACAATATAATAATAATAATGGAAGGTATTACCGTGCCTAATATTGTAAACTCAGGTGTCCCCAGCCCTATCTTCATACAAGACGATGCCCCCTGCCAGAAGGGAAAGACAGTCATGAGTTAGCTTGAGTAGCAAGATCTCGAAGTTATGGATTGGCCACCACAACGTCCTGACCAAAATCCAATCGAGAATCTTTGAAAAACACTAGGGGTGAAAGTTATGACAAGTAACTCTATCAGTACGGAAGATGTTTGGATGAAACTTCAAGAGGAATGGGCAAAAATTTCTGTTGAAGATTGTCAGAGTCTCATTCGGTCATGGAGTCGATGATATGTGCAGCTGTAATCAAAAGCAAGGGACTATTTACCAAATATTGTTTGTTCACCACCATTTCGCTATATATTTATAGCAAAATAATGAGTTAAATGCATTTTTTTCTTTTTTTTTTTCCTTGTGTGTCCCTTAATTTTGGACGTTATAAATTTCAAGAGAAAAGCTTTTCGTTCGTAACTTAATTATTATCATTCATACATGTCTCAAATTTTAAAACAATAATCAACATCTTACTTGCTAATAGTGTGCAGAACAAAAAGTGCCTGGCATGGGTAGAAAAAAGTTATGCAGTTTTGAAAATTTGTCCTCTGGTTTTGGACGGTACTGTCTATGTAACCACTCTAAAATACCAAAAATATCAAGTTTTCCTCACTTCTTTGTAGTAGGTACAAAGGCTTGCATTGCGTGCAATTCTTACATTTTTTTGTTGAGTGTGAAAAGGAAAATCAAATGATCAATCGAGAAACTTTGCGCTAAGTTTGTAATGGTTCAAAGTGTCTTCCTTTTACGTCTTGTAGAAGTCTGGTATCTTTGAAGAATCGATCACTTCAAGGCTGGTACACGTGCTAGCCAAAAGCTTAGGAAACTCATGTGCGCGTGATTTATCCTGCATGAAATCTCCCTTCTTGTTTTCGCACACGAGAATGGTCCGATAGGTAATAAACTTTGAGCTCCGTTCAGATAAACGGCGTTGTCATGGCTACAGGCTCAACAGAGAGGCGAAAATAAGTCTAAACACAAGTAGCATAATACTATAAATGCTTCCCCACTGTGCCCCTAATTAATTTTAAGTGTAAATTTAAAATAAAATAACTTGAAAATCATCTCTTGTTGGCCACAAGAGCCAACTGAAGGAAATATGCCAGTAGATGGCGATACTCGCGATTCATTTAAAAAAAATCGCCCAGGTGTGGAGCGAATCATGCGAAAAAGTACTACGTGCCCCATTCTGCAATTTTGTGCAAAAGCGCGGGTTTGCAGTTTTTTAGACGTTGCTTTGGTGGTCAAAACTTGCAAACTCATTTTCTTGGCTAGGGTATGGATTGGCATGGTAACATTTTCAAAAAGTCGAGTCTCCTCCAGTCATGACTATTCATGCATTGATTCACTTGAGCCAGTCCAGCCCTGTGTTTTAAAAACAGTAAGACTTTTTATTTCGCTCTTGTAAATGGTTTCACCTGCGGAATTACATTCTCTGCGTACAGTTGGGTACGACAATTTAGGATTCAAGCATCAATATTCTAGGAGCTGAGGTTTTTGGAGCTGTTGCGTTTTGTCAAGTGTTTATTTTGGTTATTTCTGCCTACTCTCAAAGCTTGTAGCTAGTTCTGATTCTATATAGCCTCATATGCTAATAGTATTGGCCTATTCAAGCCCAATTCAGGCCAAAAATTTCGAAAATATTGCTACTTTAACGAGTGTTGACGGTATTACTGAAGAATCCACCAAGCTGTTACCATTTACAGTACTCGTCAAAAGTCTTGGGATGAAACCTTTTACTGTACAGTATTTGTATCATGTGAAAATAAAAAATATTCATTAAAAACCATCTAAAAGTTGGCAATAAACTAGAGAAACATTGTATTTCAAAAATTCATCGAACATGTAGGAAAATATTAACTGAAATCATTCTGAAAACTTCAGCGTTTCATGTATTTACTGCTAAAATAAACAGTTATGCATATTTTGCTTCAAATTAAAAGGTTCTTTCTTCCATAGTGAATAAATTATATGTTTTACAGCTCTATATTTATTTTTCATAATTGAATTTTGGTTAAGATTCAAACGAAAATAACTTGTTTTAATGCCTTTGATTAGCACATGGATGGTAGCTGTGTGAAGATAATTTCATTGTGACGAGTTTAAGTTAAGAATTCCGCATTAAGGAAGCACATGTTTGAAGTTAAGTTTGGAGATTAATTGATTGTGAAGAAATTGCACAGGTCTTACAGATGATAGTCGTTGCTAGTATGTGAGTCTGCATTTCTTTGCAAATACTGTACTTGTATTCAAAGTTCAGTTCATGAAGGGGATAGAGATCACTGTTGAACTGACTGAAAGACTGAAATTTTGCCACGATATCATCCTTTTGAAGTTCGTTTTTTATATATACACAGTAATTTAGTGTTTTTTCATTCACAGAAAGTCGTCGAACTATAAAAAAAAATGACGCAAAGTGATGTAAGAAATGCCGTCATCAATGAGAAACAGAAACTCATGAATATAAAGTAAGGCGGCATGATAATTGTAGAAGCTTAAAGCACCAAACGTATCCAAAAACTAATTGTTCTGAACACCTATGTTGTCAACCATAGTGTCTTGTATGAGCACGCACCGTGGGGTAAATTATCTAATATTAAGAATGACCGTCGTGTGTTTATAAATATATATATCTATATATTTTCTTGAGATGGCATAGATGTAGATCGATTAGGAGCAGTTGAAGAAATTTTGATACCCACGACGCGCGTTTCGCTGTTCTCCAGCTCATCACGTGGGAGGGTCAAAGTTGTTAAATTTAGTTCTTGAAATCTTGTGAAATTTAGATAGGTTACCATAGGAAGGTGTAACTATGATACCGGCTGTTCCAAACGTATAAATGAAATTTCCCATCAAGCACTTTTTTGTCAATTTTCAACTACAGTCTGCTGCATTAACTCCAATTACTGCACGATGCAGATACGCAGATGTACCGGGGGCGACAGTTTACAGCCTGTCGTAGGTAAAAGACTGGCACATCAGCATAGCAGTCTTCGTAGCTAATACAAATCCCACAATTGGCGAAAACACACCACACAGTAGCTGAAATTTAACTTGAAGCGTTGGTAGGCCTCTGTTTGTGGTAGAAAGCTCTTCAAGATTCAGTATCCATATAAAACAATTGCAGTTGTCCGCCGCCTGCTGCATATATATATTTATATGTTCGGTGTCACGCTCTTAACGAAATAGGCAAAAATTAGCTCTGGGCCGCCTGACTTCATCAGTGTATTCATCCGCTTGAAGACTGTGGTGATCCTGCCATGCTTCATACTGCAGAAAACTGATAGAAAATATTTCAGGTTGGTATTGGTGGCACTGGAACAGTATATCTGATGATTCCGATCCGGTCCGGTCTTTCTTTGACTAGCTATACGTTGAAGTCCACTCGATGCAGATGCATACAGCTTCTCTAAACAATCTCTTCCATCGTGATGCAAGGAGGTTCTAATAGAGAGTACCCCTCTCTAATTATCCTATGGTAGCGTTGTGAGTAAACTTTTCCCTTAAGCTGGCTGAGTGGCTTATCCAATCGGAAAGCGGCATTGCCTCACGCAGCTTATATAGGAAGGAGTCCTGAGCTCAAATTTTTATAGCCATTAACCTTCGGCGAAATTCCGAGCGGATGAAAGTATGTAAAGGAACTTATATCCTCTATACTATCTTATGATGAACGTCACAGGGTGAGTACTGGGATATAAATCTTCAGACACGATTGTCTTTCCAAAAATATTGAAGAACTGCCTGTCTGTTTCTTCTTTAATTATATGTGCTGACCACTGCCACTTCAGCCACTTTAAGGACCCCAAACGCCAGCTTCGATCACGTGACAAAGCCATGTGTTTACTCGCCCAGAGAGTGCTTGGCTTGCTCCTCCCATTAGAAGCTCCTTGTCGTGATGCGTACTCTGTCCTGATGTTTTCTTCATTCAAACTTCAGCTGCCCTTATTTTCCACTGGTCGTCTTATTTTGACGACGTAAATCGAGACAACGTTCCCGCCGAAGCATACAAATACAGTCCTCCGAAGCTGCCTTTCTTTCTGGCTGCCTTACTCTATCTTTCCTCCCAGATAATCTAATGCAGGTCATCATATCGCCCATTGTACAAAGAAAGGAAAAGTGTGTGATCAGACAGGAGCAACTACCGCCCTATAGCCGTAGCCACGTCTCTTTCAAAGTTAGTAGAACTGGTTCTTGAGAGACGGATGACAATATATATGGACACTGCAGATAACCAATTTGGCTTTAAAGCAGAACACGGCACTGAAATGGCTGTCTTTGCGCTAAAACAAGTTATAAATCACTTCACAGACAATGGCTCTCCCATGTATCTGTGTTTTCTAGACGCTAAGGCAGCATTTGATAGAGTGCATCATTACTCTCTGTTTAAGTGTGTGCTGGAGAAACAAATACCACTCTACATTGTAAAAATATTAAAATATTGGTTTCAAACCCAGAAATGTTGTGTAAAATGGGGGGCGAAAACATCATCAGCGTTTTGCATGACTAATGGTATACGACAAGGAGGCCTACTCTCTCCCGTTCTGTTCAATATCTTCATTGACTGTATCC
>LQNS02278096.1:15418026-15428409 GCA_001587735.2 Parhyale hawaiensis | reverse complement strand
GGTCCGCCAGCTGGTTTGCCACAGCCTTTTCGAGTAGTTTTGAGAGCATGGGTAGAAGGCTGATGGGCCTGTAGTTCCCGGGCGTTTCATGTTCCCCCGATTTATGAAGGGGTTTTATGCGAGTTGAGTTGAGCACATTCTACTCAATTGAAAGTTCCAAAAAAGCATTGTTTCACAAGGTTTCACTCCACCAACCCATGACGTCTTTGATATGTATTATCTTACGGTGTGCAAGACACGGTTACCTAGCAAAAACTTGTTTGTCATTAGTCAGAAAAGAATCCGTCGGATGCAATGCCTGGAGCACAGTTTTAATCCTGACAGTTTTTACAAGTTGTAAAGATAAGCGGGTGTTGTCCAGAAGTAGAAAATAATAAGAGCTAGTGACGTTTTGGCTTATGATTCACTAAAAATGAATCTGCAATAATAGAGGCTGAGTAAATTAGCTAGGCAAAGAGAATATGCTTTCAGTTTCTAATAACTTTGCACCTTTAGTTTCTCGTTTGCTAAAAGTAGGCAGGATATGTGAATTGAAAATAAAATACAGAAAAATTTCCTGCAATGCAAAGATCAGTTGCCTGCAAGTGTTGCATAAGGTTCATGAAATCCTTCGTCAGGTTCGAATATGTGGGCACTACCGGATTTATAATAAGGCATTTGGGGTGGTTGCCTCTGGACCATTGTTGAGGAGGGGCCCCTCTGGAAGAAGAGGTACGTAAAAATGTGGTATGTACATACTTCATAACTCCACCACAGTTAAACCCTGATGGATCTTGGGGCCTCCACGTGAACTTGCCCCGAGTCTCCTTTGGTAATGAGGCCCCAGCTTAACTTGCAGCGAACCTCCATTGGTAATGGTGACCCAGCACAAATTCCCTGGGCGCACCTTAATAACCCTGAGCCTCTTTTAGTAAAATGACTCAGCTTACTTTGCCTCAGCGTTCTTGGGTAGAGAGACCAGGGGCCTGAATAGCCTGAATAGCTTGAATAGCCTTGGACCTTCTTTGGTAAAGGGGCCTCAGCTTAACATGCGTTGGGCCCCCTTTGGTAAAGGGTTATCAACTTAACTTCCCCCAGGCCTTGTTTGTTAAGAGACAACTCCAACTCGACTTGCAGCGGCAGTCTCTTAATTCAAATCCGGCCTGAACATACTGTAGATCAGCAAACAGTGCTAGTAAATATCAAGTACATGATCAACTCTAAAATGGTTCACTTGCATTACATGTAAGTAGTATGGAATACCGTAAAATATATTATAATTTTATACATTCGAATGTTCTTTTATATCTTTGTTAAGTTAATACAAGAAATTACAAAGAATATATCTGCATCGGGAAATTAAAATTTGAAGACACCTTGGATTATTGAGGGGCCAGGCCCACCCAAAAGAAATTATTGGGGGCTTAGGCCCCAGCCCAGGCCGGTTCCCAGTATAGGTTTTGCTGTACTATAGGTCTCATCCCTGTAGGCCTGATCTTCCATTAGTGAAACGCAAGCTGTACAACCATGAGTTTTACGATAGCAAAATATGCCCCCCTGCAAGATAAGGAGTGAATATCAGCTTGGCATTGATCAAGCGTTAAGTTGCACTGCACTAAGAAAGTATAGTTCTGCCAGAAGAATTCTCTGGAAATGCCCAGGGCTCACCGTATTGTGGATACCAACTGATTGTTGAACCTCCAGCGTCGGAATTTTTCTGCGATGTAAATTCAGTATAAAAAGGCGTCTGCTCAGCGTGAATTTTTAACTACTTGGATATTATTCAGCAATGAAAACGGGGATTCAGAGACTAAGGAGCCAGAGGCTGGGGACTCAGAGCCCGGGATTCAGAGGCCAGATATCCAGAGCTATATTTGTCACCGGTACTCCAAGCGGGGAAATTGTATGGTATCTCTACTTGTTTTTCAGTACATGAATTTTCTCCTATTAAACTCTTAACTGCGTGACGGAGAGACGGACCAACACTGCAGTCAGCAAGCGATCAAGGGAGCAAGGGAGCAAGAGAGCAAGCAAGCAAGCAAGCAAGCAAGCAAGCGACTAACAACTATGTTTTATTATATAGTGGATACTTATTCCCTTCCGTAACCTTACTGCATTAAGTCTTTCTTGTCACACTGCATGTGCCGAATAGGCGCTTCATCTCTTTTCATTTCTTGCACGTCTCCCTTCTTGCGACTGTAGAAGTTTCGATTTTTTACGTTTCTTATCCTCTTTCTTAATTAAAAGTGCGTCTTCCAAAGTAAAATCTTAAGGAAAACATTGTAATAAACTTGAATGCCACTCCAGTCAGATTTTATGCAACGTAAGTGTACCATATCCATAATACAGTCTTCCATACTTAACTATCTGCTTCATTGAAGTGTTGAAATTTTGGCCTTTTAAGTGAATTCTGCTCTATCAGAAGAAATATATAGTTACCTACTGCCCTGACATAATTGTCTTCTGCCCGTCGTGAGCGCTTGGTTGATAATTTACCGAATTTATACGTTGTGACCTGAGAGCGACAGCGACCTTTGATACATATACAACGGAATCATCTGTAGGAAGAAACTACGAATCACGATGCATGCGAGTGCCAATAGAAGCTTCAGAGCTACTATTTCAACTTCGGCGATGCAAGAAGTGCATTCAGACCAATGGTCGCCCGATACTTTGCCATAGATTCGATATATGGAGAAGGTTTTATTCATACAAATCGGTCTAAGTGTTCGATATCTTCTTTGTTTGAATTTCAGCTGTCGCTGATTAAGATACGTTTACAATCATATGCAACCTGGTCTACTTTCTACCTATCAGTTTTCAGTGGAACTTGAGAAGACTACCAGAGCATGCAGCCTATGCTAATTTCCGCCTATTTGTTTTTTTAAAGCGTGACAGAAATGAACATATCAATAAATAAACAAATTAATTAACAAACAAAAAACAGATAAGTACTCATCACTCTTTATTATATAAGTACAAGTACGATATATCAGCTTTTATCTTCACAACAAGTTTACTTTGCTTTTATATTATAAGCATCGTGATGTAGGCAGTGGCGGGGCAGTTTCAGGAGCGGTCGTGAAAATAGGCCGTCCACCAACCATACTCCAGAACAACCGGGATTAACTATAAATCGACCGAGAACTTACAGATTAAACTAAGAAAAATTTCATAAAGTGAATAACCGTGGTTTTCCTCCAACTGTATATCCTTCCTCACACTGCCAGCACCATGACTTCTGTTTCGAGATCGTCCGACTGTACAAGCATTGACATTAGAATTTTCCTAGCTTAATCCGGTCATTCGCCTTTGACACCTCGCCCCCGATAACCTCTCGTCCCCATCTAGCAAAACATACAACATTATTGAGCATAATATATTGTCTCACAGGTACACATTCAATATATGTGCGGAGCACTCTGGCCACTGGTCAGCACTGGACTCAAGGACGGACTGTGTTGCCATACATTCTTTGCCCAATTATGATGAAAATGCTAACAATAATAAAACCTGCGCAGCCACCCCAAATAGTATAGCCGCTACTAGAATATGTACTTATCAAATAAACGCATAGAAGCAGGACTACTAATCTAAATTTTTGAGAAACTAATAAATTTATAGTGTACCATCATTAGTAATGCCAATAAATGAAATCAGTATATATCTAAATTTTTGTTATAAGTAAATAATATATGTGTAATAATAATTCTTAGTGTGCTACAACCGGTTTATAAGGAACTTAGCCGTGATATGTTTTGTTGATTTAATTTGTTTACGTTGTGGGAGACCGTCATTTTCTTATAACATAAACTTATTTTCATACATCTGTAGCAACTACCTCCTTAATTTCCTAAATTTTTAAAAGATCATGATACTATCCTATTAACGGGATTTAACTTATGTGTGCCAAAACTATTTTTTCCCATTGCATTTGATTGCTGTCTGATTTATATGACAGGCCACAGAATCCTTGAAGATTTTTGTAAACCAACTGTATGTTTAGTGTTCATCAATACTGTTTTTTTACAGTATCGAATGCAGTTCACTTCAGTGTAGTACGGTTCTGCTTCCAAGTCGTATTTATTACTGTAATATATGGAGTGGACAATTGAACAATCTCGGTACTTATCAGGAGAGTCTCTGGAGGCATGACGAGATCAGCAGCTGTGGCCGCGTGCCTTGTAATTGGAGACCGGCGGCGTCTGTAGCCTCACTTGACACCCTCGCGGCGGTGGCTGCTCCCGCGTCCGGGGCCGGCGGGCTGACGGCGTCCGGGCTCTGATATGGTGTGGAGACGTCGTGACTGTGCGGCTGCATAGTGTGGAGACGTCGTGACTGTGCGGCTGCATGGTGTGGAGACATCGTGACTGTGCGGCTGCATGGTGTGGAGTTGCTGTGACTGTGCGGCTGCATGGTGTGGAGATGTCGTGACTGTGCGGCTGCATGGTGTGGAGACATCGTGACTGTGCGGCTGCATAGTGTGGAGATGTTGTGACTGTGCGGCTGCATGGTGTGGTGATGTCGTGACTCTGTGGCTGCATGGTGTGGAAATGTCGTGACTGTGCGGCTGCATGGTGTGGAGATGTCGTGACTGTGCGGCTGCATGGTGTGGAAATGTCGTGACTGTGCAGCTGCATGATGTGCAGTTGCTGTGACTGTGCGGCTGCATGGTGTGGAGATGTCGTGACTCTGTGGCTGCATGGTGTGGAGACGTCGTGACTGTGCGGCTGCATGGTGTGGAGACGTCGTGACTGTGCGACTACATGGTGTGGAGTTGCTGTGACTCTGCGGCTGCACGGTGTGGAGATGCTGTGACTGTGCGACTGCATGGTGTGGAGACGTCGTGACTGTGCGGCTGCATGGTGTGGAGACGTCGTGACTGAGCGGCTGCATGGTGTGGAGTTGCTGTGACTGTGCGGCTGCACGGTGTGGAGATGCTGTGACTGTGCGACTGCATGGTGTGGAGACGTCGTGACTGTGCGGCTACACAGTGTGGAGATGCTGTGACTGTGCGGCTGCATGGTGAGGAGTTGCTGTGACTGTGCGGCTGCATGGCGTGGAGACGTTGTGACTGTGCGGCTGCATGGTGTGGAGTTGCTGTGTCTATGCGGCTGTACAGTGTGGAGATGCTGTGACTGTGCGACTGCATGGTGTGGAGACGTCGTGACTGTGCGGCTGCATGGTGTGGAGATGTTGTGACTGTGCGGCTGCATAGTGAGGAGTTGATATGACTGAGCGGCTGCATAGTGTTGAGATGCTGTTACTGTGCGACTGCATGGTGAGAGACGTCATGACTGTGCGGCTGCATAGTGTGGAGATGCTATGACTATGCGGTTGCAAGGTCTGGAGATGCTGTGACTGTGCAACTGCATGGTGTTGAGACGTTGTGACTGTGCGGCTGCACAGTGTGGAGATGCTGTGACTGTGCGACTGCATTGTGTGAAGACGTCGTGACGGTGCGGCTGCACAGTGTGGCGATGCTGTGACTATGCGACTGTATGGTGTGAAGACGTCGTGACTGTGCGGCTGCATGGTGTGGATATGCCGTGACTATGCGACTGTACTGTATGGAGAAGCTGTGGCTATGCGACTGCACGGTGTAGAAATGCTGTGACTATGCGGCTGCACGGTGTGAAGATGCTGTGACTGTGCTACTGAACGGTGTAGAGATGCTGTAACTGTACGGCTGCATATTGTGGAGATGATGTAAGTATGTGACTGCATGTCGGGACTGCAGTATTGACTGTAGGACAATGGAAAGTGTAAATTTCTGCTCTGACTGTACGCTGGCAGGCTGGATTGTGTGTTCGGCAGCACACATGGGAGAACTGAAGTTACAGCCACTAGTTGTACCAGCACGGAATTTCTTAGGCGCTAAAACTGCTCTTATAGCAGTTTATATCACATTTAGTAGTAAATGCAACAAATTTTAGGAAGGTAGTCTATTTTAAGTATTTTATGTAGCTATTCATCTTTCATTCAAGTTAGCTTATTATTTGTTTCAGACTTTAACTAGCCTGATGATGGCAGTTGTCGACTGCCGAAACGTCGAATTTTATATAGGCTGTTTTTTCTCCTACTCTAGAATGGTTCTCAATAAAATAAGTGTGGATCAAAAACTAGTTTTTAGAAATATGGAGAAATCGTCTAAACGTTTTGTCAAAGTGTGTGCTGATCTTAAATTTTTTTTCTTAGACATGGCACATTCGCTTAATAGAATACCTTATTGCCAATATGTTCAACACTACCCACTCCATTCTCCAGCAGCGAATCCTAAAAATGTATCTGGCTGGCCTTATTAAGATCGTCGAGTACCGCAAGCGAAGCAAATCTAGCATATTGTGAAAGAAATGAAAAGCGGTAGATAAGATACGAGTGAAATGATCTTCTTGCCCTCGCTTTGAAAGTGACCGAAATTTTTTTCAAGAAGCACTAGAGAAGACAGCTATAGATGAACATCGTTTCAGCAAAAATCAGAGCTTCTTGCAAGTTGAAGGGTCCCCCTACCAAATACTGGAAAGCGTAACGTACAGACACCGGGCAGATGGAAGTACGGACGGACGGATGGGGCCTCAAGCAGAATTATAATATAGATGGACCTAAGCGTGCCTGCACGAGCATGTTTGTACACATAATGCCTGGGCACATATGCATTTCTACTCCCAACTGGTTGCTCGGATGTGCAGCTCGCGTGCTGTTCCGATACATACTTAAAATCGGTAGCATAGATACCGTGGCATAAATGACGTCCGAGTCTCGCATCCTTACATCAAGTAGTCTGTGTAAATACTTAGTGTGTTTCCAGCGTACTGAGGTGACACCGAAAATGCCATTTGACTTTAATGTATATATATGTATATATTCATTGCCAATTTTTCAGGCCGAATGTTCAATTTTCATTTGAGATGCCTTTTGAAGAGTAAACTAGCTTTAGACAACCTGGATTATTATGAGTACTTATTTTCTGCCTTCATTCAATGACAGCTGCTACTCAGATGAATTGGAACAGAGAGCACTCATCGCTTATGACAATTCGAGTTGGCCGTTGTACTGTAGCATATTAGTCACGAAACTAAGATCAGTGAAGAAGGGTCATCACAAATTCCTCACAGTCATTTTTTTACAGCGCGCGGGCACTCTATTCTATCATATTTTTAGAGTTGTCTTCGCCCAAGCAAATAGCTGTTTGGCAAAAGGAAGAATTAATTTGGAGATAAATAATTTCTGCAACGAAATTTTCGTGTTTTCCGGCCGTGTGGTAGTTAGTTATTCACTGAGCTAAGAGACGCTGAATTTGGGCATGAGGGCGTAAATAAAATCAGGATACATGAGAGATCTACTGTAAAAGAGGATGCAGATATCTTTAGTACTTGAATTCCATCGTTGGCAAGCAGGAAGTGCATTCAAATATCCGGTGACCATACTTATGTCTTTACTTGGAAGCTGGTCTATTTTTTGCCTATCGGTTTACAATAGAGCGAGATATGACGCCACAGGATTCGACCCGGGTGCACTGTCGTCGTTCATGACGATTTTGCGTTCAAGTAAGCTTTCCTGCGCGCGCTACCACTAAAATAAACACTACCTAGGCTAACCTAACCTAACCTACCCTTACCTAACCTAACCTACCCTTACCTAACCTAACCTCCTTACCTAACCTACCCTTACCTAACCTAACCTCCTTACCTAACTTTCTAACCTAACCTTACCTAAACTAACCTAACCCAGCCCAACATAACCCAACCTAACCTTTGTAAACTTACCTAACCTTACCTAACCTAACTTAACTTAATCAGCGATAGAGCGAGCAGCGCGGTGTACCAACTTGAACGCCGCTTATATGCACACGATCTGCTTACATAAACACGCTCACAAATCGTCGCGAACGACGATAGCGCGACCCGGGTCACTTATCTTTCAACTGTTTTCTTCAAGAGTGGCAAAGAATGGACAGATAAATAAACAAATAAATACATATTTGTTTTTACTATATTGTTTGATATATATCTATATATTATGATCTTGCATGAGTTGTGGCTAATTTTTAGTGGAAATGAAATAATGTTTTAATTCCAAAATCACTGATGAACAAGTTACTGAAAGTGCTAGCGATCGCTAGCCATTTCTTTTCCAATCTTTCCGGCAGCATTGGAATTATTCTTCAGGAAAACAACATATCTTTTGAGGCTATCCAAATTCTGACCCATTTTATTATAATTAACATTATTATCTTTGCGCCGTCCTAAGAATGCAGGTGCTTCTGTGCAACGTCAGTGGCCATCCATCGGAACAAGGCATAATCGGTCGGGGTTAATACCTGGTGAATACGGCGGGTGCAGTATAGTAGGACTTCACGTTTGAATCTTTGCAAGTAGGGTGTCAGGGTGTCACCTGTTTAGCATCGAGCGGTCTGACGTGTCTCATAAGTCACTTTGTTGCGCTACTGCTTATATTCTTGCTGTTTATTCTTCAAGGCTCGGCTGCTCAGCTGCAGTCGATAGCGATCTTCCGTGAGTTTGGATTACGCAGCTCACAATAAACTTCACCCAGCTGGACAAATCAAATGCAGAACAGAAGCTTCCGTCCACCAGGGCGTTCTCTATCATCGGTACAAAAATTGTTATGTTGTAAGCGTCTAAACCCATCTCTGCATGTTATTTCCGACGGATCGTGGGCGCCGCAAGTATCAGCGAGCATTACGCGAGTATCAACTATATTTGCTTTTGAATTAACTAATACAATAAAATTTCCTGTAGATGCTCTGTTTGGTACGAAATTCGACATGTTTAACACTATGGAAACAAGTTGCTTACGCTCCAGAGATATGACATACCCTGCATTTCAGCTCGCTTAGAGTGCTTCCTAATACTGTACGTCGATGCATTAATTACCATCTGAAACTACACGAGTGCAGTTCTAGGAACTCCTTTTTTGGAGTAAGAATATATTCAAGGTCCTGAAATATAAGTACATTTTGGTTTCACTATAGTAGCTTGATATACTGTATACATATATTTACCTCTGCCAAGGAGGTTATGTTTTTGTCGTGTTAGTCTGTCTGTCTGTTTGTGGGTTTGTCTGTCTGTCTGTCACCAAGATAACTGAAAAAGTTATGAACCGATTTGGACGAAATTTACAGGGATTGTTAAGTATGTTTGCAGAAACAGATGGTAAACTTTTGGTGAAGATATGTCCATGCGTTTGTTTGTCTGCCTCATTTTTCTCAATGCCATAACTCAAAAAGTTATGGATGGATTTTTATGAAATTAACATCAGTTGTTAGGTATATATCAAATAGTAAATGACCGAATCTTGGTAATGATCCGTTTCTCTGTTCGTTCGTTTGTTACTCTTTTTAATTTTATGCTTGTTAGCACAGTAACTCAAGAAAATATTGGATGGATCTTTATGAAATTTATAGGGATTGTTAATAATGTTAAAAACATAAATGATTAAATTTTGGTGCAGATCGGTATGTTCGTTTGTATACTTGACTCCTGTTTGTCATAACGTTTGTTAGCAATATAACTCAAAAAGTTATAAACGGATCTTCAAGAAAATTGCACAAGCTTATATAACTACTTTACTTTAGTTTTGCGTTCGTGGTCCCTATACTGAATAACAAGCTACATTTTTCCTGAAGTACAGTTTTTTTAGGCTTTCATGCACCTTTGTTAGCCTTTCGTGCACCCTTTTTAGGATTTCATGCACCTTTTTAGATTTTCGCGCATGTTTTTTAGGCTTTCTTGCACCCATTTTAGGCTTTCGTGCACCATTTTTACCACTGAAGTTACCTGTATTTTGAGTTTTGTTTCGTTTTTTTTTTGTTTGCAAAAACTCTAAGAGTCTTGAGTATTTTTTTTTTTGTGTCTAAGCTAGAGCTATTCAATTACCTATGCAAGGATATGCCTATATTATACGATTTATTTCTCCTATCTAATACATAACGCTATAAAATCTAGGAAGAGTTGCTCAGAACGATGGGATTGCTTTTTAACACAGTTTTTATTTCACTTTCAACTGCTTCAAGAGATCGCAATGATTCCCAGCCATGACACATGAGGCGGTTCTACCATGGAGCAAGAAGCCATACGCGCTCCAAATCACAAGGCCCGGAAAAAACGGGATGATGAACTCGTATACCTGCACTAAGTACACCACTCATCAGAGAGGCTGGACAAGGGCAGCCTCAAAACAAACAGAGTCTTGTGTTAGTTCCTGGATCGTGTTACCACGCGGCAGCGGAAGCAATAATAGTGAGGATGCTTTCCGCGCACCCGCCACCCTGCGGAAACCAAGGTCTTCCTAAAGATTTACTCTGGTGCTTTTGAAACGTTAGGAGCAGCGAGTCGACGTAACTGAGCCTAATTACATGAGTAGAATAGTTTTCTATTTTTCAGG
>LQNS02278096.1:15376128-15387039 GCA_001587735.2 Parhyale hawaiensis | reverse complement strand
CGTCTCCACACCATGCAGCCGCAGAGTCACGACGTCTCCACACCATGCAGCCGCACAGTCACGGCGTCTCCACACCATGCAGTCGCACAGTCACGACGTCTCCACACCATGCAGCGACACAGTCACGACGTCTCCACACCATGCAGCGGCACAGTCACGACGTCTCCACACCACGCAGCCGCACAGTCACGACGTCTCCACACCATGCAGCCGCACAGTCACGACGTCTCCACACCATGCATCCGCACAGTCACGACGTCTCCACACCATGCAGCGGCACAGTCACGACGTCTCCACACCATGCAGCCGCACAGTCACGACGTCTCTACACCATGCAGCCGCACAGTCACGACGTCTCCACACCATGCAGCCGCACAGTCACGACGTCTCCACACCATGCAGCCGCAGAGTCACGACGTCTCCACACCATGCATCCGCACAGCCACAACGTCTCCACACCATGCAGTCGCGGTCACGACGTCTCCACACCATGCATCCGCACAGTCACGACGTCTCCACACCATGCAGCCGCAGAGTCACGACGTCTCCACACCATGCAGCCGCACAGTCACGGCGTCTCCACACCATGAAGCCGCACAGTCACGACGTCTCCACACCATGCAGCGGCACAGTCATGACGTTTCCACACCATGCAGCCGCACAGTCACGACGTCTCCACACCATGCAGCCGCACAGTCACGACGTCTCCACACCATAAGAGCCCGGACGTCGGCAGCCCGCCGGCCCCGGACGCGGGAGCAGCCACCGCCGCAAGGGTGTCAAGTGAGGCTACAGACGCCGCCCGGTCTCCAATTACAAGGCACGCGGCCACAGCTGCTGATCTCGTCATGCCTCCAGAGACTCTCCTGATAAGTACCGAGATTGTTCAATTGCCCGCTCCGAATAGTACAGTAATAAATACGACTTGGAAGCAGAACCGTACTATACTGAAGTGAACTGCATTGAATTCTGTAAAAAGAGTACTGATGAACAATTAACATGCAATCGTTTGACAATAATCTTCAAGGATTCTGTGGCCTATCGTATAAATCAGAGAGCAATCATATGCAATGGAAAAAATTAGTTTTTGCACACGTAAGCTATATCCCGTTAAAAGGATAGTATCATGATCTTTTAAAAATTTAGGAAATGGAAGAGGTAGTTGTTACAGATGTATGGAGATAAATTAATGTTATAAGAAGAAAATGAGTCTCCCACAACGTAGAAAAATTAAATTAACAAACATATCACGGCTAAGTTACTTATACACCAGCTATAGCACACTGAGAATTGTTATTACACATATATCATATACTAATAACAAAAATTTAGATATCTACTGATTACATTTATGGGCATTACGAATGATGATAGACTATTAATTTTTCAGTGTTTCAATAATTTAGTTTAGTAGTCCTGCTTCTATACGTTTATTTGATAAGTACATATTCTAGTAGCGGCTATACTATTTGGGGTGGCTGCGCAGGATTTATTATTGTTAGCATTTTCATCATAATTGGGCAAAGAATGTATGGCAACACAGTCCGTCCTTGAGTCCAGTGCTGGCCAGTGGCCAGAGTGCTCCGCACATATATTGACTGTGTACCTGTGAGACAATATATTATGCTCAATAATGTTGTATGTTTTGCTAGATGGAGACAAGAGGTTATAGGGGTCGAGGTGTCAAAGGCGAATGACCGGATTAAGCTAGGAAAATTCTAATGTCAATGCTTGTACAGTCGGACGATCTCGAAACAGAAGTCATGGTGCTGGCAGGGTGAGGAAGGATGTACAGTTGGAGGAAAACCACGGTTATTCACTTTATGAAATTTTTCTTAGTTTAATCTGTAAGTTCTCGGTCGATTTATAGTTAGTCCCGGTTGTTCTGGAGTATGGTTGGTGGACGGCCTATTTTCACGACCGCTCCTGGAACTGCCACGCCACTGCCTACTGCACGATGCTCATCTTAGGCTTAATAGACCTTTTACTTTTGAAAATTAGATTTCCGGTAAACAAACCCATAACTGCTACAATTTTCAATAGGGTATGGACAACACGGTATTTTTTTGATTTGAAAAAATATGAAAATTTTCCAAAAAACGTGAAAAAATAATATTAGATCTCAATTTCCTGTTCTACTGCAAAGCTTACCAAGTCACCCCAAACTTTTTTTCGTTCCCGTTTATATAGACATTCACTTCAAAACAGCCAGTTGTGCAAATCATGGCAGTCAAAGCACCAGGTATAAGTTTTTCCACTTATACAAATTCAGGTTAAAAACCAACACAGGTATATTTATTTAATTTAATGGCCAGAACGCGTTTTTATTTTTAACAATTTGGTTTCAATAAAAGTTGCAAAGTAATTTATTTTCTAAATAAGTTTTAAGGAACATAAGTTTTAGGTTACCCTTTCAATTTATAAAGTTTCCTTCTAATAGCTCTTCGTTTAAGTGATTTTAAATTGCATAAATAAACTGCAGTGAAGAAAGGCGGTTTAACTAATATTAAGAGGTTCGTATTTTAATAATTTCTACAGCACCGAAGCGCGTCAAAACGTCAATTTAAACACGCGAAGTAGAACGGCGGCGCACAGTCAGTCCACAATTGCGCAGACTTGATTGAGCCTGGAACTTTCAACGACGATGTGCAGAGATGAATTGGAAACGTACAGTCAGGTCACGCGTCGCTGCCTCCAGCTAACGAGTGCAGTGAAGAAGACTGGCACCAACGTCAGAGCAACGGGAAGCCAGGGCCAAAAAACGCAGTACTGCAGAGTGAATTAAATACCCCTCTATAAGTTTTAGCGTATATGATTGACAAGTTACGAACGTAATAAATTCTATTAATAATAAAGTCAAATAATCTTCCATTTGAAAAGTTGAACAATAGAAATGGTAACACACCCTTGTTATTAACGAAATTTAATTCCATGGTAAGTTTATTATATGATAAATTCTACGGATTTGAATTATCTACTATATAATAAAGAGTGATGAGTAGTTATCTGTTTTTTTGTTTGTTTGTTTGTTTATTAATTTGTTTATTTATTTATCTGTTCATTTTCTGTCAGGCTTTAATAAACAAATAGGCGGAAATTAGCCCAGGCTGCATGCTCTGGTAGTCCTTTCAAGTTCCATTAAAAACTGATAGGTAGAAAGTAGGCCAGGTTGAAGATGATGGCAAACGTATCTTAATCAGCGACAGGTGAAATTCAAACAAAGAAGATATCGAACACTTAGACCGATTTGTATGAATAAAACATTCTCCATATATCGAATCTATGGCCAAGTATCGGGCGACCATATGTCTGAATGCACTTCTTGCATCGCCGAAGTTGAAATCGTAGCTCTGAAGCTTCTATTGGCACTCGCATGCACCTTGATTCGTAGTTTCTTCCCACAGATGATTCCGTTGTATATGTATCAAAGGTCGCTGTCGCTCTCAGGTCACAACGTATAAATTCGGTAAATCATCAACCGAGCGCTCACGACGGGTAGAAGACAATTATGTCAGGGCAGTAGGTAACTATATATTTCTTCTGATAGAGCAGAATTCACTTTAAAGGTCGAAATTTCAACACTTCAATGAAGCAGACAGCTAAGTATGGAAGACCGTATTATGGATATGGTACACTTACGTTGCATAGAATCTGACTGGAGTGGCATTCAAGTTTATTACAATGTTTTCCTTAAGATTTTACTTTGGAAGACGCACTTTTAATTAAGAAAGAGGATAAGAAACGTAAAAAAAAGAAACTTCTACAGTCGCAAGAAGGGAGACGTGCAAGAAATGAAAAGAGATGAAGCGCCTATTCGGCACATGCAGTGACAAGAAAGACTTACTGCAGTAAGGTTACGGAAGGGAATAAGTATCCACTATATAATAAAACATAGTTGTAAGTCGCTTGTTTGCTTGCTTGCTTGCTTGCTCTCTTGCTCCCTTGCTCCCTTGATCGCTTGCTGACTGCAGTGTTGGTCCGTCTCTCCGTCACGCAGTTAAGAGTTTAATAGGAGAAAATTAATGTACTGAAAAACAAGTAGAGATACCATACAATTTCCCCGCTTGGAGTACCGGTGACAAATATAGCTCTGGATATCTGGCCTCTGGATCCCGCGCTCTGAGTCCCCAGCCTCTGGCTCCTTAGCCTCTGGATCCCCGCTTTCATTGCTGAATAATATCCAAGTAGTTAAAAATTCACGCTGAGCAGACGCCTTTTTATACTGAATTTACATCGAAGCAAAATTCCGACGCTGGAGGTTCAACAATCAGGTGGTATCCACAATATGGTGAGCCCTGGGCATTTCCAGTGAATTCTTTTGACTGAACTATACTTTCTTAGTGCAGTGCAACTTAACGCTTGATCAATGCCAAGCTGATATTCACTCCTTATCTTGCAGGGGGGCATATTTTGCTATCGTAAAACTCAAGGTTGTACAGCTTGCGTTTCACTAATGGAAGATCAGGCCTACAGGGATGAGACCTATAGTACAGCAAAACCTATACTGGGAACCGGCCTGGGCTGGGGCGTAAGCCCCCAATAATTTTTTTTTGGGTGGGCCTGGCCCCCAATAATCCAAGGTGTCTTCAAATTTTAATATCCCGATGCAGATATTTTCTTGGTAAGTTCTTGTACTAACTTAACAAAGATATAAAAGAACATTCGAATGTATAAAATTATAATATATTTTACGGTATTCCATACTACCTACATGTAATGCAAGTGAACCATTTTAGAGTTGATCATGTACTTGATATTTACTAGCACTGTTTGCTGATCTACAGTATGTTCAGGCCGGATTTGAATTAAGGGACTGCCGCTGCAAGTCGAGTTGGAGTTGTCTCTTAACAAACAAGGCCTGGGGGAAGTTAAGTTGATAACCCTTTACCAAAGGGAGCCCAACGCATGTTAAGCTGAGGCCCCTTTACCAATGAAGGTCCAAGGCTATTCAAGCTATTCAGGCTATTCAGGCCCCTGGTCGCTCTACCCAAGAACGCTGAGGCAAAGTAAGCTGAGTCATTTTACTAAAACAGGCTCAGGGTTATTAAGGTGGGCGCAGGGAATTTGTGCTGGGTCCCCATTACCAATGGAGGTTCGCTGCAAGTTAAGCTGGGGCCTCGTTACCAAAGGAGACTCGGGGCAAGTTCACGTGGAGGCCCCAAGATCCATCAGAGTTTAGCTGTGGTGGAGTTATGAAGTATGCACATACAACATTTTTACGTACCTCTTCTTCCAGAGGGGCCCCTCCTCAACAATGGTCCAGGCAACCACCCTAAATGCCCTATTATAAATCCGGTAGTGCCCACATATTCGAGCCTAACAAAGGATTTCATGAACCTTATGCAACACTTGCATGCAACTGATCCTTGCATTGCAGGAAATATTTCTGCATTTTATTTTCAATTCACATATCCTGCCTACTTTTAGCAAACGAGAAACTAAAGGTGCAGAAGTGATTAGAAACGGAAAGCATATTCTCTTTGCCTAGCTAATTTACTCAGCCTCTATTATTGCAGATTCATTTTTAGTGAATCATAAGCCAAAACGTCACTAGCTCTTATTATTTTCTACTTCTGGACAACACTCGCTTATCTTTACAACTTATAAAAACTGTCAGGGTTAAAACTGTGCTCCAGTCATTGCATCCGACGGATTCTTTTCTGACTAATGACAAACAAGTTTTTGCTAGATAACCGTGTCTTGCACACCGTAAGATAA
Organism: Parhyale hawaiensis; assembly: GCA_001587735.2. NCBI lineage: Eukaryota > Metazoa > Arthropoda > Malacostraca > Amphipoda > Hyalidae > Parhyale > Parhyale hawaiensis. The sequence continues at coordinate 15,381,321 of LQNS02278096.1, read as the reverse complement.
TAGATATCAAAGACGTCATGGGTTGGTGGAGTGAAACCTTGTGAAACAATGCTATTTTGGAACTTTCAATTGAGTAGAATGTGTTCAACTCAACTCATATAGATGCCGCCGTGACGTAGTGGCTAGAGCACTCGCTGCTGCATCAGCAGGTTGAGCGTTCGAGTCCCGCAAACGCCATTGGTTCACGGCAGGAAGGGCATCCGGTGAATAAAGGGCCTAAGCTCCAGCAAAGTACTGGCATTAGCTGGGCACCGTCCAAGCCCGCAGTCCTTAACTAGGAGATGCGGGAGATCGTGACGTAAAACCGATTCAGTGCTCAACTCATATAGATTAACCCAGATATGGCAAAAACTCAAAACTATAACTTAAAATTATATTTAATTCCTTCTCAAGTGAATTCACGTTTCGCGTAATTTCTAGAAGTTGATCGAGACAAAAGCAGCACTTCTATAGACTATAGAATAATATCTACTATATAATAAAACACAGTTGTTGGTCTCTTGCTTGCTTGCTCCAATGTTGGTCCGTCTCTCTGTCACGCTCTACGGGAATAAGATAGGAATAAATTCAAGGGCGTAGTGATCCAATGGATGGGGATCAAGTAGTTGGAACTTTGAGGGCCCTGGCTCTATATCTCCGGCCTCTGGATCCCGGGCTCTGGATCCTGAGCTCTATATCTTGGGTTCTGCATTACGGCAGTTAGAGCAGTTAGATAAGCTCAGTCTCACTCCTCAGTCTTGGAGTTTTCGTTCCGCTTATGCTTTCATTAGATGAATCATAATGTAGCAGTTCAAGTTTCACGCTGAGCAGACGCCTCTTTATATTGAATTACATCGCAGCCATAGTTCGACGCTGGAGGTTCAATAATCAGTTGGTATCCACGATACGGTGAGCCCTGGGCATTTCCAGTGGATTGTTTTGACTGAACTATATTTTCTTAGTACAGCTTAACGTTTGCTCAATTCCAAGCTGATATTCACGCCTTATCTTACTGAGGGATATTGAGCTATCGCAAAGCTCATGGCTGTAGAACTTGCGTTTCACTAATGGAAGATCAGGCCTGCAGGGATGAGACCTGTAATGCAGCAGAACCTATACTGAGAACCGGAACAATAAAAAGCTCAATCACAAAGTTTTTGCCGTCATTTTTGATGGCTGAGCCCTCTATTATTTCTGACAAGTTGAGCTTAATGAGCTTAGCTTTTTGCTGCCACTTATTATTCCGGAAAATTATCCTCACGCTGCTTGGATGAAAAAATTACTATAGGCATGATATTTAGCATATATATATATATATGTTATACTCAAAAGCTAATGAACATTCGATTAATCTTTAATTTTTCCGCCAGAGAAACTGGCTTCGTTTATCTCTATTTGCGCTTGCTATTCATTTAGCCATGTGAAGGTAAAATACGGGTTATGACGCTGCTCCCATCAACTAACTAAAATAATCATCAGTAATTATTCCCAATTTCTTCGGTACACAATATTTGATTTCTTTCTTCGTCAACTATGCTTAGAATTGAATAGCTTGCTGGCAATAGGCCCATTCCCAGAGAGCGGTCGGGACTTAGGCTCCAGCCCTCTATGAGCTATCGCCATTACATTAGAATTACGGAGACTTCTGATTGAGAAAATAAGAGGAAGAAAAAAATAATATAGTCAGGCAAGGAGATGATCGCGCTAGTACAATTGAATGCTGCTGATGCGTTGAGCTTGGAAACCTTAAGTTAGTCGCTGCATGAAATATATTTTACGGTGACTTAGAAGCTTTAGTCGTTAGGAGTTTGGCACTCCTGAAAGAAGAGTTCGCAGCTGTGTATGATGCTGCTCCCATTATTTGTGGATCCGATTTTAAATGCATTGATTGAGCCTGCTCCAATTTCGGAAAGTACTCGAAAGGTTTCAAATGTTCACAAAGAAGTACGGGAGAAATTGATTTCCCAGAGGCAAGCACAATATTTCAATTAATTTTTAGTGTAACTTTTCCCAGCCTTCCTACCTCTCAAAAACCATTCTCAGAGGCCGAGTGATTAGAACGCTGTCTCACTCATTGTCTCGACGTGAGACACTCGGATCCCAGCCTAGAATGTGAAGTCGTGATGTGATGCTCCGAACTGCAGCGTCAACGTTTGTTACTTTCGTGGTAAACTGCGATAGCAACACCTTGCGGCATTGCGGCAATAGGCGGGTTGAAGCTAGCAAAATTTTCGGCAGTCGCCCTAATCCATCACCTTTCATATCTCAACAACTTAACGTCGCAGTGTCACCGTCGGTCTGCTGCAGCTAATTGTATTTCTTCAATTTTTTCTTTCGCAAATATTCTTACGTCTCTGCCGCAACGGCAATAGCTTATAGATGACCGGAGCGTGAGTCCTGGCTACTGTCTGAGCAAGGACCTGTCGGTCCGCCTGCAGGCAACTGTCTAACAATTTGAGTCGTTCATCTCTGAATCCATAGCGCTGACTATTCGAGCTTCACTGCAGCCGTGCAAGCCTCTGGGCCCGCTATAGCGAGTACTTATTTGGAGCTTCAACCAATACATGCAGGGCTCCTAGTTGGATTGTCATCAAAGAGACAAAGGGCACGTTCAAGTGGGAGTGAAAATTCAGCCTTTCAGGCTTAACTTGTACGAAACTGCAGCCAGATGCTCTATCTTTAACACTTCAAATCGTTTTGCAAATGTTAGAAATGGTTAGCAGGAACATTACGTTGAGCCCGGCTGAAAACTTCATGTTACCAAGCAAGACTGGCGTTCTCAAAAGTCTCAACAGAAACCAATTAAAGGTCAATATTGAGCGCGCAAAATCCCGGGTCGAATCCAGCACACCTGTCTGTAGTTTCAATAGTCAAGCCTCGAGTGCTTAGCTCCGGTACCCAATCGAACGTACCCTTACAATAACGAGCGTATCTTAAGTAACGGATAAGTCAGGCAAATAGTGGACATTACTTAGTTCAAATTCCCGTTGTCATTTATTATTGACACATTTTGGGCATGTTCGATTGGACCCCGAAATTAGGCGCGCGCTCGAGGCTTAACTTGTCTGAAACTACAAACAGGTGCGCAGTCTTCGACTCGGGGAAATAAGCTCCAAACTCTGTTATTTTTTCTGAAGTCGGCTACCCTTGAGACTTACAAAAACTCAATTTTGCTCAGTTAAATTGTTTCCAGCCGGCTCAAAGCAATCACTTGTTTCCAGCACATGCAACAGGATTCGAATGATAATGCCAAAGCCTCTACCGTTTGTTGTCGATAAGCTACGCTTCGTAGTCACAGTTTCGGTGCCCAGTCGAACTCGCCCTAACATCGCGAGGCAGACACTTACTTATAGCTCTGGCTGTGCAATGGTGGCTCGTTTAGAAAAAGCAACGTCGTTTTTCGCTGGTGAGATGCAAAGGGATGTGGTTCATTAAAAAAAAAATAGAATTTATCCATTTGTTGAAACATATGAAGAACAATAAGAATAGAAAAGACACGTTGATTTTTTTCATATGGAGACACAAACATCTTTTAAGAAATTAAAAAGGAAAGCTAAGAGAAGCATAAGACCATTACTTTAAATCCTGGACAAACATGAGTCCTTTGATTACCTCCGCCAAGGAGGTTATGTTTTCGTCGTCTCTGTTTGTCTCTCTGTCTGTCTGTCACCAAGATAACTCAAAAAGTTAGGAACCAATTTGAATGAAATTTACAGGGATTGTTAGGTATGTTAGGAGGAATAGATGATTAACTTTTGGTGAAGACATATTCATCCGTTTGTTTGTTTTGTATGTCTGCCTCATTTTTCTCAAAGCCATAACTCAAAACGTTGTGGGTCGATATTGATGACATTAACATGAGTTGTTTACTATATAACAAAGAGTGAATGACCAAATTTTGGTACTCATCCGTTTGTTTGTTTGTTCGTTCGTTTGTCACTGTTTTTAGTTTTATGCTTGTTAGCACAATAACTAAGAAAATAATAAATGGATCTTTAAGAAATTTATACGAGTTGTTAGTAATGTTGAAAAACATAAATGATTCAATTTTGAAGCAGATTGGTTTGTTCGTTTGTATGTTTGACTCTTGTTTGTCATAACGTATGTTAGCAGTATAACATCAAAAAGTTATGAACGGATCTTCAAGAAAATTGCACAAGCTATTATTACTATCAAAAGGCACAAATGATTAGAATTTGGAGTTTATACAAAGAAAATTGTGGTTTCAGAGCCAATTTGAAGTTTTTGCCACCGTTGCCTCGATTGGCGGAGGTATGCGCTCTCAGAGTGCTCTAGTTGTAAATTGAATAGTACCTGCAATTACACGCATGAGCAGCAAATCAATTACTTAAGGGATAATCAATATCCATCTTACGCTTCTAAGAAGTTGAGAATGCGACACTGAAGTACACCGCATACTGTTACACTGCTAATTACCGGCAACTACATACCGTCAACTACTTACCGTTAACTACCATCTACTGCCGTTAACTACCGTAAACTACTTACCGTCAACTACCATCTACTGCCGTTAACTACCGTGAACTACTTACCTACTGTCAACTACCATCCACTGCCGTTAACTACCGTGAACTACTTACCGTCAACTACCATCTACTGCCGTTAACTACCGTGAACTACTTACCATTAACTACCGTCAACTACTTACCGTTAACTGCCATCTACTGCCGTTAATTACCGCCAACTACCAACTACTGCCGTTAACTACCGTCAACTACCAACTACTGCCGTTAATTACCGTCAACTACCAACTACTGCCGTTAACTACCGTCAACTACCAACTACTGCCGTTAATTACCGTCAACTACCAACTACTGCCGTTAACTACCGCCAACTACCAACTACTGCCGTTAACTACCGCCAACTACCAACTACTGCTGTTAATTACCGTCAACTACCAACTACTGCCGTTAATTACCGTCAACTACCAACTACTGCCGTTAACTACCGTCAACTACCAACTACTGACGTTAACTACCGTCAAGTACCAACTACTGCCGTTAACTACCGTCAACTACCAACTACTGCCGTTAACTACCGCCAACTACCAACTACTGACGTTAACTACCGCCAACTACCAACTACTGCCGTTAACTACCGTCAACTACCAACTACTGCCGTTAACTACCGCCAACTACCAACTACTGCCGTTAACTACCGCCAACTACCAACTACTGACGTTAACTACCGTCA
>LQNS02278096.1:15341618-15355021 GCA_001587735.2 Parhyale hawaiensis | reverse complement strand
GTAAACGGAGGGGAGTGCAAGATTATATAGTTTACTTTCCCAACGAGTTCGCTATATCTTATTTTGCAAAATTAAAGTAGGCTAATTTTACGGTTACCGCGCGGCAATCTCTATCCGTTAGTCATCGTGTAAAATTGGAATAGTTTATGCATAGTACATTGACAGCATCCAGTAGGCCCAGGAGCTGCTCAGGGAGACTGCTCCGCGCGCGCGCCACACTCTTCAGCGAGGATAGAGAGTTCAATTCAATTCAATAACTTACGGTAATAACGTCGTCTACTATATCGGTCATTAATTAACCTGTTGTGTACCTTACTGATTACGAAATAAACAGCAAAGCTGCAGAGGTGGTATCACCTCGGCTTCTTAATTCCCTTCTCTTCTGCCCAGTTTGTACACCAAGGAGCTGGAAGGCAGCACACATGTGCCACCAGTACCGGTACAAACAGAGACGTATTGTGTCAGAGGCCTTATTCACGAATTGAAACCGAAGAAACGGGTCCGCGCTCCAGACACGGTTGTGAGTAGTGTACGTTCAGGGAGCAATTACGGAACTCGAAGGGTACAGGCACGCTGTCCGTGCCTGAAATTCACATTCCCAACTCAATCATATATCATCTCGTGCTCTCTTACTCTTCACTCAGCCACCAGCGCTTGAGGCTCAGTAATAATTCACTGCCGGAGTTTGTTTCATAGAAGCACTTTTTGTTCATTCGGTGGCTCTTGATTCTCTGCTTTATTTCACAGATCATTTAATTTGATCAAATATGTCCACATCGACATTTAATCGATAGCACACCAATAAAAATTTCTTAAAGTGTATATTTACCTTTTAAAAATAAATCCAATGAAAATCCTTTTTCTATTTAGCTAGCTCTTTTTCTATCATTGTAATCTTATCGTTATAGAGATTTCTCTCTGAGTAGTTGCAAATTTCTTTTCTGCTCGATATTAGCCAATTGAATATTAGCTACGTGGACTTTCCCTAACAGAAGTTTTGGCTACCCTCCCTCCAACAATTAGAACGTCAAGGTCGCCGAAACGAAGCCGTCGTGGACGTGTCCGGAGCTTCAGACAGACGCAACTTGGCTCAATCACTCTGGAGAGAGTAGTAATCAAGTGTAGGAAGCGACCGATTGCGTTGAATCTGCTAAAAACTCCAAGTTCCGGAGCAAGATTTAGTTGTTGGAAGTCTCAAGGGTAACCGGTTGAGAACCAATGCCTGAAACTTAGTTCAGGGAGTCGAATCCCGCGCTCCTACCTAAAATTAAGCTCAAGTCAAGCTCGAAGGTTTAATTTTGGGGACAAGTTGAACATGCCAGTAAAGCAGCCCCAGGGTATGCCACAAATTGTCATAGGGCTTCTCGCTGTCAGTCTAAATGCATCTCTGAGGTAGTTGTGAGGGATTAACAAATATTACGCACGAAATTAGGGGCTCTGGCTAAATCCGTACCTGCACTAATACTGTACTGGACACTAATACTAATACTGTGGAGTCCAGCTCCACATGCAGTGGCCTTAGAAAAAATAACACTTGCTAAATTTTAACTTTGTTAAGCTGCCACTCATTATTGGCTGCTAATTACAGTAATTAATTGCTTTGCTTTCATATTAAGTTATCTTTCTTAAGATGTAAATTGTTAGTATGATAAAAAAGAAAATAGGTCATAATATGTATCTTCGTTTCAAGTAATCTCTGATTACTCTTTATAAAATTTCTTATATTTTTCAAAACATGCGACTCATTTCGTCTACGTACATCACGACTAAAAATATGCTACACGCCAAGCTACGTAAATCGTTAATGTGTGTATCTGCTATTCAACTGCAATTAGTGCACTCAATTATATGGTAGGTGCCTGCAAAATAATTTGTTTTGTCTGCCTTCCGAAGAAATCCCCGTACATTCGTCATCTTACCTTATTTACTTCCCAGTTTACGCAAATATTTTTGTCTGGAAACATTACTATTGATTATTCTTTCTATTATTCACAGTCATGCAGTCCGTGTTTCATTTGTTTTCAAGTGAATGTTGTTGTGTGTAAAGCCCGGTGCCCACTGAAAAACATTCGTTGGCGCTAGCACGCTAGAGCCAATTCAACATATCTGACTGCGTAGTAGTGGCCGTAACTTCAGGTTGCCCTCGATGAACATCGTGCACTAATTTTTAAAGTATCAGCCGATGTAGGTTTAAACTACTCTTAATTAAAAGCGATAGTTGAAAGTTCACCATTGGCACTTGCTATAATGTAAAAATTGCTGTAGCAGCAGCCTACATTTTCAACAATTTAGCTGAAGCCGATCCCCGGCTACTTAAACGGATTGCATGGTTAGTTGGCTCTAGGCAGCTAGCGCCAACAAAAGTTGCTAGGTGGGTACCGGTACACTCGCGTTTAACAGGTGTGTCGCAATCACGCCAAATCCAGGCTACCGCAACCTGAAGAAAAGTTTAGCGTAACCCGAAAAGGGGCTGTGCGAGCGCCATCACGACCGGTGCAAGCTCAACGACTATGAAATCCCGTTTTAATTGAATTTTTTGCAATTTAGGTTCAAAGTAACTGATCCGATTTACTTATTCTAGTGTACGGAGTTTATTTGTTGCGTATTTGAGTGAATTTAGCGCTTCTTTTATTCAAAATAAACGTTTGTGCTCGGCGACCTGCATCACCGTAACCCGTGTCGCAGTCGTTATTTGAGCTATCATTGCGCCTCGAGTTGCGACTGGCTGGGTCACCGGCGTAGCACCGGTAACCCAGAAATGATGGTTGCGACACATTCCAGGCACCGGTAGGCCAACATATGTATAGAGTCGTCCTTACATCAGCCTCTATTTATTTTGTTAAACTTGCACACATAATGAAAGTGACCAGCCTTAGCAGGACAGAAAGTGAATGCGTATCTAAGGTGAAATAAAATTAGTGGTAAAACCAATAGAAACATCTTAAATAAATTCAGGCTATTATGGAAGATGGAAATTGCCTTAGGTGACAACTTGCTGGTACCAGCAACACATTACGGCACGACAATGAAGAAAAGATAAAAGCTTGCACATATGTGCGTATGTGTGTGTGTGTGTGTGTGTGTGTATGTGTGTGTGTGTAGGTGTGTGTGTGTGTATGTGTGTGTGTGTTTCAACAGAAATGACAAAAAATACTTTCCGTCCACGCCATTCGCTTGTTTATAAGAAGGAACCGCCGGTGCTAACTAGGATATAAGGTCAGGGAAGTAAAGGTTTTCCGTTGTATGACAGCAGAGTATAAACGTACCGCATGTTTCCCACTTTTTGCTGGGCTCTTGAAACCTATCTTGCGAAAATTAGAAAATTCTACTGAAGATTGATCTGATTGTAGTCCAATCATTCATCTAGTGCAACAATTATGTATAAGTGTTAATGTAAGTGGTATCACATTTATAATGTTAATGAGAATGTGATCATTGTGTATTTTTTTTTTCCGTCACACGATCATTATAAACATTTAGTACAGCACTTGCATACCGTTTCTGTACTATCGATCTGACCTGATCATGTACCCTTACAGGATTTTTAATTTGGGCCGTCCCAAAAGAGGTTTCGGGTAGCCAAAGATACTGTCTGGGTATCACTTCTGCAAATCTAGGCTTCGAAAATCTCGCCCTCACTTCACCCCATGGCAAAATATTTTTTGTTATATCTTTAATTCTTGCTAGGAATAAGCAAGAAATAAAAGCAGTAACGAGATATAACAACACCCGGCATAATGCTGTGACATTTGTAGGGAGTTGAGCGCCCGTGCAGTTTCTTGTCGACATGTGAGTAGTGGTTGTGTGGAGACAATTAATGGTAGCTGCAGTTTACTTTACCGTAATGCAATTGTCATTTTTGGTTGTACGTAGTATAACCAGGGCATAAGAAAATTACGGCAAATATACATTCAGTATAATTTTTAAGTAGCTGCAGCCTTTAAACACGGAGAGCGATCACTATAATGGCAGTAACTTGATAAAATACTGACAGAAAGTGTTAAAAATATTTACCGTTATCTCAGGTGACGTAGCTTCGACGGTGCACTTTGCACACCCAGATACTAGCATCTGCACCATACAATGAAGAGTGATACTTTGAGCTTTTTGGTAGCAAGCACTAATTATATAGGACGAGAATAGACGTGCGAAGTGTTAATGAGGCGAGAGTAACTGCTCAACGTTCGTTAAAGAAGCATGAATTGCTAACCCCAAGATGCGTTACCCAATTACCGAACTAACTCTATTTCCGAACAAACATCAATATTTGATAGGTGAAGCTAGTAATCCTATCAAATTATAACTGTTTGTTCGGAAATAGTGTTAGTTCGACAATTGGGTAATTCCTATGCTGCTTCTTCGTAATTATCAGCTATGTACTTAAGTAAGTGCCGACACGATACAGTGAGGTGCATAATAAAGCGATTTCGATCGCCAATTCACAGTTTTATAAAAAATATTGCTTATAAAGTTTCTGGCGCTGTACAGTGGATTGGCTCGACCCCGATAACGTCACGGCGCATCCCTACCAATTGTGATATTTCCTATCTGTCTAATGGCTGGTACACAGGCTAGCTAAAAGAATGAGTTTCCTCAGCTTAACGTCCGAACGTATTGCTGAACTCTAGCTAGTAGACACAGCTTTGAGTTTACCAAGAAAAGGCGTAGGTAATATTGTTAACTGTCAGTTCAGTTTGCTCCGCAAGTGCCTCTAGCCAAGTTTCCGACATCGCTTCATATTTGCAGGGAATTATACCTCAAATTCTTTGCAAGTGTGTGCTATATAATGAACACTTCAAAGCATTCGGATGAGGAGATGATGTATACTCGGTCTTCTGTCTAGCGTGTGAACAGGCTTTTAATTATATAGCCAGTACGCACGTTAGCTAAAAAACGAGTTTTGACATCTCTGCCTCCGAATGCGTTGTTGTGCTCATTTAAATAGCACTCATTTGTAACGAATTTTGAATCTTATAATTCCCTCCAAGTTTGTAGAGCTGTCCAAAGTTTAATGAAAACGGCACTTGCTGAGCAACCTGAACTGAATGTTAGCATTTTACAACCTTTTTCTGTAAACTCAATGCTGTGTTTGCGAAGGCTCAACACATCGTTCGGACGATTAACTGAGGAAACTCGTTCATTTGACTAGCGTGTGTACCCGTCACTGCCCGCTGTGTTGTTATGCTCTGGGAATAACCTGCGAACACTTGGCAACTGATGGACGGGTATCCTGGGGCTAAAGCAGCTTAATTGATAAAAAATTGACTACTTTAGGCCACAAGAGTAGAAAACATGTGGAGAAGTATAAATTCTTTCTTGATTCCGTTCTTCCTTACTCCCTTAGCTTACGCAATAAATGGTCCTTGTGGCAGATTTCCTTGCTGTGTTGGGACTGTTCTAAGATCTACTTGCCGAGAATGGGTTCAGCAATCCAGTATTACAAGGCAACGTAAATACATTTCTTGTTAATTGATATTACTGGATGCTCAGTTCTTGAATTTAATAAATTGCAAGTGAAATTCTACTGCACTTATCCCAGCTAAACAACACCACAGCGACAACTGAAGGTACGTACGCGAAAGTGAATGAGCCTTGAGTGAAGAAACTCGAAAAGGCAGTAACATGCCTACCTCCTTGTAGCTGAATACCCGGCGGGATATTTTAAATTTTAATATCATTCATCAGCCAAATTAAGTGCTACTTACAGTATTTTAGCTAAACAATTCTGATAGTCCAGAGTATAATAATAATGCAACATTATTTTAAATGCCGCAAATAAGAAAGTTGGCAGTTTAACATTTTCTTTTATAATTATATGAGAACTAGCCTATGTCTGCATCGCCGTTGCCTTATTTTGTCTTAATCGAGAATTGAACAATTCATGCCTGTGTAGTCCACAGTATCAAAGCAACAATTTGTAAGACTAACATGCTGTCTTCCAGCTAGCTAAATTGTGACCCCGTTGTCAAATTACTCTAATATTCACATTTAATTGCTGGCTAATTAGATAAAAGATGGCGGAGTACACCAGCCTCACAGGATGATCTCGCCGCCACCGTTGGTATCACAGCGCAGCGCCGGCGATATTCGCTAAGAAAGCAAAACTACCTCATGTTGTCGCCCCTGCTTGCGTCTGTGCCCAAAAGAGCTCGTGCAATAATGTTTCAAGCTAATGTTCTCACCAAGGATTTTGGAAGCCTTAATAAGGTCGGTTTTAACATATCGGATTTGGAATATCATGAGCCGTATGCCTTTTGTGCTGTTCCTCTGGCTACGCCCTTGGCACATAGGCGGCTGGAGGCGGCGCTTGAGATGAAGGCGGAGAGAAGGCGACTTCCAAATTATACTGGAAATCTGTAGAGCCGAGGGCGGGGCACGCGCCTGGTAGGAGTGGTTAGTGTCTGCTGAGTGATTTATTGCTCTGCAAAGGTCATTCTTTGGTGGTAATTTGTGTGAGTGAGTTATGAGCAGCTAAGGTACACAGCTGCCCGCTTGTAACACCAAGATCTGGAGTCTGCGTTGACAGAACGGTACACGTGCGACGTGATTGAAAGATTTGTTATCTAGCCGTGAAGTGACACTTTTTTGACAACCAAAGTATCGTTGTTGTGTTTGTGAACAAAATATACTTTGAGAGACGAGAGTGTAGAGAGATAATTACGTTGTGCGTTCTTCCCAAATTGCAATTGTCGTTCGCTTTGCTTATTTCTTCGGCTTGGTTGTAACAAAATAATTATGCTGGAATCATCTTCTGTACGCTGTCCTAATTCCCCCGCTTCGAGCATGGGCCTTCCCTCCGTCCCCATGTCTCTTCCTATACCTACCGACACTTTGAACCCTTCCCCACTGTCACCCTGTATCGTTCCTCAGTACTCTTATTCATATTTCCAGCACCTGAGTCAGCACCCGGCGCTGGCTTCCAGCGAGCACCTCAAATCTTACTTGTCCGATTCTCTTAAACCTTCACTGCCCGATCACCTCAAGCAGCACGAACAGTACAAAGCATGTCTTCCCGAGCACCTGAAAACGTTCCTGCCAGATCATCTCAAGCAAATGATATCTACCGAGCATCTGCGCTCTGTGATGATGAGCGACCCCTTACGCCTGTACTTGGCTCAACAGGAATACGCGACGGCGGCTGCCCTGACCGCTGCAGCCGCTGCTTCCAGCAACTCCTTGACGTTGCTTTCCAGAGATACCAAAGAGGGCATCAAGTTCGCCGCTGGCACCACTGACCCGAGCAGCCGTTGCGGAGGTGACAATTCGGCAATGCTTGGGATGCCGGCGCTCGGTAACATTTCGACATCCCTCGGCAGCTACTCGACTGGAGGTTGTAACACGAGGCTGCCTGACCCACAGGGACCAGCGAGTGGCCCCAACTCTGGCGGGTCCAGAAATTCTCTCTTCAGCATCGAAAGTTTGCTGGCCCCAAAAGCTCCGACGCGCCTCACTGCTCCACTGCCTCGACCCACGCCGCTGGAGTTCTTAGGTAAGAATTATCTAGTAAACTTATCCCATATAACCTGAACGTGTGCTGAAATTATCTAGTAAACTTATCCCATATAACCTGAACGTGTGCTGAAATTATCTAGTAAACTTATCCCATATAACCTGAACGTGTGCTGAAAAAGTTAAGGTATTGTTGTGAACGCACGAAAACTTGCACTTCAAATAATTTTCGTTCGAATATTTCGGAGGATCAAATTAACCGTATGAAATACGGCGACCTTTTAAAGCCGCAGCAGGGTCGCATTAGAGGTACTAGTGAGCCGTTTTATGGTCTGAAAAGGTGCTTTCAGAGTTGCCATATCCGTTCTTGAGATATTCGGTAACTACGGCGATGCGAGGCACTAAAACTACTCATTACCGATACACCGCAACTGTGCGATTATGCCAGCCGTGTTGACTACCCTGACTTTGGCGGCGCTTCTTCGAATATTGGAGCCTGTGCTGCTATTTGCTGCCATTCGCCCACTGGATATAGTTAGTTGTCTTTGCAAGGGTCTTCAGTTTTTTTTGAAGCAACAAGCATTCCAATTGCGCCGTGATGATGGCCTATTATAATTTTACATTTCTTTTGCAATTTTGTTGGTCAAGAGAGAATGAGTTTAATTGTTTTTCTTAAGCCTATTGAATACTTTTATGATTATCCTGATGTTACTGGTAATATAAATGAGTCAACTTCACATGACGAAAATTGTTGAAGACTTTGCTATGATTATACAAGGGTGACATGAAAAGCTGTAAACTATATACATATAGGTATTATATTATTGTCTGCTTTCGCAGACATATTCCTGCAAGGTATGCAGTACTGGTTGAGATGTGTCAATAAATAGGTAAACATGTTTATGCACAGGCAGTAGCTGTTCTTATGTCAATGCATTAATTTGCATCGCTTGCGTAGGAGATTGCCCTAAAAATATTCAATAACTTAAACCGAAAAATGGGGATCTTCTCAGTTATCTATATGTCTTATGCTATGCTATCTTCCTTGCTCCCTCATGCATAGAACTTGATTTTGAATGCATTTAGAGAACGCAAGGAGGGGGCGGGTTAATTTCACGTCAAAATTTAATTTTGTAGGGGTTCATAACCTTTCAATGAATCAGGCACCACTCTGGTTTAAGTATCGGTAATACTGCGTTTCTCCTTTATTTGACTGTAAATACATATGTATTTTGATCATAAGTTCTATATAGTTGTCCCGATTTCTCTGATTGCAGATAAATTAAACTAGCAACCAGTACCAAAACTAAAATATCGAGTATTATTTCCCAACAATTGGTTCAGGTACCCCACGGCCCCATTGGGGTACTGAGTGACTGATACGGTTAACCACCATTATGTCATAATAAAACCTTAACAAAAATTTGTCCTAGAGCTTGAAAAAAAACTCAGAATACAGGAAATGAGCAGGACTGATAACGTACGTAATCACAGGGATACAGCTGATGCTCTGTAGCTTCTGGGCTGTTTGATACGATTCTGAGTGCAGCGTTGTTTTTTAAGCTGGTGACAAAGTCTCACACTTGGTTCTTTAAGAAAACCATTGCAGCGTCAGCTGCCTATACATTTGATCTTACTGAAATTTCGAATGTGCCCCTCTATAAATATTTTATTTTAGCAGACGATGAAAAAGTAAGCTCAGAATAATCCACTATATAACTAGAGCACTCGAACAGTGCTTACCTCCGGGAAGTAAGGCAGCGGTAACGAAAAATTCAAATCGGCTCTGAAACCATTATTTTCATTCTATCAACACCAAAATCTGATCACTTGTGCCTTTTGATAATGTTAACAGTGCCCGTAATTTTCTTGGAGATCTGTTGATAACTTTTTGATTTATGCTTCTAACAAACATTTTAACAAACATAAATCAAACACACAAACGGACTAACCGATCATCACCAAACCTTAATCAATTATGTCTTTTAAAATGACATCTTAAATTTCTTAAGATCAAAATTTAATCATGTATGTCTTTAAACATTACTAACAATTCCTGGAAATTTCATAAAGATCCATCCATAATTTTTGAGTTAGTGCGCTAACAAACATTTTAACAAACATTAGTCAAACACACAAACGGACAACCGATCATCACCAAAATTTGAAAATTGTGCCTTTTAGCATTACTAACAATTCCAAAAAATTTCATAAAGATCCATCCATATATTTGGAGTTATTGCGCTAACAAACATTCTCAAACACACAAACGGACCTACTGATCATTACCAAAATTTAATCAATTATGTCTTTTAACGTTAATAACAATTCTTGGAAATTTCATAAAGATCCATCAATGATTTTTTGATTTATTGTGATAACAAACATAAAATCAATCACAGCGACAAACGAAACGAACAAACAGATCATCACAAAAATTTGATCATTTATTCTCTGTAATAAGACCAACTACTCACGTAAATTTCATGAACATCCGTCCATTACTTTTTAAGTTAGGTCTCTAAAAAAAGGCAGATAAACAAACAAACGGATGGACAGATTTTCACTAAAATTTAATGATCTGTTCCTCCTAACATACCTAACAATCTCTTTACATTTCGTAAAAATTGATCCATAACTTCTTGAGTTATTTTGATGACAGACAGAATAACAGACAGACAGAAAGACAAAGCTAAGGAAAACATAACCTCCTTATCGGAGGTAATAATAGAAAGTTTGTTGGTCGCTTGGTTGGTTTCTCCATTCCCATCTGTAAGATTAGGTAAGAGAATATTCATCTGCTGGACACGACGGAGATGAGATAGGAGTGATACGATCGAGCTTCCAATTAATTGCAAATTTACAAGTTCCTTAATTGAAAATTCTCGTGATAATAGATACTTCATGACGCTTTTTATATTGAACTAGGAAAATGAAAGTCTTCCCTTCTGTTAGTCTGCTCTTGCTCCCAATACTCCTCATGCCCTGCATCAGAAAAAGTCTAAAATGGGTTACCTTATTTAGTTTCCATTAGCTTTTTTGTTTTATCCGTTCCCCTTTAGTTATTCCTTTTTATCGCTAAAAATGTCTAGTACAATATTCGTCTTAGCCCCACTTGAACTTCAGAATTATAATAATATAGTTTGATTCGTTGAAACTTACTGATTCAAAATATACAGGTTTTTATTTGTAGAAATTCTGTTTTGTTTTATCAAATTTTCGTCTTTTCAGCTTTTTAATTGGCCCGTCGGAGCGCACTGCAGCTCTAGGTTAGTTCACATGCGTATGCGTAAGAGCCAAATTTACACCCTATTTAGGCCGTACTGTCGGGTAGTTGGGCATAAACCCCTTCATAATATCGGGCAGGTTAGGTAAGGCGTAGGCCTGGTTTGCCTAATTTCTACAAAACAATTAATGTCATTTTCCTTTTCAGCACGCCTCAATTATGCTAGCAATCATTTTTTTATCGAATAACTCGGGTGCGGCTCAGACGAAGATTAACCTGTCTGTGCTAGAGATACTGTTTACGCAGACAAAAGTCCAAAATTAAAATTTCTGTAATCTCAAGCTTACTGGCAGAACTGGTAACTGAATTTCTGCCACTTCCTGATGTTCATTTTTCTTATGTCACATTATTTGAAAGCCAACAGGAATGAAGCCGTCGTTTTTTATGGCAGGGGCATCTTAAACATTAATAAACTCACATATGAAATTTAAGCTATTAGCTGAACTTCAGAAAATGTCACAGTGAATTTATGATACAAATGGGCTTCAGAAGCTTTTGGAAGGTTTGGCCCATCATTGATTGTTAATAAAGTCATGCAAGTGATAAATAAATTTCGAAGGCTCGTGCATCGACATGTAAATTTAAAAATTTGCAAAACATAACTCATGGACATGATTCAGTTATAATGTGCCTTACATTCACTCAAGCTCACTTGTAATAGATAAATATTTCTGGGTATTCATATCGCTAAACTGATATTGGTAAAACTTGACAATTGTGCAATGGGATCGAAACATTCTGAAAAGCATAAGTGTCAATTTTCCCATCAGTTTATTAAGTGGACTGAAATTAGCCGAATAAAGTTGTGAAAAACAGTGATTTTTTCATGCAGTTTTAGAAATATCTTTTGTTTTATCTTTGAATGACTTTCTTTAACCCGAGAAACAATTGGAGAGTGTACCTCCGCTAACAAGGCAATGTTAATGAAAAATTAAATTAGTCCTAAGGCAAAGATTTACTTTTTATAATGACCTTAATTCAATCGTTTGTTCCTCTTGACAATAAATAAACTTCTTGTAATTTTCTTAAAGATTCTTCTGTAACGTTTTGTGGTATATTCCGACAAACACCAAGAAAAATATATCGTCACCCACACAAGCAAACAGACAAACAAATGAACCGATCAGTACAAAAATGTTTTCATTTGTGCCTTCTGACACATTTACCAATTCTGGATATTTCATAACATGCTGTATTCTGACAATCATAAAAACAAACATAGAGACAAAAAGGCAAACGGACTGACAGATCGCCACAAAAATTTGGTAGGTTACTCTTTCTTAGCATTCCCAACAATTTAAGCAAATGTTATGATGATGCGTTCATTTCTGTTCTAGGGTTATATTACCAAGAAAAAACAGGCAGACAAACAAACTGACAAACTGTTTTACAAAACTGCAAAAAACGTTAATCAGCTGTTTCTCATAATATAACATTTTCTGTAAATTTCATAGAGATACGATTACAACTTTTTGAATTATCTAAGTGACAGTCAGACGGCTAAGGAGGTAAACACACAAATAGACCAACACATAACCTCTTTGGCAGAGGTAATTAATGGAGCATATTTTATGAGGAACGCAAGTCTACGGATATCCAAACAAAAATTTAAGTTACTCTTTGAACACCTCGGCTGACTTTGCTACATGAAGTTTCGATAAAAATATAAAAGCAGAGAGCCACTAACACTGAAGATAGCGGATGCGTAACAAAAAAGGTGTGCTGAAGTCACGTCATTGGAAACTAATGATACCAGAGATACTAAGCTTTGAAAGCGTGAGTATTGAGGATATTCTTTTTCTCGGAAAATTTAACAAGCACAGATCGAATCTTTCTCCGTATCACGATATTAATTAGTACGAAAGTAGCGTCTGCGCACAATTTCCTTTAAAATGGGTGAAGAATTTGCTCATCAGTGCCCAAGCTAATTTTTCAACCACTACAAAACTATCGAAGTATCTTTGTAATGTTTTAAAAATTTAAGAGTGATACATCGCAGGTATTTAGATGCTTGTATACAGGAGCATGGTACCCTTGTTAAAATACAATTTCTTCCAATTTGGTAAATGTCATTCATACAATTTGGTAAATGTTATGCTGCTTGCAGCAAATTATAAACAGACGGTAACGCTTGGAATAATCGAAAGAAAAGAGGGATCCTTCAGATGCTCTCTGGGTCGCTGAAACACCTCTACGCAGGCCGTAATTATTATGTATCTTTTCGAGTCCACTGAGTGAAATAGCAGCAATTGAACTATACGCTATATAATGAATGTGTGGGCTAATTTATGAATAAACTAGAGTACTCTAGGAGCACATACCTCCGCCAAGCAAAGCAATGTTAAAGAAAAAAAATAAAAAGGTTCTGAAACCGACAAAGACGTAACCTCCTTGGCGGAGGCAATTATATTTCAAGCTGCAGGTATGCGCGAAGATTTATTTTAATTTCTGCATCATCTGCACTTTCTGCCAAATCAGATGCGATAATCATTGCCTCACTTAATATCTAATTATTATTGATCTCCCTTCATGTGATAAAAGATTATGTATTGTTCAGTAATATTCGATCTAATTTCGATTTATAAATATACCACACATTACTGGTTTATGGCAATGAATGTATAGCAAAAAGAAACATACACTGAGCATAACTAATGCAGCATCGTCC
>LQNS02278096.1:15315643-15340811 GCA_001587735.2 Parhyale hawaiensis | reverse complement strand
CTCTCTGATGCTAGTGTTTAGTATTATTCTTAAGTTAGTTTTAATCATGAAAACCTCAGGCGCTGTGTCCTAATCTTGTTGGCCACAGTACCTTATGAGAAAAATAAATGATTTTATTTTATTATTATTATTATGTGTGGGCTAATTTATGAATAAACTAGAGTACTCTAGGAGCACATACCTCCGCCAAGCAAAGCAATGTTAAAGAAAAAAATTAAAATGGTTCTGAAACCGACAAAGACGTAACCTCCTTGGGGGAGGAAATTATATTTCAAGCTGCAGGTATGCGCGAAGATTTATTTTAATTTCTGCATCATCTGCACTTTCTGGTACATCAGATGCGATAATCATTGCCTCACTTAATATCTAATTATTATTGATCTCCCTTCATGTAATAAAAGATTATGTATTGTTCAGTAATATTCGATCTAATTTCGATTTATAAATATACCACACATTACTGGTTTATGGCAATGAATGTATAGCAAAAAGAAACATACACTGAGCATAACTAATGCAGCATCGTCCAACTCGTATGGTTTAATTTCTATATCACGCAAGAAGCAGCCACAGCGCCAACATAGTATATGCTCGAGGCAATAATTCCCGACTCCGTTCTTGTCATAAAGTCCATTACAGCTTCTGAGTGTGTGACTGCCCAGTGCCCTTTGTAGAGGACGTTAGAAAACTCTATAGCTTTTCAATCTAAAACTTGGGTTAACATTCGAGCTTTTGGGGTTAAATGAAGTAGTGATCTTTCCGTCGCGTTCATTTGTGTGATATTCTAACATAGATTTTTCATCAAGTTTCAGCTGAGGTCCATTGTATCCCAACTTTTATCGAACGTAATTTGTTCTGTACGGCACCTCAAAATAGTTTTTATGCTTGTTCAGTTGCCAGTGTTCACTGCGTGATTTTCAGGTCTGTCTCTGTTCTAAATAGAGCTGCATTATTATTTAGCTCAAAATGGGTATCATTTATGATTTGCAGGTCCGTCTCAGTACTCTCACATATACCCGGGGGCATTTTTCCCAAGCGGTGGCGGGGGCCTGAGCCCCCTCAACGGTGGGATGGCCTACGGAGGCAGCAGTGGTGGCGGCAAGAGGAAGCGAAGGCACCGGACCATATTCACCGAGGAGCAGCTGGAGGACCTGGAGAAGACCTTCAGCAAGACCCATTACCCTGATGTGCTGCTCAGAGAGCAGCTCGCGCTCAAAATAGACCTCAAGGAGGAACGCGTTGAGGTGGGAATCAATAAACTTGTAATGGGTTATACTGGCTGCACTTCAGCGAAGCTACTCGAATTAGCTGAGCGATGAGTCGAGGTGCGAGTGATTCAGCGGCTACGGTACTTAGTTGTGGAATCCTCAAAGTTACTTTATTGGTAAAGTGAACGATTTAAGAGCATAACTGAACCAGGGTCCGGTTTACCCGATAAGGGGGTTCGGAGACAAATTAAGTGCACCAAGACGTAGCAAGGACTGCGTTATAAAACATGCACATGCAGCATTTTTATGTACATTTTTCCAGGGGGAGCTTGTGGCAATTGGCCTTATAAATCTGGTGTATTCTTCAAAGCTACTGGTGGATAAAGAAACAACTAGTCGAGCAGTTAATAAAATCAACAGCTTAGCTGCAATCCAGCAGCTCTACTCCCCAGAATACACAGAGTCACAAATACAGTGAAAAATTATTCAGTCGCGAGCTTGGTTACGAAGCTCATAAAACTACTCGCGAGAAGAGCAGCTGTAAGTGAAGGTGGCAATAACAAACTAAACAACGAGCTTAGCTAGTAACAAGTAAAGCTACTTTTGGGTGAAAGTGCATGTACTGCTTGCAGAGGTAGCCGTATCGAAATTAGACGTGAACACCATAAAACTACTTGGGGGTCTATGAGGTGCTAGCGATGGTAGTACGAAGTCAGCGCGCACATTCCATTGTAAATTATTAAAAAAGCTATTTTGGAGAAGAAAATCACAAGTAGGAGCGAGACCAACCGAATATAGTGCTATAATTTGTTGTTATCCTCACACAGCTCTGCTGGAGATACAGTGGTCTGTTGGACACGATGAGAATTAATTACAGACCTAATGACAACGTTCGCTGCAAATACTTTCCACATACTTTCCATATAAACCTTTTCAACTAAGTCCCCTGACAGTGATTGTCTCGCACGCCACGGGTACACGCGTGCCTGTGGGACGGGGCTGGAGACGTGAAAAGCGCTTCGTCCCATAAATTTGCGACAGGATGATGTAACTTACAACGACAATTTTAAAATTCAACTTGTACTAAATTTCGCTGCTCAAATCTAGGTACTTTACTGCAGACTCTTAGTCGTAGGAAAGTGTGGCAAGACAAAAACAGGCGCATTGTTTGTCCGATGATCTTTGATCTCTTTACAATTCGGGCGTCTTTCACAAACAGGAGAGGAAATTTCTGGAAACCCGATGTTGCAATATGCACTGTATCGCTTACACTAAATATTTATTTCCATAAGACGAGCAATATCTAAGACGTGACTCAGAGATCCATTCGGTCAGCAGAAGATCAATATTGTGTTGCTAGATAACTATCATTAATGTAGCTACCTATCATTGTTTCAAGCATATGGGGTGCTGGTGATGGAGAGTATCATTACCTTTGACCCTGTAGTGGGGGAGTTCACACGATCTCTAAATGAACGTGTTCCTTTAGCTCAACATTCGACTGTTTGTTGCGATCATGTAAGAACTATTGAGTTGCTACCTAAGATTTGGGTAAAATGTTGACCAAATCAAGTGGCTTAAGTGAGCGGCATCAGTTATGTTTCGGGTGAATGCTTCCCATATGGAGTGAAGCCGAATGCTAAAATCTGTGCAGTTGTCTGCTGTTATGTGATCGGATACTGAGTTGATGGCACAGGTCTGCTGTTATGTGATCGGATACTGAGTTGATGGCACAAGTCTGCTGTTATGTGATCGGATACTGAGCTGATGGCACAGGTCTGCTGTTATGTGATCGGATACTGAGTTGATGGCACAGGTCTGCTGTTGTGATCGGATACTGAGCTGATGGTACAGGTTTCGTTTGGCTGTAGTGTGAACGCGCGGGTCCAAACCACAATCAAGCGAGCGCTTTTTTTCAAAACAGCCGCTAAATGCGTTGCTGCGTCCGTTTAAACCCTAGAAAAGTACACAAATTTTTGAATCTTTAGGCAGGTTCATACGCACAAGCATTCGCGTCGCTGTGCGCACCAGGGGATGTTCTGAAGATCAAAGACACAAGAGCCCGGTTCATAAGCCCATCGCTGTCATATGACTTAGACAGTGACACGAAACTAAATTATGTGATCCCTTTCCACATTTCAAAAACGACATAAGCAAAAAGTAGGTAAAGTTTTTTCTGTACTTAGTAAATAATAGATATAAACCAACGTCCATTAATATTGCATCTACTTATTTTTTTCACTTCATCAAAGAGTTCACTTGAAATAATTTAAAATAATTTCTCCCATGCACCGATAACGTCCCCTTTAAGTAACTACTGAAATACAATGAAAAAAGGAGCTGCTATCGCACTTACTTTTTTATATATTTTGCATCAATGAACATATAGAAAATGTTCCAATGAGCACAACGCGTTCGAAACTTTTTGCTCATTAATACCACAGTAAACTGGAACTTCAGTCAAACGAACTTGTTCTCCAAGTTCCTCGCCTGACTGTTGTGCGGGGCTCGTACAAACACAGCTGTATGACTACTGAACAAGTAAGACAATTATAACCGACTAGCCAGTGTGCTTAACAAGTACTGCTGTTAGAGTTTAACCTACAATATCGCTTAAAGTTTGCAGTGAATTAGAATCCAGGAACCTGTGCAGCCTGTTCCTGTTTTGGACAACAATCTGAGAGAGCACATTCATTTGGTGGACTCCAAGCAGAGAGAGAGAACGCTTCATTTGACTGTCGTGTGAACACCCCTCATACACGTCCACAGTTACCATGAGCAAAGTATGGTCTCCGTGCCAAGTATATGTATGTTGGAATCACTGTTTGTTTAATATAAGTTTAAGTATCTATATTTTTCTATATGAAACGTACATGCAGTTTAATATATTGAGATGGCTGCTGCCCATATCTTATTACCTTTATCATTTTGGTTGATCATATCACAACTTCTCTCACGTAACACATATTTCGAAAATTTCATGGTCTGTCTTTTTAATAACTGTACAATTCTCACTAGATAGCCTGGGTTTCGTATATATGAACAGAGGTTGCAGAAATTTCTATTGATTTAGTGCTATTTGAGGTTTATCATTTTAGCGTACTACCTACAGTACATTATACATTACAATGCATTATTTAGAAAATGAGATATCTTTTGCCATATGATACTCAGAAATGTTCTAAAATTGAAGTTCAGATGAATAGGAAGCAACTGAAACGGAGTTGAGGGCTGCTGCATCTCTACTGACAGTATAGCGAAGGAGTTCTCTGTAATATATTGAAGTGTCTCTAATGAGAGAAAGTATTGTAGAATTCGTGCATTATTGAATCATCCATTTTTCAAGCGATTTCTTTCCAGCAGTGCCTTACCCATGTTTTCTAGTAAAAACCCTACGTACTCTCTAATTTGAACAATAATTTTTCAGTTACGTATTATTCGCTTATTCCTCAATACACATATTTTCGTAATATAATTTATTATGTTTTGACTAGTATCAAATGTACGGAAAGAAATGACACATGTACAGACCTACGTTTGTAGTCGTAGATAGTGTCAAGTTGATTGCCTTAGAATGTACAAGGGCTTCCATCAGTGCTGCGATGCATGCAAAGAAAGTTCAGTGAACTTGTGTTCAAAGGCAAGAGCGCAACAGACGCTCGCTATGAGCATCGTTACAATATNGTAGTCGTAGATAGTGTCAAGTTGATTGCCTTAGAATGTACAAGGGCTTCCATCAGTGCTGCGATGCATGCAAAGAAAGTTCAGTGAACTTGTGTTCAAAGGCAAGAGCGCAACAGACGCTCGCTATGAGCATCGTTACAATATCCTTCACCAGGCAAGCGAAGGAGCAGAGCGTTTCCTCAGACACCACCATTTGATCTTCATTCAAGCCTTTAAACGGGAAAGTTTGACGCCGGCAAGGCGATTGCTCCTGAGATTTCCAATTAAACCATTCCAGCAGCTGGTGGCCAATCGCCGGCAGCCACGGCGGCTAATGCTATTGCTACGGGACGCAGGGGACGCTGGCCGCCATGTCGGTGAGGACACACGCCTGCCGACGCCACTCAGCGGCGGCGCTCGCGAGCTCGAGTTGAAAAGTTAACTCTTGTTCCAATATTGGCGTGCGCAGAGTCGCGATGGTCTTCGGAACGTTCTTAAAAGGCTTTATATATATAGCTGAGGCTATTGCCTTTATTGGCGCTTGTTCTGCTGTCGTACTTGAGACAAACTCATCTGTTGAACTTTTTAATTAATCATATTTTGGTGCATAGATAACTATAAAACCCATACTTTACAACAATATAAGTACAAAAAATCATATAATAAACTTTTTTTTAAATCGAACTACGTTTTATAAACGTAAAATCAATCAGGAAATGGTTGGACAAGCTACGCAAAACAAGGAACTCCTAATAACACTTATAGCCCCCACACATGCCATACCCGCTTCCAGTCTTCCCAATTTCTGGCTCTGGCTCAAGGAAAAACCTCATTTTCTGAGAACATTTCGAACTGCGTTCACAGAATTATGGCTGGTCTTCAGTGTTGGACAAGGTACATATATTTAGAGCCGACAAGCTGCAACAAATTGATGAGAGATTCACGGATAATGTGCTTATTCAGTGCGTAGGAATTGTATTGTTTCCCATATATCGACACCAAGGCTTCCAGCCCGGTGATAAAAATACTATACATGTTTACATCTTTAAAATTCATCGTCGTACTTATTTCACTGGATTCTTCTGGACAGGTATACGCGAATGGTAAAGCACTATATTCATTGTTCACTTACTCAATAAATACTTGGGACGTCGCGTTGCAACACTTACGTTCGTACTGTCAACTAATTGCAATGTGCGTTACAGATGGTGATATTCCTAAGACATATAGAGTTTATTTCAGGCACGAAATTGTTAGGTTACAATTAATTAAAGCTCAGCTTAAAGCCTGTGAAATTTCTATATTGTCGCAGAAAACGGGGCAGCTACGCTCTAATTTCCAATTGTAGATGAAGTACAACTGACAAAAGTTCGAATGGGCGGGTGTAGACATCATCACAGTCTTCAAAGGAAGATATGACGCGCTGCTTCAGGCAACTATTCGAGTAACTCAGATATCTTGGCACAAATGGGCCAATTCTGATACAAATGAACGCAATACTCGGACAAATGGCTATAAGACTCTCACCAATGTACACAAGAAAGCCTTGGTGCCGTAGAACTGCTCATAAGGCTGCCAGGTGTTGTCGGGTCCGCGAGGCGCTGCGCCAGAACGTCCTCTTTTAAGCATCAAAGCGGTCGCGATAGCCCAAGAGACGCAGAAAGTTTGGACGCTCATATGAAGGAAACAAGTTAGCATAGTTTCATATCAGGAGATGAGAGCTCGCCGCTTCCTTTGCAAGTGTTGGCAGCTTCGTCCTTTTAAACTGAAGCGGCCATTCAATTAAAGAGCCATTGAGAGCTTTTGAGAGTTTCACAGAGTCATCGAACACTGACACTCCAATTAGGACAAGTTTGAGCTCGATCATCTGGGGCTCTCGGGCCTCAGTCCCTTCACAATTTCTGTAGTCAGATTTTAGCGAGGTGGTGGGAGAGGCCGTCAGTTTGGAAGATGAAACAACGCTTTTGTTGGACGTAGGAGGGGCATCGCTCAGTCCTAGTGGATGCTGAAAGAATCTTTCAAAGATTTTCATGTTGGACTAAAATGAACGAGAAATTAATTGGCACTGTTCAGATAAAGTACATGAAGTGCGACCTGAATTCTTTCGGTATCAAGGCAATGTATAGCTTTGAGCATATATACTAGACCGAAGTGGAACACCGGGAGGTAACCATATTTTGTTTTTAAAATTTTATTCATATTCCAAAATTGCCTGGCAGAAACGGAGCGAGACTGAAGGCAAACAAAGGCTATTATACAATGAAGCGTTGATAAAATGTAGTGCATCTTGGAGTAGCCATATTTTCTACAACTACATTGAAATTACTCTGTAAAATTAGAACGACGATGACTGTAAGCAATTGATGCCGAGTGAAGCCTGTAGAAGATGTTTTCGAAAATAATTGACTAGCACTGAAGACCAACCATTATATACACATAGGACGGGCTTCATTGTGAACCAAGTATTGGTATTGACACGACACTCATTGATTATCACCCGCGAACGAAGTGAGAGACAACTAATTTTATTTAACTTAATCAGGGAAAATAATAGCTATATTATTTGTAAATATATATATATATATATGTTTGTCTGTCCTCCCAAAAAGTGGTCGAAGGAGTTGAGCAATGTTCATAATTTTCGTAGAGAGTTTGGTGGGTTGACCTAGTTGTGACCCATGCCAAAAAACTAGGCTTTACTGGGCATAAAAAATGACGCCCTGAATTTGCCTTTACTGCAGCATATTGTATTACGCCACAAGGCGCTTTTTTCTCTATGTTATTATTAAGATAGTTTACCGGGCAGTGGCTGTGCACTAACCTTGTTGGACGCAGCATCTATATGAGAAACTAGGATTACCTGGCCATCAAAAACGACTACGTTGAATTTGCCCCCACCACGGGTAATGGTCTTACGCATAGAATCGTTCTAGTTGATTTCTGTTATTGTTGTTCCAGCTCCTCAGGGAAGTTTTGGTACTTGAACACATTTGTGCAGCATAAAAAGATACTGCAAACGTCTTACTGACGGCGATGAATCTTTAATTACTTTTAATATCTAATAAGCTTGCTGTTTTTACTTCCATGATTTTTAGTAGTAGTTACGACAAGTACTAAATTCGTCGTGGACTTCTGCGGCTACTGAGCAGGAAAGTCACCTGCTCGTACTGCTGCTTGATGCAACGAAGAACACTTCCAATTAGTAATTTACACACTAAATTATCTGCAAACCAAACTTAAGGCGTATAATGGAGCCAAATAAGTTGTTCTGTAGACAAAGACTCCACTGAACTGTCTGGTGAACTGGAACCCCGAGCATATGTTATTAATGCTTTTTATTTTTTATTTTATTTTGGGTATTTCATATATGTTTGCGTATTAATCACCCACTGGTGATTAATATTAAACCCTAGGAGCCCTGCAACACCAGCTCGTGGCGTCCCGCCAGCAAAACGTTGGCTCGCTCGGGGACGGTAGAAGTCACTCTATAGTGTAACTATAGGCCCCCGTCATCAGCACAGGTCGCTACGAAGAGCGAAAACACCAGGAAGAAAAATAGAGGCAGATTTTCACGTACATAAGGAGAAAAAAAATTTACGTCAAATGATGTGATTTTTTTTTAAACCAAAGAGCAAGGAGCATTTGCTAAATGTTTCGTATGCATATATATTATTGTATCTAATGGAATGTAGACAAATTGAATATAATCACACCCCAAGATAATTTAATGCATTATTCTTATGAATAAATGAGTAATATAGGAAAGCCGATTCAATTTATGAGGAATGCGTTTCTAACAATATTCCTGAATTAGGTACGAGCCTACGGTGATTACATTAAACACTGTATTTCAGTCTCAGCTTTATGACAAAGAAAAAAGTTATTTCTTGGTGTGTTAAAGTACATTTGTCAATCGTTTGTTACATCTAAGATTGCGGACTGCATCTGAGAACAACAGCTGGTTAGGATTGCCTTTATTTTATTTTGGGTATCTCATATATGTTTGCGTATCAGCCACCCACTGGTGATTAATATTAACTTCAATTTAATTTGTTGGGATTATCTTTGATAAGTTTGTATCATGCTTCGGTTTATCATTTCAGTTTCCATGAACAAGTATCACCTGGTTAATTTCAAAATTTATCTTCTAGTTTGCATTTAAAGCTTTTTCGTATGTTTTAACATATATTGTAGCATAAAAATACGATACTTGGTCGAGCAGTGTCCGTTCTACGCCGTGAAAGAGTTATAATGATAAGTTGAGAGTGAAAATTTTGTTCTAATGGATTCGTTAATTAACCGTCTGTAGCCTCAAGAATACCTTCGTAATATAGCGATTTCGTTAATTGAGGACTTACAAATTACAGATTTTTAATGTATTTCACAAACATTGAGTCAGCGCTTCCAGTCTCTTGGTCCTCAATTAAGGATGCCATTTGAGGCACATCTGTTTCTCTGCATACTTGCCTAGTTAATTCTTCCGTTATACTTGCACCCAGCTCTACAAAACATCCTATTACCTCATTGCCAATTCCACCGCCAACTAATTCCAACATGGTTCCTTTGGGTACACTAGTGATATAATGTGATGGTCAGAGACATACTCGTAAAAAGAGTAGTGTGACGTGGCTAACTCTACTTTCTGCAAAGTTTTCAAAACAAGTACACGTCACTGTTCCAATGGAACTTCCGGCCTGCCACCAATCACGGGACTGTATTATTACTGCCAAGACCTCAGTAACCTGCGTTCAATTTTACCTCACTGTTGCAACTTCAAACGGAATTTTTGTTTTAAGCACTACCATTGAAAAAGTCTTGTGTCATTACGTCCGGGACTTCTACAACTGTCTGAACCGTAGTCCGAACAGAGCATCAGTTCACCACCTCACTATCTGAGGCAGCTACACAGTATCCTGTTACAACACCCTTCACCACCACCAGAGGAGTTGCACAACACCCCTCACCACCACCACCAGAGGGAGCTGCAAAGTGAACGCTGTGCCTGGCGAGGCGTGCTTAATTGCTTAAAGAGGAGCGCTGTGTGGCGTGAAGCGTGAGACACTACGCAGATTGTTATTGCTTAATTACCTGAAAACGCTCTAAACTGACTACGTGGGGAGGGTGGGGGAGACGCGCGCCAGTTTCTGGGAGGTGGGAACAGGAGACAACTCATTGGCGCTTCAGTAGATGAGCTTCCAAGAATTACTGTCATGTAATAAATTCATTACAAGATGCTAGAGCAACATGGACGGGGACGATGAACTTTGACAAGCATAGGCGATGTGTTTGGCGATGTTTTAAGTCAAGTGAATCATTTTATTCGAAGAATGAATAATAGAAGATGATAATGAGCAGTATTAAGTAATTCCTACTGACCGCATTCTGACAGCAGATCACTGTTTAGAATTACTTCACGTTTTATCTCAAGAATACACATGAATAATCCCCTTGTCCACGACTGTGCTATTTTATTGCGAGCTTCAGAGATAATTCATTATTATGTTTTACTTGGGTATTAACAGATCATGCGCTTTTTACTTGGTTTCTTTATCCCCCGAACTTGTTTTTATACATCTGCTACAATTGTTTCGACTGTTAACCCTATTCACAGGACAATTTTCGGCATTATAACCGCAGTTGCTTTACTTACTCCTCTACTCACGTCGCATTTCCTTGTCACTTGTAGGTTTGGTTCAAGAATCGTCGAGCCAAGTGGCGGAAGATGAAGCGGGAGGAGCAGCAGAGGGCCCGCCGCTTACAAGAAGAACAGAAGCAGCAGCAGCAGCAGCGAGCTGCTTCATCAGCGGTGGCGGACCCCCCTCACACCAGTGCTGGGTCTGCTGCCTTCTCGTCTCTGACAGGCGATGACCCAAATGGAGTTTCTGCCTGCAGCGGTCAAGGGCCATCGACAGGTGAGCCCTCTGGACTTGGAGGAAGGGCAAGTCCACACTACAGCAGTTGCGGGGAAACGGAAGACCGATTAAGTCCATGTGGCTCGTCTTCCATCACCCCTCCAGTCGGAGGTTCTTCTCAGCTAAGTTCTTCTCCGAGCTTAGCTTTGCCTCCGCCGCCTCCACTTTCTTTCCTCAGCCATCACGGGGACCCTAACTGTGCTGGTGACGCACCACAACAGAGCCATTTGCCCACCCAGCAACACCCTCACCTTCTTCACCAGGATCGAGTCGGCATCAGGCATCACAGCTCTCTTGCAGCTGCTAACGTCAGCGACCGCAGGATGTTGGAGTATCCGGGGACCCATCAGGCTGATGCGCAGCAGAATCCCGCTACAAAGCGTGGGAAGCCCGTGCATCTCCAAAGTATTGAACAGCTCAACGTCAGTGCCGCTCATTCTCCCGGTCAAGAATATTCGTCGTGCTCGTCAGAAACGTCAGAAGTCCGAGTGCACTCTCGATCAACATTTCTATCGACTTTGGAAGAGACCGAGTCTTCTCCTTTTGAAGAGGGTTCGCCATCCAAGAAAATAAAATTACAAAATCCTATTGAAAATATAAATAATGTTTCCCCTCACCATAGCCATAACTTCTGAAACAGTTGCAAGTGAAATAATTCTTTCTTTATGTACAAAAGTTTTTTTTTCATACATAAATAAGCAATGTTTCCAAGCTAAGCATATCTAGGCAGTCACGTTGAAAGGGTATGTATTATAATCGTGAATCTATGTATCATATTCTGTACATATCGTTGTTCCTGTATCGTCGCAAATGATGAATACGCAGTGTATTACGCAATCGTAACTGCGTGAATGGAATCCTTCGATTCAGTTGGAACTTTCATGTCCATTTGTCGTGTTTTTATTGTTCGTTGCAAATCGTCTCAGCAAAGTTCGACTTCAGGGTGATATCATGAGTTTGGACACAGCCACGAAACTAAAATATATGGATTTGCATATCTGTAGACAATTTATGGCAAATGGTTTAAATTAACAAGTCTTCATATTGGATGGTATATAGGTATTTAAGGCTTATCTTGAAGATTACACGCATTGGAATGAACACATACTTACAAACACTCTACTCGTCGGAGTCATGCTATAGCGAATGTCGTACGCTAGGGCAGTAGATATATTACATACTGCTTAATTTAGACACCGAGCATAATTTTGATCGGCGGGCTCTACTAGCTGCATAGTGAGCTATGTACTGTTAGTCTGTAACGTGTCAAGAACTCTAGCAAAAATGCATTGTTATTTAGAAGCTATACAGTGTTATCTTTACTAAATAGAAGTCGACTAAATTTAAAATTTAATGTTTCGGGATGCAAAATTCCATCATCAGAAAATAAATCTGTAAACTACACCCTATCAATAAAATTTCCTTTATTTTCATATCAATTAGAGGAGCATGGATGTTGTCGGGGAGAGGTTTAAGATGTGAATGAACAGAGCTATGTGGTAGGGCTGGATGTCAGCTCTTGTACGGTCGACAGATGTGAGGCTAGGTGTGGACAGTGTGCAGTAGTACAGCCGAGGTCATAATGTTACGGCTAGGTCTGTTTCTGTGGATGTGGAGGGACTCTAATATTGTGAGCTCGATGGGATTGGAAGAATCTATGATGAAAAACTCATTCCTACTGATGGGATGGTTGTTTTGCTCAGCCTGTAGGCGGAGGGGGGGCTGAATGTGAGGGTTTTGCAAGTGGTAAACCGGTACGATTGGATACACCTAAATGTTGGTCAGTACGGGCTTTGAAATGTTCTCCAGTGCTACCGATGTATGAGGCACTGCAGGCCTGGCATTGGTGACGGTAGATAACACTGGAAAAAAGTGGTGTGGGGGTTTGTCTTTAAATTTGAAGTAGGACCCTAGGGTGAACGTGTTTTTGTATGAAAATTTGAAGTTGATATGTGGGTGGGCATCAGAGAGGACTGTTTTCGAAGTGTTAACTGCACTGACAGATGCTTTGTTGCAGTGTGCAAGCGAGTGAAAGAAGTCCAATTTACTGACCAAGAGACTGCTAATGCCGGGATCGAACAGTTTGTCTAGGAACAATTTGCAGTAGTGGTCCAGAAAATGGTCCAGATAACCGTTTTTTTGGAGAATGTTCGGAGAAAGGCAACTTCGTTTTAAGATGCAAGGTATGGGGGAGACAAATGGTATGCTCGAAATGGTAAAGTTTTTATTGCGTTGATTTTGAATTGATCGTAGCAGTGACTGAAGAAACTTGTCCCGAGGCCTGAGAATGGGGATTTTCTGTAAATTCCAGTGGTCAGTGTTGCGTCTTGGTTTGTCTTCCTCATACTTTGCATTTTCAAACGAAGTTGATTTTCTCCGAACATTGTTAAAAAATAACGGTTATCGGTACCATTTTCTGGACCACTACTGCAAATTGTTCCTAGACAGTCTGTTCGATCTCGGCATTAGCAATCCCTCGGTCACTAAATTGGATTTCTACTCGCTTCCGTACTAGAACAAAGCATCTGTCAGTGCAGTAAGCATTTTGAAAACGTTCCTCTCTGATGCCTACGCACATATCAACTTCAAATTTGCATGCAAAAACATATTCACCATAGGGTTCTACTTCAAGATTTGAAAACAAAACCACCACACCACTTTTTTCCAGTGTTATCTACCGTTACCAGTGCCAGGCCTGCAGTGTCTCATACATCGGATAGCACTGGAGAACACTTCAAAGCCCGTATTGACCAACATTTAGGTGTATCCAGTCGTACCGGTTTACCACTTGCAAAACCCTCACATTCAGCTCCCCCCGCCTACATCCTGAGCAAAACAACCATCCCATCAGCAAGAATGACTTTTCCATCATAGACTTTTTCAGTCCCATCGAGCTCACAATATTAGAGTCCCTCCACATCCACAGAAACAGACCTAGCCTTTACATTATGACCTCGGCTGTACTACTGCACACTATCCACACCTAGCCTCACATCTGCCGACTGTACAGGAGCTGACATCCAGCCCCTACCACGTAACTCTGTTCATTCACAACTTAGATTTCTCCCCGGCAGCATCCATGTTCCCCTAATTGATTTAAAAATAAAGTAATTTTTCATTGATAGGTTGCAATTTATGGTTTTTTCTGATGATGGGATTTTACATCCCGAAACGTTAAATTTTAAATTTAGTCGACTTCCATTTAGCACTAGATTTTTGCCTTAGTATAGTGTTTAGTTTATCTTTCATATACTCTACCTAGAGGCATACAGGTTGGTTCTGATGTCTCTGCTTTACTTAAGGTCTCTGGATTCAAAACGTTAACCCAAAACGCTGTGGCGTCACGATGGTCTCTATAGACAAATTCTCTGTAAGGCAGCTGTCCACGAGAGCAGAAAGTGC
Organism: Parhyale hawaiensis; assembly: GCA_001587735.2. NCBI lineage: Eukaryota > Metazoa > Arthropoda > Malacostraca > Amphipoda > Hyalidae > Parhyale > Parhyale hawaiensis. Next base: position 15,326,626 of record LQNS02278096.1, on the reverse strand, counting down.
GAAACGAGCCAAATTATTATAATGAAACGTGTTTGAATAATGCTCCAAAATGTGCGTCCTTACGAATTTAGGCTCATCCAAAATTCAGACGGAAATTAGAAAGTTTGTTATTAGCGCTTGCAGTAAGTAGAGTAAAAATTGCAGTGGAGGTTGCAATCTTGGACAATTTTCCTTAGCAGTGTAACACTATGCTCGTCGAAGCAATGCCAGCGGCTAATCAGTTTTAAGTAATCAGCATGTTAAAGAAAAGTTTAGATTGGTCCTGAAACCAGGATTTCCTAATTATCATTGCCAAAATTTAATCGTTTGCGACTTCCAACATTAATTAAAATTCTTTTTATTTTCTTAAAGATCCATCCTTAAATTTTTGAAGTATGTTCTTACAAACATTCAGACAAACATTGTCAAACAAGCAAACAAACAAACGGATGAACCGATTGCAACCAAAACTTGGTCATTTGTGCCTTTTAACAATTCCATCAATTCCTCAAATTTTATGAAGTTACATCCTGAGTTATGTTTCGACACATATAAACACAAACATTGAGACAAACAAGCAAACAGACTGACAGATTATCACAACAGTTGGTCTGCTCTTCATATCATTCCCAAGAATTCCTGCAAATTTTTTGAAGATCCACTCTTAACTGTTTGAGCAATTTCACCAAAATAATGCCCTTTAAGCAGGCAGTCAAATATGACTCACAACATTGACTGCTGCATGTTCTTGACACCCACTGGCAAGCCCAGATCATCAGAGAGAAATATCAGCAGGACTCAACAAATGACTAAAATTGAACTCTCGTTTGCTTCGCTCTATAGCTTGTGGCTCTACTCAGATGAATAAACTCAGTATGTGCATCATAAACTCAGGCTAAATTAAACCTTGATGTGGACAAAAGTGAGTGGCAGGATGCATGAGAGTACTAACATTAAGATACTTCACGCGTTTTCAATTTTTCGATAGAATTGGCAAGGCAGTTGCAGAATTTAGAGGCTTCTTTAATTTTTTTTAAACAGAGCGTAATACAACTGCTCAGATCTCAGCCGGGCTCAATTCTCTGCTGTCGAATTTCTGCAGTGGGAGACGGGGAAAAATAATATATAAATATGGATATACATACATATGAATTGTATATTATTTTGCAGTTTTGATCGAGACGTTTGTTACTCGCATGTTTTGCAGCGATTTCTACACTGACAAATGAGATGTTCCACATGTGTATCTTTGTCTATATGTACCTATATTAATGTAAATACAGCAGTTATGTCTATATATGTACCTATCTTAATGTAAATACAATAGTTATGACCGAGAGAAAATATCTATTGCTAGGGTTTACGTTTTCCAATGTCTAGTCACGGGGAATTATATAACTAATAATTGCTTTAGTGTCTCAGTTTCAAGCGTTTAGACAGAATGCGTGCATTTTACTTTAAATTATAAGGATTTACAACCAAGTTTGATTTTGGAAGGGGCCAGGAGAGGCTGGGCCAGCTGCGGCCACATGGCATCACGGCCATAAATTTATTCGTTCAAAATAGAGAATAAAATATTCGGCGATACTTTAGCTCTTTGGCTACTGAAGCGAAATTCATGCTTGTTTTTATCTTCTCATACACAGAAAAATGAGCCGTGTTGATTAATTCCTGCTACTCTACACCACTGCACGGCACACATGAGCGCGCGCGTCCCCTGACCATCCGATCACGAAAGTAAAAAGGCGCAGGTGGCAAACCTTCGGTGCTTTTAATCCTGTCGTGGGAAGTGGCATATTTCATGTGCTCACCTCTGCATGTAACAGACAAAAAGACAGTATCTGTTAAGTCTATTGTGTCCGCTCATAGTCTCATACTAATGTATTGTTTGTTTACAAGCTTTGAAAGATAGCAGAAGTTTCGCTCTAGACACAACAAACGCCATGCGAATGCTCGCACAAGACAGTCAACAACACAAAACTGTGGATAAATTGACATTATTAGACAGTTGTAGCTAGAGATACCGAGCACACTGAGAGGATGAAGCTGTTGCTCTAGACAAGTTATTTATTGTTCTGGTACTGGGAACTGCTTCAGCATGATATGTTGTTGTATTACTGTTTGTGTTGGTGTCATGTTGAGTCTGGTATTGTTATAACTAGAGCAGCGGTTACTGAAGTGAGCAGTACGGCCACCAGGAGCATCAAAACAGTGTGTGTGTGAGTGTGTGGGGCGACGCGGGCGTAAGAACATACTTGGATGCTGTCGAGAGACGGCCTGGAAGTGTACTGGCACAAGCACGCTAGAGTGAGGAGTAATTTCTTGCAAATGTACAAAAGTGTAGAACAAAAATAGTGCAGGTAACTTCAGTTGCTAGGTTGTTTTTTTATGCAGGGGCCACACTAGGCGTTCGTACGAGCAACGCGCAACTCACTCAGAAATCCTTGTTGTGCATCAGAACGACTGTAGGTGACACACTAGCGACGGCCAGCTGCTCAACCGCCATACAAAGTCCAATCCCTACCGCGCACACGTTGCGCAGAACTTCGTTGCTCGTGCTCCTTGATCCAAAGAAGCTGCATTTTTTGTCACTAGTAATAACTTATTTTACTTCTAGTATCGATACAAGTGGGAATAAACAATGACCTCAAAGCAGATACTACTTATAGCGTGCTACAGCAATGGACGTACTGCCAAGTGATCTTAGGTAAACATTTTCATACTTTTCTTGACCGCTCGGTCAACTTAAACGACTGGCGTGGAGAGCAACTCCAAAAATGATTGACAAGTAAAGGTGACTCGATAATTTTCTGTTCCTACAGAGGTAGTACAGAGGGTTCGAACATTTATTTTATCTACGAACATAAACCCAACTGTGTCCACAAGACAAAACGGCGATCAAATGTTTACCGTCAACTCAGTATTCTCCACAAGTGTCATTCCTGTGGTGAAGTTCATATTTCTCGTCAAATTTGCAATGAAATAGAAATCAGAGAGGCTTTAAAACTTTTGAAATGTCTATGAAGAAACAAGAAAGCCTCATGGAACGATTAATTCATTCGTTCATATCATTCCCAAGAATTCCTGCAAATTTTTTGAATATCCACTCTTAACTGTTTGAGCTATTTCACCAAAATAATGCCCTTTAAGCAGGCAGTCAAATATGACTCACAACATGGACTGCTGCATGTTCTTGAACCTCCTTTATTTGCAACCTAAATCGAGCGGAAATATCTAGCAAAATGGACGCCGCTGATTGCTGCGATTTGACCGCAGCAATCAGCAAAAATGCCTCAATGTGAACAAATATTTGATTTCATCTCAGTTCGTAGGATAAGTAACTAAAAAATACTTTACAAATGCAAAAAAGGGGGTTTTTATAACCACTCAGAATCTCTCTGTAAATATAAATTCGATTTACGCGGCTGCAGGACCAACTGGTTGTCAATAGAAACCTCAAGCGACCTTTCGCTACGTAGGCGCAACTTCTCTGTTGCTAGCAGCAATTTTACTGCTCGAAGACGTACGAGCTGCGCGTCCTGACAGCGAGTTGGGAGGATGAATGCCTAGTGTGGCCCCTGCATTATGCAGGGGCTACATATACATCTCTACGCCCAACTGGTTGCTAATATGAGCAGCTGGCTGACCGTTTCGGTATATATTTAAAATCGGTAGCATAGATACCGCAGCATAAATGATGTCCGAGTCTCACATCCTTGCATCAAGTTGTCTGTGTAAATGCCTAGTGTATCCCCGGCAAAATGCCGATGACACAGCGAAATTCGTAGCGCTAGGCCTAACCTTACGCAACAATTTCTTATATCTAGCGTTTCCAACCTTGTAGTTGTTTCTGGAGGCTGTGCAGCCGGTGGTTGGTGCTGCCCCAGCTGTTAGCCACAGGGCTCAAGTCCCCATGACAGTCCTTAGGTAACAGGGGCGCAGGTCACAGCTGAAATATGCTGGCCTGCAGGCCGCCGAAATGGTGCTGGCCGCAGAGCTTTCAAATGACGCGGCTGCAGGATGCAAACGGCTACATACACAGCCGCGGCTACAGACGTACACAGGCACAGAAATCCTCAGTTAATGGAGCCAAACGCTTCGGACATTCGAATGCGAACGCCAGAGAGAACAAGTTCTTGGTAGTCAATACAGCGCACACGGACACCAAGAACTCTCCACATAGGAGTAGTATAGAAAGCGACAGTACCGAGACAACCGTTCCTCTTCCGCTTTTCGCTGCAGAGGAACGCTTATCTCGATACTGTCGCTTTCTATACTACTGGAGTGCATTTATTACTTGGTACATCTAATATATCAAATCANGTTTTCTATGATATATCTCTGAAGAAAATTTTCTTTTTTGAGGATTACTGTAATAAACGATAGCTGTATTGCGGTTACTTGCAAACAGTTATAATAAACAAGGCTATCAAGATAACAGTAGTATAGAAATCGACAGTATCGAGATAAGCGTTCCTCTGCAGCGAAAAGCGGAAGAGGAACGGTTGTCTCGGTACTGTCGCTTTCTATACTACTCATAGGGAGACAGACGACTCAACAAAGAACAATTATTATGGACGCATCGAGCGTTTGGGTCATCAAACTCGATTTCAGCCAAGCCCACTCGACTTGATTTGCCCTCAGCTGTGGGCAGGAATTTAGCCTTCGTCACTTGGAATCATGTTCCGGGTGCTAGAAGCAATCCGATTACGTTGAATAGACTGAAACGTCTGCTTTATGGAGCACGATTTAGTCCTTGGAAGTCTCATAGGTAAGTGACTAAGGGTCTACGCCGAAAGGTGAAGCAACAGGTCGAAACCAAGGCACCTGTTCGAAGTTTCCGAGAAATGAAGTTGAGTACGTTTGGCTAAAATCAACTTCGACGACCCGATGGAACGCACCTATAGTTGCCAGTGCTGTGTGTAGTAAACAAACTTCTGCTATTGGTCCTCAGAATAAAATGTGACTGGTTGAACCATTTGGTTATATTAACTGGCGATTTCTCTTCGTGTAGAAAAAAGACGTTGGCATTATGGGGCTACAGAGAGCTCTACAAATTCGAGTGCACTGAAGCGTTGCTGTTATATAAGCCATTCGCATCATAGTATAGTACGGCCATTATTGTATACCTCACTTATGAAAATTGTGGGAATTTACATATTGAAAAATTTACGTAATGTAGGTATTAAAATATATAAAAAACGTAAGTATGCGTTAGTAACTAATTGCGAAACAGGATAAACTGTGCATCAGATTATAATTATGTATTAATTGAGATCCATTCAATAAACTATCGTTGTACAACGGAGAATATACTTAACCTTACTAACAAATGCTAAGTTTGATTGAAGTTGTCTTTTGTTCGTGCATCGTAGTCACTCAATTTAATAAAGATAATCTAACACACTCAGGTTATACTTGTCCGGACCAACAGTTCTGAGAGCTGGATTCGGCTCTTCAAATCAATTTCGAGCAGAAATGAGTTGGACTCTATCTCAAGATCTCAAGCGTTGTCGGTTTGCTGTTGATGCCTCATGTAATGAGATTCTAATTTCAGTGCTAGCAAGCAATACAACTTACCAAGCCCTTCATTCGATACTCGAACATATCCACAAAACCGCATTCCATGTGCTCTATTTGTTAACTGAATGTTCCTTCAACCGAGTTTTCCATACGTTTTATTGTTATTCGAACTTTTCCACAACACGGCCTTACATGCGCTTCATTCGTAACTTGAACGTTTCTTTGGCTCAGTTTCCCTTATGCCCCAATCGTTACTCGAATGCTTCCATATTACAGCTCGGGCATGTGCTTCATTTTTTACTCTAACTATTTTTCTATAAAAAAAAAATATTCCTGCTTGCTTTATGCATCACTCGAAAATTCCATTACACAGCTTGTCACCGTCTTCATTTCAGTGCTCGATTTTTTTTCATTAGTCACACAGTATCGACGAACGAAGCATCGTATACTCCAGGCCATGGGCTATACGATACCTTCACTGTCCACTGACATTTGCAAGTGAGCCAAGCAAATGACCTCAAACAAAAGTAAGCAGTTCCTGGTTATGCAAGCAATATGTTTGTCGCTAAGAAACACAAATTCGTATCTGTATAACATCTGTGGACGGCGATAACTGAAGCTTGGGATAGCAAAATGACCTAAAAATTGGCTAATATAAATTTTCCAATATACCGTTGGCCAGTGGTCACGCACGCATGTTTCTTTCTAATAGATACATTCCTTGCGTCTCCAAGAATAGTTAATTTCTGGCTTCAAATCAGGACGTTGAAAGGAAAAAATTTTAACGAGGATTTATCAATGTGTCATCAGCCTCATTTACGAGGAGTGAACAGTCAAGGTATCGTGTGGTCCATATCCAGGCATAAGACTCATAAATACAGGGTGTTGGAAAATTCAGTGCAAATATTTTAACCACAAGTAAAGTCATCATAGCCGTACCCTGTGGTGTAATTTTTTTTTGGCAAAATTCTGTTTTTTAAAAAAGTTACAGCATTTTAAATTTTTATTCCGAAAAACAATTTTCCCTTTGAAAAATTCGATTTTCAACCGATTTGATGAAAATTGGTAGCAAAGTAAATCTTCTGATGGTCTATGCGCATAGGTTGAGAAAATTTGAAAAATGTGTATAAAATAACAGGGGAAAAGGACTTTCAATTTCAAAAAAGGCTACAGAAAATAAATAGTCACACTCGTGAAAAACAAGATTCCTAAGATGAAAGCCTATTTCAACACTTTTCAGATGATGCAATGCATGATAAAAAAAACAATCAGATTAAGTGCCTTTGCCAGGAGGAAAACTGATATAAGTTCACCAGTATTGACGCGCACCCGCATGTTGTCCTGTCACTGCACCAGATAGGCACGGCTAGACGAACGTCAGTGCTGCAGTAAGTGGTTTTACTACGTTGGAGGAAAATCTTTGTATAAAATACAAGTTGCACTACGAAGAGTTATTAAGCATGTTGAAATTTACCGGCTTTCAGTCTCAAGATAAATAGAGAAATCAGATAACACCTCACTCAAGTTGGTCGTTAGTGGCCCCGACTACAAACTATTTACATGTACAGTCGATGGCAGAGCATATTGTTACAAAAACAGTGGCCAAACGATGGACCGCAATGCAGTGTAGTTTGTAATGCCGGTATTGCATTGTCTTCGCGTCTAATATAACATTAGGAATAAGCTGTGTCTCGTGCGCCTGTACCATATCCTTATGTGTACCTAATGAGGTGGATTAATTTTTTTATTGGCACAAAAAGGAATTTTTAATTTCTTGCAGAGTTTTTATCTTCGATAAAACATCCAATGTGGTCCCATTGCTCTTTATTTGACTGTCAAAACAATCATCACACTGACACTTCTAGTTATCTCTACGACTTCCACATACGCTAAACAAATTCATAATATCAACGATAGGGGAAAGTCATGCAAGCCTTCAGTACATGGTTCCCATATCCCCAAGGGGTATGGATACTCGCTGTTACGAACCTCTCATGTGTGTTACAGTCACAACCCCGGGTTGGCCTGAGTTATACCAGTATCACTCACGGCTCAAAATCCCGTTTGCAAGCAGTAACCTCGCTCTCATACAACTAACGTCACTTGTTTCACTTCGGGTCACGGCAAACGTTTCTCGGGCTACGGCAGACACACAAGGTTGTGGTTACCGCCCACCTTTGGGCCACAACTAGTTAGATGCAAACTTGCTTTCAAGCTCAACTTCGGCAAGGCAAATACGGATATGTATAGATTTATACGAATTTCAGTAGATTTTCTTTCAGAGTCGAGAGCAAATCTATTCCAGGAAATGCATACAAATCGCATTATTCACACTCGTAATCATCATTATGAAAAGCTTTGCAAATGTCCAGCGGCAATACAATAAGAATACGAGACTATACCTCTGGAAAGGTATTATTGACTGTTTAAAAACTATGATCGCATTTGCTAGACAAATCCTGAGCATAAAGCCGTCGTTATTTGCTGCAGAATTTTCTGCATTTACTGCAGACATCGTTTGCATTATTACGCTAAATATATCAAAGCAAGAACAAAGGGATTCGCTGCAAGGGATCAAAGCTGACGTTTGCAGAAAAGAACTTCTGATTGTTTTATTGGAAGCCTGCGCGTATAAGAGCGGCAGATTAAAGTGGTTTTACAGCAGCCGCCACCAGGGGTCGCTGGCGGTTCCGTGTCACTTAGAAAGATTACATCCAAAGCTTAAAACGAAGTGATCACTTACTTAGCAGATGCGATAAGAGTTAAGCTTTGTAGTCGGGGCAATTAGGAGATTAGAGAGGACAGCTTTGGTGCTCTCTTTTGTGACCCAAACATACTTCCATGAATATGATCCTCCACGGAGATTATTTCTACACGAAGTGCGGAGCAGCGTGAAGATTTTAATACGTCCTTGCCTAAAATCAGGGTCCTCTAGCAGTCAGACAGCCCGCTGCGTAGCAGAACCTCTCATGGTAAGAGTATGACAGACACTGAGCAAAGCTCCCCTAATTGAGCCGCGAACAGAAATTGTGGACACACAGTGCCTCCTCCCTCAGAGATCCTCGCTTTTTACCTGCCTACAGTATACAAGTTAGCGTAATGTTGGGTTCACAAACCAGCTTGGTCATCACGCATATGTTTTATTCAGAGCTGAACGCTTTATTGTGTCTGTCCAAACAGCGGAAAAGTGTACAACATTCGGAGATTCAACTCACTTTGAAATTAAAATATATATATATATATATATATATATATATATATTATCCTTTGTTAGCGATGCTTTCTAAGCCAGAACGTGTGACGGTTAGCACTACAGTATTTTATTCGATAGATGCTCAGTTGTGGCTGTGAGGCCACGGCAACTCATCCAGACTTTGCGTTACAAGAACTAGGAGCAAAGAACCAGTGTACACTCGCCTTAACAGCACGATATTATATTCACATTTCGATAAAGTTTCCTTACAGTTGCTTCCGATTGTAAAATTTTAAAATATATAACTGCCAACATCTGCTTCAATTTTGAAAAAAAAGGAACGGAAGTGTGTAGATATGATCCAAGCGAATGTTGTAAAATCACTATGGAATAAGGGTTTAAGACTGTCTTGAAAAGTGCATAATCACTACTGTGAAGCAAGATCGAGGACGCCTGTTTATGAGTAGCACGAGCCTTTGGAGTTAAGGAAAACTCTGCATTGCTGCGTTAAAGCTGTAAGTAAACATACATGGCAGTAGATTGGAAGAGATTATGCAGACAGTTCTGACTTTTATGTAATGGCAGGCAGTCTTTGATACGCACTATTTTTATCTGCTACGTAAAACGACCAGTTCTTGTTCAGTTTGAATGTAACCTATATTTAGCCCATACAAGTAATATCAACTAGCAATGTCACGTTTCCCTAAAAAGATTGAGAAAACAGCAAAATGATAAACAAGCAATCAACTGTTTAGGTGTGTTTTCTCTATTCAAATTCTGCTCTTTGCTTCATACATATAACATTTAGTATAGTTCTTTTCCTGTAAATTGAAAAGTTACAAACTAAAGGTGAAAGCATGTCTGAAATAATGCATATTTCATAATTATTTGAACTTAGTTTATGCTATTACATGCTTTGAGTACTGTTTTGCCAATAATTGTTAGTACACTGCACGACGGGCTAAGGCAGGCCCCAATAGTGGATGACATAAAAGCAATCGAAAGGTGGGTTGGCATTTGATTTAGCATGATGATAATTTTTTAATTCTAGTAAGTGTAAAAATTCAATTTTACAAATCTTATTTTCAATAAAAAAATCATCACTCTTAGTGATAGCTATAAGATATTAAAACTAAACTGACGATGGAGTTTATTTCCGAGTAAAATTTATAATTTTTTTGACACGTGCACAGGCATTACAAACATTTCCTTATTTCATTTCAATCCAGCTTTTCAGCTTTAACTTCAGATCCCAGTAACTGACATTACATTATAGCCTACAGGATGCCCAGGAAAGATTTACCCATAAAAAATTTTTAATTAATGAAGTTTAAGTGCACATAGGTAAATGAAAATTGGAATAAATGTTTACATATATGTAGAGAACATACTGCAGCATTCATATTTCAAAATGACTTCCCTTTGCCTTCACCAGGAGCTTAAGACGATGAATAACTGATTGGCAAGAATCCCGCACTACTTTGTCACCGAACGCGGCCCAAGAAGTCTGAAGGGCATCTTTCAGGGCTTCAACATTTGGATAGGATTTAGCGGAGACATCACTTTCGAGGATGGACCAAATAGCAAAGTCCATTGGATTGATATCTGGGCTTGATGGAGGCCAACGATCTTTGTTCCAGAAACCACTGAAATGGTCCTTGCACCATTGCTGAGTCACATTTGATGTGTGGGAGGGTGCCCCGTCTTGAGTGAACACATAGTTGTTTCCAAACTGTTCCGACACCCAGAGCAACACTTTAGTTTCCAACATTTCCATCTAAACTTGGCTATTCACCTTAACTCCTTCAGGAATGAAGACCAAAGGAGATTTGGACCCATTGGAGGCAACTGCGGCCCAAACCATAACCCTAACAGGTTTAACTTGGCAAAAATTACTTCGACTACCCTCCGGCAAGTCTTTAGCATCACGGGCGTACAGTCGATCATTCTGCTTATTAAGAACAGCCTCCACAGTGAATATCTTTTCATCGAACCAGATGAAAACTGTGTCTGTGGCCCCCTTGAGTTCCTCCAACATCAATTTCCCCCTATCAAGTCGTTTTTTCGTCGATGCCTCTGAAAGTAGCTGCTTGAATTGGTTTTTTATATGCCTTAAACCCTAAATCATCTTTAAACACCGTATGCATAGAAGATTTTGAAATCCCGAACTCTTTAGCAGATTTTCTTATGCTCCTTTAAGGATTCCGCTTCACTCGCTTCTGAATGGCTTTCACCACTTTTTTGGTTCGAACAGTTCGTGGGCGGCATGGAATTTTCTTGCTGGAGGT
>LQNS02278096.1:15292032-15302656 GCA_001587735.2 Parhyale hawaiensis | reverse complement strand
CGGCTGTACGACCAACTTGTTGCCCATAGAAAACCTCAAGCGACCTTTCGCCACGTAGGCGCAACTTGTCTGTTGCTAGCAGCAATTTTGCTGCTCGAAGACGTACGAGCTGCGCGTCCTGACAGCAAATTGCGAGGATGAATGCCTAGTGTGGCCCCTGCATTGTACTGCATACATTGTCGTTACAATCGCCACCATTTGCGTAAAGTTAACAAAAAAATGGAGGCGTTACATAGCATAGCAGTCAACAGATAATCGGGAAAACTGGACTGTAAGTTGCTTTGAATTGCTCCAAAGCTACGAAAAAGATTCGTCTAGACGCATCCTGCTGAACTCGCTCTTCAGGCAACTTCTTCGCCGAGTCTGCTGGAGCATTTGTTGGCGAAATGCAACTCTCCTAAATTTTTGCTCCTCGTCTGCATTGTGCATTATTCCGACTTCTAATTCACTGCAAATTTGAAGAAAAATACGAAACTCTACATGCAGTAGTGGCACTTGTTGAGCAAACTGACTTGGGGTCAAACATTTTATTGGCGTTTTTGTAGACACGCAATTGTGTTTTTTAGGACGAAACAAAGTTTTCGAATACTTTGCACTGCCTAAGGGAAAGAAAACATTGTTGAATAAATGCTACCTTAAGTATTTATTTAATTGACAGTCATTCTCTAAGCTAATCGTATGAATGTGCTGCGATGCTCTTGAAAACTCCTATGTGCACATTGCAACCGAGAGAGTGTAAAATATCAACCCAAGCTCAGGTGGCAGTGCGCGCTATGCTGGACAACGTAAATAAATGATATCTACTTTCACAACGGTGTTTTTTTTCACAGTTTTGCCGATATTATAAAAAAAGTAAGTCATAAATAATGACAAAACTGTAGCTTTCTTAGATCAAAGGAGCGTGAGCAACGAATTTCTGCTGAACTTCTGCACTAACAGTTCGTCACGTGCGGTAAACTTGTGCAGTACGACAGGGCGGATGCTGCCGTGCGATAATTCGAATTCGCTGCGTTCTGCAATATGGCACAGACGCTTTTGGTGCTTTTCTGCGGTGGTCTGAACGGGGCTTTAGCCTAGCCTGCGTGCTGAAAAAACTGTTTGAAATTTACGTAAAGAATATAAACGATTGGATGTTGGCAGTAGTTAAACCATTTAGTCAACCAGCATAATATGTATTACTATATGATCTACCATGCAGACGCAATCAACATCATCAGTGTACTGGGTAGACAGAAAGTCAGAGTCAAACCGCTTATGTAACAAATTATAACGAGGCACTGTCATTCTTATATCTAAATTTAGCTATAGATGAGCACGAAGCTGCTATTAGTTTTAGACTCGACATCTTAAGCAGTGAACACGATCTTATGTGTTACATAAGATCCTCACATATCTTATATAACAGTAAAAAACAAAATACGTAACACTAAACTGTAATATGCAGCTGACAAATAACACTGCCTAGCAAATCACAGACAGATTCTATTTAGATATAATCCCGTTTTATATACATATAATCTATACATGTATAGTCCGGCCATTGTTTGCTGTTCTTAGCGAGAATTGTCACAATAACAAATACCACACGCAAGGCTGAGCTCCGGCATTACTATTATAAACTGTTTAATAATAAACAGTTGTTGGTCGCTCGTTCTCTCTCTCTTGGTTGGTCCGTCTCTCCGTCACGCAGTTAACGATTTTGATAGGAGAACATTCATCTACTGAAAAATAAGCTGAAATACCATAAAATACCAGCCCCCTGGAGTAACGGTGACATATAAAGGCTCCTGAAATATTTTCTTGAGATGACATAAATGTAGATTTCGGTTAGAAGCAGTTAAAGAATTTTTGATACCCACGACGCGGGTTTCGATGTTCTCCAGCTCATCAGGTGGGAGCAGGAAGCAAAGAATGCAACGGGAGGACTCAATAGGACTAAAATAAAACTTAGCTGTGACCGCATGTAGCAAATTTACATCACATCGACGAGTTGAAGTATTTGAGTGTGTTGACTTCAGGCCTTCGTATGTTGTTTTCTTGAACATATCACCGTATTTTTTCGATTTATTTCATTCAATCTCCCGCTCATGACTGGCCAGCTACTTGAGCTGCAAAATATCGCAAAATATTGTCACCAAGTACAGAAAGTTCGAGCAATAGGCAAACTGTTACTGTGGTTTCTCTCACTCACATAATTGGCTTTAATGTTGCTTATATACGTTAACAAGGAATAAATATGTTCGTGAAGAGCCCTGTGAATAGAATATGAAGTGTAAATAACGCTTCAATTAAGGAAAAGAAGTTGAATCAGGTCGCTAAAAGGGACCCAATTCGGTGCTTGTGTTCTGGAAGTTTCCACCAGCATGCACTGTAATTTTCTATAGATAATTGCGAAATTAGTTGATATTCTCTTAATTTATTTATACGCTAGAGATGAATTTCGCAATTTAAGACGATTTTTCTGGTTAAATTAGGTAAAATACTCATAGGCTGCTCAGCCATAGATTCGTCGATGATGACGTCACCTTTTGGTGCTAATTTTTCTTGCAAAATTTAGAGCGGCTAAGGTTACCATAAGAAGGTGTAACTATGATACCAGCTGTTCCAAAAGTATAAATGAAATTTCCAATCAAGCCAATGTTTCGTCAAGTCTCAACTACAGTCAGCTGCGTAGACTCCAATTACTGCACGTTGCAGACACGCAGATGTACCGAGGGCGACAGTGTACAACCTGTCGTAGGTAAAAGACTGGCACATCAGCAGGGTATAATCTTCGTAGTAAATACAAACCCTACAATTGGCGACAACACACCACACAATAGCTGAAAGTTAACTTGAAGCGTTGGTAGCCTCTGATGGTGGTCGAATATATTCAAGATGCAGCATCCATATTAAACATTTGCAGTTTTCCGCGGATTCTGAAATACATGGACATCAGTGGAAACACTCAATATTCTGAATTTCGCTTCGCTTTGAAAATTAGCTCAGTACTTCCTGATACGACGATGATGCTTCTCTGAGCTTGGTAGATGAAAGACGGTACTTTCGATAGAGTTTTCGATGGTGTCAGGCGTAAGCTACTTAGCACATGTGTTTGCTGCACTTCTTCGTAGCAGTTCAAGAGGTGCAGTCTTGGGTGCAGTTTTCGCTGCTTTCGGCCATAATCCATTTCGCTTATGCTTTCTTTAGCTGAATATTTACGTAGCAGTTGAGGCTTCACGCTGAAAAGACGCCTTTGTAAATTCAACTTACATCGCAGTCAAATTTCTTTTTTAAATGTTTACCCATTAGTTGGTATCCATGTTACGGTACGGTAAGCCCTGAGTATAATTATATCCAGTACCTGCTCCTATAATAGTAACTTGAGGGCTCAGCCGTCAAAAATGACGGCAATAATTTTGTTACTAAACCATTTATTGTTTCGCTTCTCAGTGTAGGTTTTGCTGTAAAATATTTCTCGTCCCTGCAGGTGTGATCTTCCATTAAGGAAACGCAAGTTGTACAGCCATGAGTTTTGCTAGAGCAAAATATCCCCCTGCTAGATTAGGTGCGAATATCAGCTTGGAATTAGCCAAACCTTGAGCAGCACCAAGAAAATATGGTTCTGTCAAGCAAATATCCCAAATAATTATACTCAGGGCTTACCGTACCGTAATATGGATACCAGCTGATGGGTAAACATTTAAAAGCGAAATTTGGCTGCGATGTAAGTTGAATTAAAAAAGGCGTCTTTTCAGCGTGAAGCCTCAACTGCTACGCAAATATTCAGCTAAAGAAAGCATAAGCGAAATGGATTATGCCCGAAAGCAGCGAAAACTGCACCCAAGACTGCACCTCTTGAACTGCTACGAAGAAGTGCAGCAAACACACGTGCTAAGTAGCTTACGCCTGACACCATCGAAAACTCTATCGAAAGTACCGTCTTTCATCTACCAAGCTCAGAGAAGCATCATCGCCGTATCAGGAAGTACTGAGCTAATTTTCAAAGTGAAGCGAAATTCAGAATATTGAGTGTTTCCACTGATGTCCATATATTTCAGAAGCTATACTGTATATGTCACCGTTAAATCCAGGGGCTGATATTTTATGATTTTTCAGCTTATTTTTCAGCAGATGAATTTTCTCCTATCAAAATCGTTTTCAGCGTGACGGAGAGACGCACCAACCAAGAGAGCAAGAGAGACAGAGCGAGAGTGAGCGACCAACAACTACGTATCTGCCGTGCGCGTTCGATGGATTTGCGCGATCGATCGATCGCGCTGCGCAATCGGTGGATGTTGTAGGTATTAGGCCGTAATTTCGGGTAAGTTGGACTATATTCGGGTTTAATGTCGGGTAGGTTAGGGGAGGCAAGGACTGTTTTTTTATTATTTTAAAATTTGAACGATCCACCGATTGCGTAGCGCGATCGATCGATCGCGCAAATCCATCAAACGCGCACAACATATCCACTATATAATAAAACACAGTTGTTGGTCGCTTGCTTGCTCCCACCCTTGCTCCAATGTTGGTCCGTCTCTCCGTCACGCAGTTAAGAGTTTAATAGGAGAAAATTCATGTACTGAAAAACAAGTTGAGATAACATACAATTTCAGCGCTTGGAGTAAGGGCGACAAATATAGCTTCTGAAAAGTTATGGTCTAAAGTGGAAATATTGCATTTTCTGAGTCTCGCTTCACTTTCGAAACTAGCTTGGTACTTTTTGCTATGACAATAATGATTCTTCTTCTGAGCGTGGTAGATGAAAAGCGGTAGGTATCTTCGACAGAGTTTTTGATCCTGTCGGGCATAGCCAAGATATGTCGCATATTCTTTTGGCTGAATTCCTTCTTAGCAGTTCGAAAATTTCAGTCTTGGTTGGAGTTTTGGTTTCTTTTGTGCATAATCACTTTTTTCTTTCTTTAGCTGAATCTCTTCGATGCAGTTGAAACGTCATGCTGAACAGACGCCTTTTTATATTGAATTAATTTACATTGCAGCCAAATTTTGAGGCTGGAGGTTCACCTCTCGCTCGGTATCCAGGTTACCGTAAGACCTGATTATTTTCCGTGAATTCTTTTGACCGAACTATATTTTCTTTGTGCTGCTCAACGTTTGGGCAATTCAAAACTGATATTCTGGCCTTATTTTACAAGAGAGATAATTTGCTCCCGCAAAACTCATAGCTGTACACATTGCGTTTCATTAATAGAAGATCAGGGCTGCAGGGTTGAGACCTATTTAACAGCAAAACCTATAGTTGAAACCGGAAAAACAAAAAGCCTTATAACAAAATTACTGCCGTCATTTTTTACGGCTGGGCCCTCTAGCTATTACATAGTGGATAGTGAATTGAATTCTAAGGAACTGTTGTAATACATTGATGATGAAATCCATTTTATAACTTGGTACTAGCAAGCCATTCTAGTTTTAACACCAGGAAAATATCAAAATTTACTCTTTTCATTCCACTTGTTGCAGAATTTACGGGCGGCAGCCCTACGGTAACCTCCGTCATTAGAACACAGATGTAATTTTTTAATGGAGCAGCTAATTGCTGAAATTGTTACTTTTAGCTTAATGCCAACTATTGGGATACAATTTATATGTGAAAAAGGTGTAGGTCATGGCTGAAATTATTGCCTGACGATGGCTGCATGGCGTCTGGTTGCAAAAGTTGGAAGAAATGGCTGCAGGATACAGAACACGACAAAAAATTGCTGCAGGCCGGGGAAAATCAGTTATGAACAATGAACTCCCGCGGGTCGTGTCCAGTTGTGTTCTTCATGAACATCCGCGCAAGCGTCGGATTGCTTACCGAGTTCAATTTCACCGAAAAGTTAAATGACGAGCGTTTATAAATTATCGTATTTTAAATGAAGATGTTTCGGAGTCCGGCTCCAAAATAAGAGCGATGCCGGCGATTCCATTTTGATGGCAGTGATACCTGCCTCCAGCATGCGCAATGATGTCGCCGAGTCTCTGAATAGGGATCTGTCGCACATTAGTGCATGGTGCTCGGCCTGGAGTATGAAGCTGAATGCCAGTAAGACCAAGTCTATGATTGTCAGTCGGTCTNNATGGTGCTCGGCCTGGAGTATGAAGCTGAATGCCAGTAAGACCAAGTCTATGATTGTCAGTCGGTCTCGGACACCTTTACCGCAGCATCCACATCTGAAGATAGATGACACTTTGCTTCAGGAGTCTAGCTCCTTGGAGATTCTCGGTGTTGTCTGAGATAAGAAGCTTATCCTTGAGCCGCATATTAGGCGACTGGTGTCTCGTGCTTCCAGTAAGAGTGGGCTCCTGCGTAAGGTGAATTCTGTGTTTGGTGACAGGGAGGTTATCCGCTGATGCTTTTATGCTTTCTTGTTCAATGTGTTGGAGTATTGCTCACCGGTCTTGGCTTCAGCTGCTGACAGTCACTTGCGTCTGCTGGACCGACTTGTTAGTTCAGCCAGCAGGCTGTGCCCCGAAAATGATTTGGTGAATCTGTCCCATAGGAGAGAGGTTGTTGGACTCTGTATTCATTATTTTTTTAATTATTGGGCTAACAGGCATAAAATTAAAAAGTGACAAACGAACGAACAAACGGATCATTACCAAAATTTAGTCATTTACTCTTTGTTATATACATAACTCATGTTAATTTCATAAAAAAATCCATCCATAACTTTTTGAGTTATGGCATTAAGAAAAATGAGGCAGACAAACAAACAAACGGATGAACGGATCTTCACCAAAAGTTAATCATCTGTTCCTCCTAACATACCTAACAATCCTTGTAAATTTTGTTCAAATCGGTTCAGAACTTTTTGAGTTATCTTGGTGGCAGACAGACAGACGGACACACAGACAGACAAAGAGCCAGACAGACAAACACTACGAAAACATAACCTCCTTGGAGGAGGTAATAATTGGAAAAATGCCTTTGCCATCATTGACGGGCTTCACTTTAATGCAAACTACAGTATACGGAAAACTTCTTGTAGCAAGTAGCTTTAGTAGTAACGTAATCATGTCTGAAACGTGTTCAACTAATGGATGAACTTATCAACTCGTTTTATTGCTCATAAATATTCTACCAGCTGGCAACACATCAAGGTTCGAAGTCCAGCTAGAGGTGAACATCATAGCTTGCGACTACAGGCCCGTAGCTGCCAGATTATCTAGATGGATACCGTAACAAAAATCCTATCGTGATTAACGACAAGCGAGCGGTTCATCCATCCTGTTCATAGCAGCAGGTGCTGGAGCTCTGGCGGAAGCCTCGTGTGGATTGAGTACGCAGTCGTCCGGCCCAATATCACCGCGGTGGCGGAACTGCATGGCTTCAGCTGGCTGGCCAGTGTCCGCCACGGAAGCTCCTGTGGACAGTCACTTGAGAGGCAGAGCTCTTTCGGCCGGTCGCGTTATCGTCGTTCACGACGATTTGTGTGCGTGTTTGTGTGCGCAGATCGTGTGCGTGTTAGCGGCGTTCAAGTTGGTGCGCCGCGCTGCTCGCTGTATCGCTGATTAAGTTGGATTAGGTTAGGTAAGGTTAGGTAACGTTAGGTTAGATGGTTAAGTAAAGAGGTTAGGTTAGGTAGGGGTAGGTTAGGTTAGGTTGACCAAGGTAGTGTTCATTTTAGTGGCGGCGCGCGCAGGAGAGCTTACGTGAACGCAAAATCGTCGTGAAAGACGATAGTGCTGTCCGGTCGCGACTCTTGACAGGCTCTGCCAGCAGCAACTGTTCTAATTGGTGACAGCAAACGATTGGCTAACGCTCTGGTTTTGAGGAGAAAGCTATATAGTATCTAACTGAGGAGCCTCAAAAAATCGAAATGTTTCAATATTGGCGTGTTAAGGTTACTGAGAGCTCTGTTTATATAGCAGTGTACTCATATTGGCCATGTTGTGAAACTGATGATAGGCATTTTTTTTTGATGCGTTTGATAAATAATACATGTATGGGAAGAGGCGCTGCTTCATCAGGGAAAAATATAAAAACTCTAAACATAGTTTTTCGTGATCATACCTATAGCAAATATTTCACGTTAAGCATGGTGTTTGGCTCAAACCCCGTACTTTACTCGGTTCGCTAAACTATTAAACTTCCGCATAATATGAGATCCCATTTAGAATGACACGAGAAAATCTACTTGTGAGCATGTCCGTCTAGAGCCAGAGGTTAGTTATAATTAGAGCCCGGATTTCTCGAAGTTATTCGATTATTGCTATTACCCAATAAACGCAAATAAAAAATTGCATTGATTGCTAAATATGCTACTCTACTATAAATGGTATTTTGACCAGTGACGAGGCACTAAGCTAAAAAGTAGTCATTATGCAATAAATGACTATAATATTTGAACAAAGTAGTACGATTTGTACCATTCAACATAAAATTATTTAATTATTAGGATATGTTGAATAAATAATTAATATATATTTAAGTTTGCCGTGTTTCAGCTTTATTTAAATTTCCTGTGAAAGAAAACGTAAGGCATTGAGCGAGTCACTGTCATTTTGGTCACGACATTACCAGTTACACAAGTGCTGGCAGTGGACGAATGTACTGATACGACGGGAGGGCAGATTACGACAGCAATAATAGGCACACTTCAAGTAAAAAAGAATCTGGTATGTTTTTGTTCAATTTCACTTAATTAGAACGCACTAATAGTACAACATTAACGCAGTTCATTGCATCGTCTTTATCGCTTCTTGGCCAGAATCCATTAAGTGTAACACGTAGTGTTACTGGTGACAGACGCTGCAGCACAAATGAAGAAAACCGCGCTTCACTGCAAATTCTGTGCACCAGTTTGCTGCACCTAACTTGCCTCTATAGGCCTACGTCTTGTACAGAGTTGCAGAAAAGGTACGGACGCACTTTCAGAACGTTGATAAACTAACATCAAACTGCAAAAAAAAAATATATATATATGTATCTATTCCTGAAGGCCCCAAGTGGATGTGAAATCTTCAGAGAGAAGACTCCTGCTGTGTTCCTTCTCCCACAGCCTATTGTAACGAGATGGGGTACATGGATAACCGCAGCATTATATTATGCGAGACATTTTACAGTAGTGACGGTAGGACAAATATGCATTATGCAATCAATTCATGTTATCTGTAGAAGCCCTGCTTTATGAGACATAACGGCAGTATGAATTATTTTCTATTTCATGTAAAACAGTAAATTATTTGGTCAGCTCGTAGAGCAGACCAGCGCTGGAGTGATCTAGGAACCGAGCATTTAGTCAGGTTCCAATTATGACACAGCAGTCTATACACTGGAGTCTCCTACAGGATTCAAGCCTTGAGTCTTGCCATTATTTTTATTTCACTGGTATTGAGGATATGAGCTCCACCGAGCTTATGCAGGGGCAGGAGAGTTCTTGTAGTGAATAACCTTTTTAGTGAATAACCTGACGTAACCCTGACGTGAGGTAACCTTAGGTTACGTCAGGTTACGTTAGTTGTTAAATGTAATAATTTTTTTCTTTCATTCTTATATGTACTGTACTACAAAACTGAGCACTATAAAGAAAGCTCACAGCTACAGTATATATATACATATATGACTCCTTGTTCATGCAATATGCGCATAGGTTCAATAAAAAAAACGCAGTTTCCGATTAAAACAATAACTCCTCTCAGTTTTTTTTATAGCTACAAATGAAAGAAAACTTCTGAGTTTTAGCCAAAACATGCAAAATTTTAAGTGCTATTTGCTACTAATAAGAACTAATTTACTAGAAATAAAAAGTATCTGGCTAGAACTAAAAACTACTTTGCTATGATAATTGCAATACCGATTTTTTAAGGGCTATTTGACTAGATTTTTAGCGCTTTTTTGACCACTGTTTCAGGACTAGAAATCCAGGCTTTAGTTATAATTATCGTAATTCCACCAGTTTTTAGCTCATGTCGAATACTGCAGCGACGTTCAATAGCCATTTAAAGTTCAGTAAGCTGGAGCGGTAAAATTTTCCTATAATATATGTTAAACGGCAATAGTTGAGCAAAGGCGTGGTAGAAGATATCGATTGTACTATTATTTCACTTGGAAGCATCTAAGAACATAAAATAATAGCATCCTTGGCTAAAAAATATCAATTGAGTAGGTTTCACACGTTTGTAATCATTTACTTTTAACAGTATTTAATTAAATCAGCAACGAACAGCAGGCTGACTAAGAATCATCATTATGTCTATGCACTTACCTAAATATCATAATAGAAAAATATTACTTGTGTTTTACAGAGAAATATATTTGGCCTGCAGAACGCCATTTATGGTATAGCTTTGTACATGCAGAGCTAACTCCACTCCAAGCTGTAATCTTCGTGTTTCAAAGCGCGACTTAATTTCCAACCTATGCATCTATAATATTTTTAAAACCTTTCTCAAGCCTCTCTCAACTTAAATCATTTTATTACGATCACATCAATTCAACTCTTGTTATGTCACAAACAAAATATGAAGTAATTCTCTGTATTCTTACGGTCGTCCTTTGCTTGCACGATTGCTCTCAGTTTATTCTTTCACGCAGAGCTCGAACACATTTCTACGCGACTTGGACCCTTTCCCCAACCATTTCCTCCCATCACAAGCCAAGCTTCCCCAGGCCATCAAAGCATCAACAAAGGTAACAATC
>LQNS02278096.1:15225701-15239243 GCA_001587735.2 Parhyale hawaiensis | reverse complement strand
TAGGTTACACACAGAGCATGTCGCAGTGATCTTACATATTAGACATCATTACGCCCCATTGCTTGGCCTCCGTCAGGCAGCAGTAGGCGCTGCCATCGTATATACATATTAGACCGTTTGTAGCAAGGGCCATTACGGATGGCTTTTATTAATGAGTTGTTGGAGTTTTCAATCCTGTTTTTTGTAGTGTTACTTTTTGACTCGTTTGCCCTACCAAATTAATTTTATTTGCTTCGGATGCTGCTTTACACGACGTGCGCATATTTAGCAATACCTAATGGGTCATTTAATTGGGCCAAGTAGGTTTAACCTCTTTTAATTTGGCTTCCAGTTGCTTTAAATATCCATCAGTGTACCAGGCCGTCAGAAATGATGGCAAAGAATTGTGATGATGCTTCTCTATCGATCATTAATTTGTTGCCAGTTTGATGGCCTAAATTTTGCTGAACAAAGCCAACCTTTTTTCCGGTGATGCACTGAAAGCAATTCGTATTTGTGCAGTCGACATCGCTCAGAATCTAAATATAGCTTCTTATCTAGGATACTCGATGATATCATATCAAGTTAAGAGTTTTCTGCTCAAACTGAAAGTTGTTCTGTTAAGAGAAGAACCCAGCTTGGAAAAAAAATATTTGCTGTCAAGAAATCCTCGTATTCTTTACCCGCCTGCTGATCGCGGAAGAATAATTTACCATTTGCTCCTGTTACTATGAAGTCAATTAGAGCATCAGCGTGAAGTCAGGGCAGCTGAAATTTGAATGCAGGAAAACGCAGAAGAGAGTAAAAATCACGATGCAAGAGAGTGCTAAGAGAAGCTGTGTGTATCTTCATTGATTGGATTTCAACGTTGGGAAAGCAAGAACTGCATTCATATGTAGGTTTGCCATCATATGCAGCGTGGTTTATTTTTCAATCTATCAATTTTCAATAAAGCTTCCAAGGATGACCACAGTTTCCAACATGCCTAATTTTCACTCTATCTTTTAAGAGTGACAGAAAATGGACTATGAAGCAAATAAACAAACAAATACATGTACAAACAAATAAATACACATCAGTCTCTATTGTATCGTAGTCTACTCGCAGAAAAGTATGTTCTTTACGATAAAAAAAACCCTGGTCTCTTATCACTAACGAAGTAATATTTTAGCTACAAAGCAATAATAATTAATCGTAAAAGACTCTGCTGTTCGTCACAATGCTCTCGTTCATCTTCTGTTCATCACAAACGACAATGTGCCATTGTGCATTGACGCAAATTCAAACGACAAAGTAGTTTACTGTTAATTAATTTTGCTTAATGGCAAACAACCATTTTTCTGTGTGTAAAGGGTCCAGCCGCAAAAAAATAACTTCAATAACTTTGTAATCAAGTTTTTTATTGTTCTTATTTCCATGTACAGGTTTTGCTGTAAAATAAGTCTCATACTTGCAGGCGTGATATTCCATTTTAAGGAAACGAAAGTTGTACCACCATTACTTTGCCAGACTAAAATGTCCATTGTGCCAGGTAAGGCTCGAATATTAGTAATATTAGTTTGAAATTGCTCAAAAATTGAGCAGCACCAAGAAACTATAGTTCACTAAAAAGAATTCACCGCAAATACTCAAGGCTTCCTGTAACCTGGATACCAGCCCATTGTTGAACCTTCAAGTGTTGAAATTTGACTGCAATGCAAATTAAATACAAGTTAGGCTCTGTTCATCGGGAAGTTCCAACAGCCACGAAGGGATTCAGAGACTGAGCCTCTCTACAGGGGAGTTCACACTAGAAACTTTTGCTCCGCTTAAGCCTATCAGTCGTTCAATGGAAATGCTGTTGTTTGGCGAGTTGGGTTTGTTACTTGACTGTGTGTGTGAACGGTGCCCTGCTACCAGGAAATAAAGAGCGTAACGGAAGGACTCACAAGCAACTAGCATCGAAAATTGACGTCATCAATAACGGCAACAACATCGACGAATGGTACGGCTGAGCTGCCTGAGTATTTTAATTAATTTCGCTAAAAAAGTAAAAGAAAATAAAAATAATTGCAAATTTCAAACCCTAAGCTCACAAATAAATAAAGAGAACATATACTAATTAAACAATTAACATAATTATCAATGGAAAATTGCAGTGGAGGCTGGTGGAAACTTTCACAGCACCAGAGGCAAGATCTGGGCCGCTATGACGCCCTGATTTAACTTTTCTTTGAAGTGAAGCCTTATTTACACTTCATATTTAGTTAACACTGCTCTTCACAAAACATATTAAAACGTATCACCGTATTTTTTTTTTTTCGACCTATTCCATTCAACCACCCTCTCCTGACTGGCGAGCTACTGTTCTTATGGTTTCTCTCGCGTCGAAAATATAACACTGCTAGGGTAATGTCTCAATTACCGAATGCCTTTCTATTACCGAACGCAATAAGATTCCTACCTATATTCGGTAATAGATGGGCTTTCGGTAATTGAGACATTACCCTAATATTTTTCGCTGAGATTATGAGCCCAACCTTTCAAGGCCTGAGTTATGACACTCATATACTTCGACTCGTCGGTGTGACGTGATTCGCTGACAAACGGTCACGGCTAAGTTTTATCTTAGTTCCATTGAGTCCTCTCGTTATACTTTAGGCTTCCTGATTGCTACTATCTAGAACGTTCTCCACAACATATTTAGAATAATCACTGGTTCGCAATGCAAATTGGTTGCACTTCATAGAATTACTAGTGTATTTCTGATAACTACCACCATCTGCAATTATATGTAGTATTGTGTGTATGTCAAAATTAATAAGTAATTTAACTGCAACATCTCGTCTACAAGCGACGTAGCAGCATTGTGTAAAGCCACCTGTTTATGTTCTGTCTGTTGATGAATTACATACGGTCAATAAAAAAAGGAAAGAAATAAAATTATCAACTTTAAAAGCATTAATAAATCTCCCACTGCTAGGAAAGTCTTTACGTCTCTTGCTGCTATCTTTTGCAAAACAGAGGGATTTTAGGCTTGTGCGCTCTATAAAATGCCTAAGCTAAGTGGTTCTGAACCAAGATTTGGATTGGAAACAATGTAAATTTGCATATTTAAGCACTTGTTTGGTCTGTAGAAATTGAGTTAGTCCAGCGTGTCTTAATAATCCATTTTTTCTACTACAATACCTATGTAACAGACTTAAACTTGCTCCCAGTTTGTAAAATAGTTACCTAAGCTAAAAGCTGTGGCATCATGGCTGTGGCGTGATACGCGTTTTGTCGTGAAATTGCAAGATATTTAGAACATATTTGCTCCTCTTTCATTATTCGAGAACAACGAAGTGTTTGTATAGGTTGACAACACTAATTCATGCCCAAATTACTTTTCAATAGTAACTGAGTTGCGCACTTTATAATCGATGTTCAACCGAAGTTGACGCCGACGCCGTCATAAATGCAGCACAGCATTCTGCCGTCGCACACCTTAGCTCTGTCAGTCGTCAGAGTAGTGACGTCGTTTGTTGGCCGACGAGTTGTGACGGCAACGAAAGTTGCTAGAGTGAATCTGTCTCCAACGAAGTAATTCAGCTGAAAAATATGCGATGTAGCTTATGTCCGACACAATCAAAAATTCTTTCAAAGATACCGACTTTCATCAACCACACTTAGAAGAAGAATCCCCATATCAAATAGTACCGAGCTACTTTTCAATGCGAAGCGAGATTCAGAAAATGCAGCATTACCACTGTTGACCATATATTCCAGAAGCTTTATCTGTCATCGTATTCATTGGGCTGAAATTTCATGGTATCTCAACTTGTTTTTTCAGTACATAAATATTCTCCTATCTAAATCCTTAACAGCGTGACGGAGGGAAGGACCAACCAAAGAGTAAGCAAGCCAGCTCGGACCAAGCAACCAACTAACAACTGTGTATTATTATATGGTGGGTTTTCAGAAGCTTTGTTGCTTCGATTATACTAGTGTCGTCACTAGAGATTATGATGGCCACGTAAACTCTAGAATAATATTTGGATTTTTCACTACTTCACTAGGCTTGATAACTAGTCTTGGTAGCTACCAATGAGATCCGTCCGTAAGTTTTTGAGCTGGCTGAGGCAATAACACCACCCACTAGCGGTCCACTTCTTTGTATCGCCAGTCATATTCATTGGTAGAAAACGATACAATGATCAGATATGGCTCAACGAACTACATGTATTCCACCTAGCTCATCTCACTCATTCAATCGCCAGCAGCATCGGAAGGAAACAAAATTCAAACTAATTTTCGTTGCCAAAGCTTTGGTAATTGCAAAATTTGACACTCTTGTCGCCCGAACCCTGCGTTGGATGGCGAGTCATCAACAGTGAGGGGGTTTTACCCTTCGCTTAATGTGTTTTGAAGTGAAAATTCGCTGTAGTTTTTCAATTTGAAGGTCGGTTTGAATTGGAAACGTCGCCTTTGCTCTGTTAATGGTCGCCAGTAATTCCCAGACTGAGATGCTTTTCGGTTTTGATATGCAGGTTCATGTCTGCCATCGTAAGCTTTAGTCTTGGTAGGTAGAGGTAACTTCACATGCGCTCCAACCTTCGCTGAAATTTTCAGCCTTGCGAAGGATAATTTTTTACACTACATGGCCTTACGCCAACGGACGGTTAACCTGCATGAAGCATTGAGCGACCTCAGGATGTCCGGAACGCTGCTAAGAAACCTCATCCAAAAAATCATTACCAGCCGACTTGAACGCTTGCAGGTCTACACAGTCGGATTCGGACTCCAGTAATGTATTTCATGTCCCCCACTGAACGGGGTATAAAAACATCAAATAGACTAAGGAGCTTAGCCGCCAGTGCTACGTCACATTGGAAAAGAGTGTCGTATTGAGCTACAGTTATCATCCCAACTTCAAATACAGTTTCTTTTATTTTTCTATATATTTTCTTACCCCTCCTCCTTAATTAGTTGCGAATCGCAGCCGTTTATTCATTGGTATTGCTATGGCCTACACGGGGATAGTTTACAAGATTTACCTAAGAAATTATATTGTCAAACAAGCGATTCAAGTACAGCGTGCCCTGCCTGCCTCATTCCTGCGTAGCTGTGTGCGTTCGCAAGATATAAAAGTAACTGGTGTGGATTGTACAGTGTATGCATTGCTTCGTTACTGGTGTAAGTGTGAGAGGGCGCTGACCAGTTCCTTACCATAATAATTATTCTGTCAGGACAAAATCAAACTCCAGTTTTTCACTAGAGGAATATTGTCAGAAACTTTGTTGATGTAGCACGTGGGTCAATGGATTTAAGGGAATCTTCCGAGGCAGAACTGTAGCCTTTGCTGGGAAGGAATTCAAGAACAATTTAGGAGAAACACTGCAAAAAGTAAAAAGGCAACATCAGATATGTGTTTGTTATCTATTTCACAAGCCAATTACACGTTACTTATCTATCTACACCTCTATTTATCAAAAGCGACACGTTTTCAGTCCTTTCAGCACGACGTGAAGAAATCTGGTGATTCTACTACTGCGCAGATAAGCTGCAGACGCTGGTCAGCACGAGCACCCCCCTGGTGCAGCTCAGAGCTGATCAGACTCTGTAGGCAATCAGTTTTTGCCCTCCAGACTTAGTTGGGCTTCCTTTAGAAGACCTCGGATTACACAGTGATCGCTTTCATGATACGCTGTCATCTTCTGCTCCTATCCTTATTGTGCGCTTATTGTAGCCATTGTTGGGAGCATAAATTGCCGGCGCGGCACCATTACAAATAAGGCGAGTGCAACAATAGAAGGCTGTTTACATGACGACCTCAGGTACGCTTCTGATAAATTAGAGAGTTATAGAATGGCTGGATATTGTGGACCACCACTAAGGCTTCATGTCGGAGATTGCGATGCGCACATCTCTGCGATCTTCATAATAGCGGCAACAGTGCCACACTGCAGCCATTGTCTCTGCAAATTATGTTATTTAATAACAGATCATCGGCAGTGACGCACAGGGCAACAATGCTCTTTGATCACGGAGGGGAGAAGGCAGATTAGCTGCGGGAAAAGGTCAATGATACAAAGAATACTGCCCGAAGCCACCACCGGAGTGGGGCTCAGATGCATGGGGAATCGTACATAGTCCCGAGGTGGGCACTTGCGGCCATTTACAGCCGGTCTGGATTTGCTGCCTCGCTCCAATTTTTAAACTTCCTTGGCTTGGCCACGAGAAACCGTCTGTGCTATCGATTGACTACCGCACCTGACATTGAATACCGTGAGGGTTCTCTTGATGATGTCCAGGTGACGCTATGCCCGCCACATATCTTATGCAGAGATGATGCTAGATTCCAACGGGAGCGCTCCAAGCACGTTATCCCCACATAGCTTGTAATGGCTTACGGTTGGTTTGGCTAGCACTGCCAGTAAGTATGAGTCCGGTAAAAATTCGACTTTCACAGCTTCCGTGCTCGGAGTGTATCGCATATAACGAGAAATTTGTTGAACTACATCAAGCTCCGAACGGTGAAGCTATTAGGCTATTTCGCTGCAACTGCGTCACCTTCATTTCTGATCGTCACCCGTGCTTCACTAGTATGACCAGTACCATCCGAATATTTGGCAACTAGCCGCTCCTTGACATTAACTGCAATTCCTTCTATAATTTTCCAGATATAAAAGATTGTGAAACGCTCGAATCTCCGCTTATCTGAGTATAAATTTGAAGGGGGGCAAGTCTTTCGTGATAGCTTAATTCTTGGATGCCTAGAACTTTTGCAGTGATCGATCGCTCTAGAGCCTCTAGGCGTTCTAGGTTTCTCCATTTTCTCAATACCCAGAGAGTTGATTAGTATTCTATTCTAGGTAATACAAGTTATTTCCATAAACTGAGCATTACGACTGCCTATCGTAAACAAAAAAGTTTGAAGCACTCATCAGCTTCATTTTTTACCTAGGGTTACGGCATTAGCCAAGTGGTCATGAAAAGAGGTATTATCTTGCGTTCTCACTCCAAGGTCTTCTAAAATTTTCGTTTGAATCTGCTTCCATTACTCGTCGTGTAGGATGTTGATTCTATAAGAAATGAGTCTTCCCATATCGTAACTGTTGGAAATTTGTTTTGTCGAAGGTAATGTTCTTCTCCGATGAGCAGCAAAATAGTGTTGGATAAATCGAATTGGAGAGTACGCACTTCTGTCACTGACTGTGCTACTAATAGTATTTAGGTGTCACCTGCAAACGATGACGGAACAGCAAATTTTGCATTGGTGTTGCATGTCACTGATCACGTCTCCAAGTGAAAGAGTATTTAAGTAAGCACGGGGTCTCATGTGACTCCAGTGAGTACCGGCAGCATTTTGGACACGTCATTATTTGTTATTACACACGGATACTCATCATGGAGAGCTTAAAAAATAATATTCCTTAGTCAAACTGATCAAATGCTTTGGCAAAATCTAAGTAAACTAGGCACGATTTATTTTGTAATTTCTCAACCTTTCTAATTTTATCCAGTTCATTGCGCGTAAGGTGGTTGAATGGTTGAAAACCACCTTAACGTGCAATGAACTTAATAAACTAGGCACGTTCATATTTTTGCCTTGGCATAGTGAATCTAAGTAGAGTAGTGCCACAATGCTATAGTAGTTGAGGTATCTAATAATAAGTATAATGTCGACAGATGATAAAATCTGACGTTTCGGGAATATCAATTTCCCATCATCAGAAAAAGATAAAGTAAAGGAGATAAAAGAATCTAAGACGAGTAATTTTATTTCGAATAAACTATGTTTGGGCCAGTGCTGACAGGGAGAGACCTAGAAGGCGAATGACAGTGTTACACTTTGGGGTCCTTATCTAAGGCTCGGACGATATGGGATGCGGAGAGAAAAGAGCCTGCACAGTCAGAGAAAAACGTCAATCATTGGGGGTGGGGTTTAAAAAGCAAATGCTTAAAGTTGCCGGATGTAAGCTCCTGTACAGTCGGCAGATGCGGAGCTAGTCGTGGAATGTGTGAAGCGGTGCAACTGAGGTCATAATGTTAAAGCTAGGTCATGTTCTGTGGATGTAAAGGGATTCTAGTGTTGTGAGTTCGATTGGATTAGAAGAGTTAATGATTGAAAATAATAGTATGCTTTATTAAGTACACATAGAGAATGGTACACAGGATTGAGCTTAACACTAAAATTATATTAGATACTAAGATCAGGTAATACTATCATTACGAACTACACTGCAATGTGGCCCATTGTTTGGCCCCTGCTTGGAAATAGTATGCGCTGCCACGGCTATACATGTTAGATACTTTGTAGCCAGGCCCGTTACGGATCACCTTGAGTAAGGTGTTATCAGATTTTTCTATGATGAGCTGGAGACTCAGCGCGCATTTTCTTGATCTGACTTTGAGATAATCTCTATACTTTTGAGCAAATATCATACTTGCACTAGTAGACCTCGGCACATTCATCAGGCGCCAAAATATGTCATTATAGGCAACACGTAGGTGTTCAATCGATTTCTGCTCAAAGTTAAACCAAAGCGAGTTTCAGTACAGGGGATAGCAGTAGCTTCGAAAGAGCTGGCATTTAACGTCATCCGAACACTGACCAAACTTTCTCATTAGCATGTTGCCCACTGCGTGGAGCTTTCGCGTTTCTTTCTCTATATCCTTGCTATCACGAAAATCATTGGTGATTTTATGACCCAGGTAAGAGAAGCTGTCAACATAAGTGAGATCGACACCATTAAGTCGAGTCATTCGTGCTGATGGAATGATTGTTTTGCTCAGCATGTAGGCGGGGAGCTGAAAAGAGGTTTTTGCAAGTTGTAAACCGGTTCCGGTTGGATACACATAAATGTTGATTAATGCGGGCTTTGAAATGTTGGCCGTGCTACCGATGTATGTTGCATTCTCTGCATTTGTAACGGTAGAAGACTCACGACAGAAGTGGTATGGGAGATTTGTCTTTAAATTTAAAGTAGAACCCTACTGCAGCTAGCTTCTTTTAGCTTTGCAGATTGTTTGTATTTGATTTTGCACGTTTTTTAAGCAGCCCTTTGCAAAGTTAATGGTCTCAACCTTCACCAATTTTTTGTTTCACTGGATTAAGGTATTTCATGCACTTTTCCAACAAAACGGTTTCGAATACCTGATTCATACGCTTGCTTTCGACTGAATTGCTTATAAGTGCGTCCCGGCCTACTGTCTGCAGCGCAGCATCCAGGCCATCCCAGTTAATCCCTTATTGTACAAGTTAAAATCGCACAAATTTGTATCCCTTATAGTTAAAGTTTAAATCGCACAAATTTGTGATGGTGATTCTTCACGAAAATTATTCTACGGTCTATAAGAATCGTATTCACCAAGTTGGCTGTTATCAACGAACCAGTGTGTGATCAAACAATGATGGGAATCGATACCGATAGTCTTAATCAGTTGCGCGTTAACTGCTAAATGAAACGTTAAACATTTTCATTCCTCGTTCAGGAAGAAATTAGCTGCACCAGTGAAAAGGCATCCATTACTTACAATAGAGGGAAGCACTAATCCTTTTCATCAATAGTAGCTGGTGATGTTCCAATTAATACAAAGCCACCTGTTTCATTTAATAAATTTAGCGTAAGCCATTTTAAGCAAGGGAAGTTAAAATCACTAGAATTACATAATTTATACTTACTCTGAACTTGTTTGGAATGTGTTTTATTACTTGCAACATTTTGGCAGTCGATAGCACACCGTGAATGCTAATTTATTTTTACATTAACAACAATACAATCACTCACGCTAGTAAAGAATCTGTGTTAAATGTAAGAACCCAGGTGACGCCAATTACGTGTAATGCAACATTACCACAATTCCTACTTATGCGATAACATTTGTGTGGTGTATCAAGCATAATTTAAGGTGCAGAAAAACCCTAAATGTTAAATCTGTATTACAAATCTAATATTGAATCGAAAGTCTTGAAAATTAACATATTTCGAGATGCATATTTTGCATGTATCGTGATAAAAGTTCAGGACATTATAAAACATGGGTATAAAATAAACAGAAATAGAACAAGGGCGCCTCGGGGCGTAAGACCATCACCCTCGGTGGCGGCATATTCAAAGCCATCATTTTTTCATGGCCAGCTAACTCAAGATTTTTTAATTTTTTACGTTTTCAACTTTCAGTCAACCCACCTGACTGCCTGAAAAAGATTGTGATGATGGCGCAACTCTTTCTGCTTCTTTTTGGGTGGGCAGACAAAAACTTCAACGCCATAATTTTTGATGGCCAGCTAACGGTAGAAGTTTATCATTTTTCTCATTTAGGCAACCGACCTGACTCCTTGAAGAAAATTATGAACATTGCTCAACTTCTTTTCCCTCTTTTTGGGTGGACAGACAAACAAATATATATACAGTGGAACCTCGTTTTCCCGGACAGCACGGGGGGGGGAGGCCGTTCCGGGAAACTGAAATTTCCGGGAAAACGAGAAAATTTCAATTCCCGGAAAAACCCCGTTTTTCCGGACGTATGTCGGGCAAATTGAAACTATTTCCGGAATATTTTATGCCAGAAAAACCCCCGTTTGCTGCACGTTAATGAACGAAAAGGAAACTACTCTGTGCAGACGCATACTGAACGAAAATGGCGGTGGTTGCTTTCCGATTATCGGAAGAGACGCTGCNTCCTCTACATCCTACTAACATAATGGCAATAGCTCATAGAGGGCCGGGGTGTAAGTCCCGGTGTCTCTTTGGGAATGGGCCTTTTGGTTCGTCTACTGCCGCCTATCTAATAATCTAAAAAAAAATGCTTTGCCAAAATCTAAATAAACTAGGCACGATTTATTTTGTAATTTCTTAACCTATCTAATTTTATCCAGTTCATTGCGCGTAAGGTGGTTAAAAACACGCTTGTATTCATTACTAAGTAAAATATTGGTCACCATCAAAGTTCAAAAAGACAACGTCTCGATGATGATGTCTGAGATAGCGAAACGTTGTCTTTTTAACTTTGATGGTGACAAATATTTTACGTAGTAATGAATACAAGTGTGTTTTTAACCACCTTAACGCGCAATGAACTGGATAAACTAGGCACGTTCATATTTTTGCCTTGGCATGTTGAATCTAAGTAGAATAGTGCCACAATGCTATAGTAGTTGAGGTATTTAATAATAAGTATAATGTCGACAGATGGTCAAATCTGACGTTTCGGGAAAATCAATTTCCCATCATCAGAAAAAGATAAAGCAATGGAGATAAAAGTATCTAAAACCAGTAATTTTATTTCGAATAAACTATGTTTGGGCCGGTGCTGACAGGGGGAGACCTAGAAGGCGAATGACAGTGTTACGCTTTGGGGGTCCTTATCTAAGGGTGGGATGATATGGGATGCGGAGAGAAAAGAGCCTGCACAGTCGTAGAAAAACGTCAATGATGGAGTAGGGGGGGGGGAATTTAAAAAGCAAATTGTCAGAGCTGCTTAAAGGGGCCGGATGTAAGCTCCTGTACAGTCGGCAGATGTGGAGCTGGTCGTGGAATGTGTGAAGCGGTTCAACTGAGGTCATAATGTTAAACCTAGGTCTTGTTCTGTGGATATAGAGGGATTCTAATGTTGCGAGTTCGATTGGATTAGAAGAGTCAAAGATTGAAAAGTCATTCGTGCTGATGGAATGATTGTTTTGCTCAGCATGTAGGCGGGGAGCTGAAAAAAGGATTTTGCAAGTTGTCAACCGATTCCGGTTGGATACACATAAATGTTGGTCAATGCGTTCTTTGAAATGTTGTACGTACTACTGATGTATGAGGCATTGCATCTTCTGCATTTGTAACGGTAGAAGACTCACGACAGAAGTGGTATGGGAGGTTTGTCTTTAAATTTAAAGTGGAACCCTACTTCACCTAGCTTCGTTTTGCACTCACCTTGCTGCTGAAATAGCTTTGCAGATTGTTGGTATTTGATCAATTTTGCACGTTTTTTATTAAGCAGCCCTTTGCAAGTGAATGGTCTTAACCTTCACCAATTTTTTGTTTCACTGGATTAAGGTATTTCATGCACTTTTCCAACAGAACGGTTTCGAATACCTGATTCATACGTTTGCTTTCGACTGAATTGCTTATAAGTGCGTCCCGGCCTACTGTCTGCAGCGCAGCATCCAGGCCGTCCCAGTTAATCCCTTATCGTACAAGTTTAAATCGCACAAATTTGTGATGGTGATTCTTCGCGAAAATTATTCTGCGGTCTATATGAATCGTATTCACCAAGTTGGCTGTTATCAACACATCTGTGTATGATCAAACAATGATGGGAAACGGATACCGATAGTCTTAATCAGTTGCACGCAAACTACTAAAAGAAGCGCTAAATTTCATTCCTCGTTCAGGAAGAAATTAGTTGCACCAGTGAAAAGGCATCCATTACTTACAATAGAGGGAAGCACTAATCCTTTTCATCAATAGTAGCTGTAATACAAAGCCACAAATTAATATAAAGCTACTTGTTTCATTTAACAAATTTAGCGTAAGCCATTTTAAGCAAGGGAAGTTAAAATCACTAGAATTACATAATTTATATTTACTCTGAGCTTGTTTGCAATGTGTTTTATTATTTGCAACATTTTTGTGAATTGCTTGCTGTGCATATATTCTGGCAGTCGATAGCACACCATGAATACTAATTTACTTTTACATTAACAACAATACAATCACTCACACCCGTAGAGAATCTGTTTAATGTAAGAACAAAGGTGACGCCAATTACGTGTAATGCAACATTACCACAGTTCCTAGTTTTACAATAACATTTGTGTGGTGTATATAGTATCGAGAATAATCTAAGGTGCAGAAAAACACTAAATATTAAATCTTTATTACAAATTTAATACTAAACCGAAAGTCTTGAAAATTAACATATTTCGAGATGCATATTTTGTATGTATCGTGATAAAAGTTCCGGACATTATACCCGTGGACATTAGACCCGTGCTTGAAAAATTCACGCAATAACCTATACGTTTTCATAATGCCTCTAGGCCGGTGCGGAATCTCCTCTTCTCTTATTTGCTTCTTAATTTTCTTCTTTTCTTCATTGATCCTTTGTCGCAATGCAATGCAAGAAGTACATTCAGACATAAGGTCGCCCTGTACTTTGCTGTAGATTCGATGTATGGAGAAGCTAATACTCGTACAAATCAGACTAAGCCTGCGATGTCTTCATTGTTGGAATTTCAACTATCTCTGCTTAAGATACGTTTGCTATCTTCTGCAACCCGGCCTATTTTCTGCCTATCACTTTCAATGGAGCTTGAGATGACAACCAGAGCCTCCAACCTGGGCTAAATTCCGCCTATCTATTTCGTTAAGAGCGTGACACCAAACATATATATATATATATATGTTTGGTTGAACAATACGCCGTATTTGTGGTTGACAATTCTTTTATTCAATTTCTCAAGTTCGCGGATCTTGGCGATGGTGTCTTGACTGCTGGTGAGGTGGCAGTACATCCACCTCACCAGCAGTCAAGACACCATCGCCAAGATCCGCGAACTTGAGAAATTGAATAAAAGAATTGTCAACCACAAATACGGCGTATTGTTCA
>LQNS02278096.1:15193217-15212088 GCA_001587735.2 Parhyale hawaiensis | reverse complement strand
AACGCAGAGAGAGTAACTGCAAAGGTACTGGTGTGTATCATTCTCAAACACTCAACTAAGAGTCTGTGATGGCCACTTCAAAGTAAAAGCTAAATTTCAAGTGTATCGTTTGCGAGGCACTGTAGCAGCCTCGGACATCACTAAAATTAAATTTAAGAACTGACAGACAAGACAAATCATATTGTACTCCCGATGCCTGAGTGAGTCATTTTCAGTAGCTCCAATACAGAGTTCACATATCGTTTTGTTAGCGTGTTGACCGCCGTTCCGGGATGAGCGTTGAGCAGCCAGCAACCCGTCCCTCATGGCCCTTCAGGACCACTAAAATCATACTTGATATCTATTTCTTGAACATTCAATAGAAAAAGTAATGGTATCAAATCAAGTCACTATCATCATTTTCTTGGTAGTCCATCAAGTGATTCAAAGGACATATTACTATGTCAGAATAAATATAATTCGTTTGATGAGCATGTACAATAATATGGCGCAAGTAGCGGTCAACATGCTAATTAGTGGGTCCCTGGCAGTCTGTAAGAGAGCGGATCATCACTTATTAGTTATCAGCTGCAAATTAGGAAGGTCAGTTTATATGTTTAATGCATGGCAAGTTTGACTCAACAGCATCAAGCACATAGCTTCTGTTGTACCATTTTTTAATATAATTTTGAATATCAGAAATATATCTTTCAGTTCTAAATAGTATATAGTTTCCGCGGCATGCCGAGTTTGTCTCAGAGAAACTTGTGGTTTACCTTTTATAAAACAAAAACTACAAGTTTTTGTGTCTATCTCAAATGTCTGTAGAACAATCACTTGCAGCAGTCGCTCTGTACCTGGTCCGCTGCAGCTAATTCGGGCAGCAGTTCTCGTTTACTGAAGTTCAGCAGGACAATGCACCATTATCCTCGACAAATTTCCTAGCAGTTTAAATGCATACTAACTAGGCCCATAATCTACGAAGGCCGCGGGATTACCAATAATTCTAGAAGACGCTTAAAACGACTTGGGTTTGTTTGTCTAAGGATCTAATGTCGTCCAGTGAATGCGTGTGTGGCCCCCAATGTCTCCGGCCTTGCATACTCTCGCATTCCTGAGAGGAATTTGAGCATTCCAACTTCTGTTGAATTTGTTGACCGTGCGGACAGTGGTGACGGCCAGGAGAGATTTGCTTTTGTCACGCGTCTTGAAGGTGGAATTTTCGGGAGACTTCGGCAGACGTTAAATTGGAGAGATTAGTTTTTGTAGCCAGGGAACTGAGTGAAGCTATTCCTGGGGTGCACTATTCGTGTCGAAATTTTACTGGCAAGTGAAATTGTTTGAGCACGCATTTATTATTGATTTTTTTTTAGAGATAAAGTAAGCGCCAGCAAAGTGCAGCTCCAGAGCAAAGCGAGCTTAATCTATGCAATCCATAAAATTATCGCGAGTTAACGTCTACTATGATTGATCTGTGTAATTCTACATTCCTTATCTTACTATAATTATTTGATCCATGGTTCAACTCGTTTCAATCGATGGATTCAAAACGTCTTACTTATGATTGCATCAACTGTAAGATATTTTCTCTAATCATATTCAAAGTTCTGTTGTCTAATGTATGCTGGTAAAATGTTTCCTATCAGAAGATTCGCTTTTTCATGAGTTCCAACTTCCTGACA
Source organism: Parhyale hawaiensis (assembly GCA_001587735.2). NCBI lineage: Eukaryota > Metazoa > Arthropoda > Malacostraca > Amphipoda > Hyalidae > Parhyale > Parhyale hawaiensis. The sequence goes on along the minus strand of LQNS02278096.1, from coordinate 15,210,427 downwards.
GATGGGAACTGAAGATTACCGAGTTCAATAAGAGCGTCACATTATGCGAAGATCACATTATTGTGTCGGCAGGGCTCGTACAGACAGCGTATTGGTTTCGCTCTCTCTGAGCAGGAAAACGACACAATGTAAACCTTGATATCCGGAAGGAGGTTACAGCTATGAGCAGCTGTCTCTTGGAACAATGAGCTGGGCACACATACGCGGCACTGTATCTTATGGCTAAGCAACCACTTCAATTTAATGGATAGTAGGGAACTGTGTTGAAGCAACCGAAACACAATGGCATGCACTCAATATTTTGTGACAATAATTTAATTTTGAAATAGCATATTTTGAGAGACTTCATACGCCAATGAATCTTTGAACATGTTTGTATCGTCTCTCCAATCTATGCACCATCACTTTGATTACTAAAGGTTTCTAATGCTACAACGGTTATAGCATATCAATTTGTTTTTGACAGCCATAAGAACTGAAAATATAAAACTTCAACAGAAATATTAGCATGAGCAGCTGTGTGTAGGGACACTGTAGTGAACATCCGGTATCCCTCTTACGTAATGTGCCAGTAGCAGTGTAGAATGTCTTACTTATTTAGGAAAGGGATGCCTACACTTGAGTGCCCCCTTTGGTAACACTTTGGCACAAACCAACAGTGTGGCCCACAAATTTTCTGGGTTACTTAGACTTTTTATACGAGTAAGTCGGCCAACAATTGACCACCAAAAACGAAGCTGAGATCTTGAACGTTGTCTGATCAACATTTTTTGTTGGGCCAGTGGAAAGTCTTACCTTCTTTCCTGACTTTTGAACGGTTGNATGCGAAGATCACATTATTGTGTCGGCAGGGCTCGTACAGACAGCGTATTGGTTTCGCTCTCTCTGAGCAGGAAAACGACACAATGTAAACCTTGATATCCGGAAGGAGGTTACAGCTATGAGCAGCTGTCTCTTGGAACAATGCGCTGAGCACACATACGCGGCACTGTATCTTATGGCTAAGCAACCACTTCAATTTAATGGATAGTAGGAAACTGTGTTGGAGCAGCCGAAACACAATGGAATACATTCAATATTTTGTGACAATAATTTATATTTTGAGAGACTTTGTTCGCTAATGAATCTCTGAACATGTTTCCATCGTGTGTCTAATCTTCCATCACCTTGATTAATGAAATTTTTTAATGCCACAACGGTAGTAGCATATTAATTTGTTTTTGGTAGCTTTAAGAATTGAAAATATGAGACTTCAACAGAAATGTTAGCATGAGCAGCTGTGTGTAGGGATACTGTAGAGAACATACACTTGAGTGCCCCCTTTGGTAACACTTTGGCACTAACCAACAGTGTGGCTCACAAAATGTCTGGGTTACTTAGACTTTTTATACGAGTAAGTCGGCCAACAATTGACCACCAAAAACGAAGCTGAGATCTTGAACGTTGTCTGATCAACATTTTTTGTTGGGCCAGTGGAAAGTCTTACCTTCTTTCCTGACTTTTGAACGGTTGATCCAACCCGATCCTATCGCACAATAAGACTTGATAAGCTCTACATACAGAGGGCTGAACTCTACGTGTAAAGGCTTGCACATGTTGGATTTCAGTGCGTAAGTTCTTTTACATTAAAGCTTTTATTCTCCTGATATTCAGCTTATTCTTGGGAAAACTGAGGGGCAGCAGGCAGAGTGCTCTGTTTTTTTTTTGTAATTTAAGCTTTTACTGTCTGTATTATCGATTTCCGAAGAAACACAACTGTATCTTCAACTGAATCCTAAATAGAGAATTCCATTACCGAGTAATATCGGTTGTAAACTACGTGCACGTAAAAATTACGTTAATGGCTTCACTATACGAATTTTTTCTCATAAACCAAGGTATGATATCTATTTCGAACATTTCGATTTCATTAATAGCTGTACAATACAAGGAAATTAATCTATAGTACGATCCACGGAAGCTAAGAATAGATCAGTACAAGTAAAGTTAGCTATGTGTTAAGAAAGAACGATCTAGTAGAGAAAAGTAGCCGTTAGAAGTTAATAAACTCCTGAGAAATCTTTGAAGCGGTGAATGATAACATGTGTGTAGACAATTGTAGTCGGCACAGCGCCCCGCCAGGAGCAGCCAATTATCATGGGAAAACCTAGTCCATTTTGTATATTTCATATCTACTTCATGCTCATAGGCCTAAAATTCTTCTCGCTTGACACTAAAGTAAAGCCTGCGAACAGTATGGACCGAAGCAATGCACTTTAGGGATTATCGCGTTTCCTCCACAATAAGTTGGTGGTTAGTAGATGATTCTCGTGCGTATTTCTTTATACAATTCTCTCATTTTGTATTTATTGTACTCGTGCATGGGGTTTCAGTAAAGTTTCTCTGTAAATATCGGTGCTCGTTTCTACAAAATTACTCTACAACTAGGTACTGTGTTCTTTGCAATTTGCCAGTTTTTGCAACTGCTGTCGTAGACACTCCATTTTGGGCAGTGGCGAGTGCAGAAGTCGAGGGATCTCCATTTCAGACTCCCGTGATCGCAACACAATCATCCATACAAGCCCAACCAGGTGAGATCCTCTACAACAAAATATTATGCTTCGCCTATTGTATTTCTTCTGGCCATATTAGCCAGGATAAAGCGAGCATATGATGGCGCCCCCAGAGTACACAGTGATCGCTGATGGCTGTACAATAGACCACCGAGTTACAATGGCAGCCCATGTCTGCACACAACTGACTCTCACTCATGTCGATCGGCGGTTTAATTCTGCTTCAGCTGAGGATAATTTCTAATAATGGAACTACAACTTACTAAGTTCACCTTCTATCAACGAATTCTAGTAATTGAAAAATAAAAAAAAAAACATTTTTGTTCCTATCTGATAATTGCTGCTAGGCAACATAGAAAATGAGCGTCTAGTACGTGATGAGTCGCACAGTATATTGTGTGGTTCGTGGTCAAAAGAGAACAGAGGGAATGCGAACTGATACTGCAAAAAGCAAGACAGTTTATTCATCATATTCCTAGAATATTGCATAATTTTTTAAAGCAAGAATTACTTTATTATATGAGAAGAACGATACCAAAGCGTGCTAATAAATTTGAAGAGCATGGAATTATCGAATGATTCAAACACAGGTTGAAGTTGCGTTCACTATCCAGATGCTATGGAAAATTAACCTCTCGGATGACTTTAAAACGTAGTCCATTTGTTAGAATATGGGTCTACAAAAATATTACCTTACAACCTTTCACAACACACTGTCATGAGGAACAGTAATGACATTCCGTCCAACCTCGTGCATACTGATTAGATAGGCTGGAATTCGAGCTTCAAATTAACAACATCATATGTTGATAAAATTAGCAGAGAGTAGAATTGATGGTTCGGACAGTGCAAAATATGGAACTATAACAACTTCGAAGTGGGCAAACAGGTAGTTTAAGTGATATTTGAAAGGATGACGACAGAGGGAACATGTTTCAAAGAGTCCTTGTTTATTGCGGTGCAAGTCTTCTTGATCAGAAGCTCTCTATCTATATATGATCCTGCTTCTGTTCCTTCACTTTCTGCAAATGTTTTTTTTCAATTAAGGTTGGCGGGTGCATTTGATGTTTGCGTCTGAACTTGCTTCGTGTTCACAGTCCATTTACAGAAGATAGTTATGTCAGATCTGAGTGTGTGCGCGCATACGGTCGTACAAACCTTCAGAATTATGGCGTCAAGCCAATAGCGTCACGCCATGGTGGAATTACCCAAGATTCCTCGCGGCAAAAGAAGTAACGCTATTGGCTTGACGTCATAATTCTGAAGAATTGAACGGCCGTATGCGCATATACTCAGATCTGACGTAACTATCTTCTTTAAATGGAGTGTATAGGTGATATACAGCTGTAATTTTGCTTTGATGGCTGAAGTACATTGCAAAAATATCCATGCTGCAGTTGTCGTTTTCCAGTAGATAACGGCTACGAGCATGAATGAAGAAAGAGCAGACTGAGGTGCCAATGCACTTTCTCCGCCGTTATATTTTTGACCGTGAGTTAAAAAGTAAAAATAAAGTTATGTTTGACTCCACCCTCCACTGGGAAACCCACACAAACTGGTTCATGTCGCAGATATAGGCGAACTGGCCCAAGAGCTGTAAGTACAGCTGCAGCCGACCATGGGTGGCTAAGAACAATGGTGCAATAACGGAAAATTAAACAACCCGCTTCTTCACCCCCCTACCCTAAGGTAAGGGCGCCTACCGACTGCCAGCGAATAAGCGAGCGAGCGAAGCGAGTGTTGGAATTAATATATACCTTTAGGCGTCTACCGAGGGCAAGCGAGCGAGTGAACTCACGCACTCGCAACGGCTGCCGAGCGATCATCGCTCGCAGACACGGCACTCGCAAGTTTCGCAAGTCTGGCTGCCAGCCGCACGATATTCGTTCAAAGTTCGTTGTCCAGTGCGTGTACAGAGAATGTTGGCCAGAAGTTAGCTCGCCTGCAGTCTGTATAGCACAAAATCACTCGCTTCGCTTCGCTCGCTAGTTCGCTGGCAGTCAGTAAGCGCCCTATATGTGTCCCCACGGTAGATGCGCAAACCAAGCAAGTTTGCTGACTCAGCGCACAAGATGCCACAAAGATCGTCCACCACTTTGGGGATCGTTTGCTATCTATTAGATGTATTTCAGATGCCTTCAAAGCTTAGAAATCAGAAAATTGGCAAAGTAACGGCCTCCTTGCTGTTCTGCAACTGCATTTTCGCCCGTTGGCGCTTCACGTTGGGATTGAGAGAAACAGCAACCCACCAAAAACGGTGTCCTATTATATTCTGGGATTTTCCTGTCACGCTCGGTTGAAAGAGGGTATGCGAAAATTAGGTCAAGCGCTGCCAACTATATCCCTTTGCAATTAGCGAAGATGCTGCTCATCTGTGCATGCCTTCAGAAAGCTTCTAAATAGAATACATTTCTTGCTTCACAAATTTGAAATTCCATTGAGGAAGAGGTCTGAAGTACACTTTAGTACTCTCATGTATCCAGCTTTTTATTTTGCTCCCATATTAAAACTTACTCAGACTTCGCTATGCGTGAATTGCGTACATGATCAATGAAGCAGAGAAGCAAATATTATTCAGATTACTATACAATAAAGACAAGAAGAGAATAAAAGGGGCAACGATTCAATAAAAAAAAAATTTGCAAATGCATTCCATTCCATTGGAGCAAGAAAAAAAAGATCAATTGAAGTAACGTCGTAACATTTACAGGGTACGCAAATGCAGTTCCTGTTTTCAGTGATGCTTGAGTGTCTGGCCTGGTTAAAGAGAAGTACGTCGTTGCATGTCACCGAGAGGAAGAAAGGACTGCGTGCTGCTCCCATCTTTCGATCTTTAAAGTTGACCGCTGAGCGCACAATACATGATCAAATTAATGTGATCAGTGAAGTCAATCAGGTTGGACGGCGCGGTACGTAAAAATCAAATGCTATAATTTAAAACTGGTTTCTATTTATCTGTTTTCTTTTTTATCTATTGATTTGTGTATATTGTTTTTCTAGCCTTATTGAAGAATTCTTGCGGAAGAAGTCTTGCTCCAGGCACAGGGTGGAAAATTGACAATGGCACAAACTCTAACGTGAGATTCGAACGAAATTGGTAGAAGAAAGCTTGAATTTAAAGGGAATATTTTCAGCAAATGCATGAAAATTTCCCCTAGTATGAGTCATTGCACTATCCACAATAACTAATAAACGCAGTTTGTTGGCTCCTTACTCCCTTGGTCCATCAACAGGAGGCGGCAGCCTCCGGCAGGTAATTCGGGTCCTAAATTACCATTGCTCATGTATTTTTTTAATATTATCGAGCTATTGCTTTTTCGGAAGCCTGCTTCGCTTAACAACGTAGCTTGGTACTATTTGATAAGCTTTTGAGCGTGGCATGGGAGAGGCTCAGTCTTGGAAGGAATTTCTGTCTCTGTCCTGCATAATCCATTTTGTTGCTGTTTGCCTGAACTCAATATCTTCGTGGCAGCCAAACTTCACCCTGAGCAGAGGCCAAAGTATTATTAATTCTTGTCGCGGCCAAATTTCGGTTATTCAATTGCTGGAATCCAAAATGGAGCAGCAACTGAGTATTTCGGCGAATTCTTATGACTGAACTACATTTTTTAAGATTACTTGACTTTCAGGCATTTCAAAACTAATATTGAAGCTTTTACTTGCAGAAGGGAAATTTTGCTCTCTTAAGCACATGATAGCGCAAGTCTCCTTACTTCATAGATCAACCCTACAGTTATGAGGCTCACTAGAGTACCCATACAGCCTTCAAAAATGACGGTAATAATTTTTTAATCAGCCGTTTTATTGTTCTTACTTGTAGTACAGGTTTTATCTCAAAACTTGTGCTCCATATCTGCAGATATGATTTTCCATTAAAATAAAAAAAAGTTCTGTCGTCATGAGTTTGCGGAATCAAATTTCAACCACCTCTCCCCTTCCGCCTGCAAGTAAAGGGGCGAATATCAGTTTGGAAATGCTCGAAAGTTGAGCAGCACCAAAAAATGCAGTTCAATCAAAAGATTTCCTGCAAAATGCTCAGTGCTAGCTGTATACTGAATACCAACAGATCGTTGAACCTTCATGATCAAAATTTCCTGTTGTCTCAATTAAAACTATTTAGCCTCAGCTCAGTGTGAAGTCTCAACTGCAATAAAATATTCAGGTAAGGAAAACATAAGTGATATAGGTTATGGACGATAAAAACTAAAATTCCTACCACGACCGAGCCTCTCCTACTGCTACTAAGAAATGCAGCTAAAAATATGAGAAACAGCTTATGCATAACAGGATCAAAAATTCTGTCAAAGACACCGCCTTTCATAAACCACGCTGAATACCACGTTGAACACCACGCAGGAAAGAAGAATCACATCCAAGCAAAACAGACATCAGGAAATGCAGTAATTCGATTTTTCGAGCATAAGTATGTTCCAGAACGTAGGCCTATATATGCTGTCGTAATTCAGGGCTGAATTTTCCTTATTCTTGTTACTCTGTAGATGAAATTTTCACTATCTAAGTCCTTACGAGCGCGGAGGAGAGTAGGAACAACCAAGGGAGTAAGCAAGCAACCAACTACTGTGTGTTATTATGCAGTGGATTTTGCAGTAGAACCCATACTGCAAGCAAGAAAAAAATTGATTACAAAATTATTGCCGTCATTTTTAACGCCTGAGTATCCTAGTATTGTAAGATTAATGAAAATAAAAAATGTGGCCGTCTATCATACTTCTACCTTTGGCGGTGGCTCCTAATTTATGTCTGTGGTACGCTATCCATGCATATTCAAGCTAAGTACAAATTTACACAATACGTCGATTTTGATTTACATCAGCACATTTTGGATTTACAACTGTACGGTAAGGATACAACTGCACGTTAGAATAAATCTTGTGAGAGTCGCAGTTCAATGGAAATAGAATATATAGAAATGAGTGAATGCCCGCAGTAGTTCACATTATACCCACTTTGCGGTATTATGGATACGGTTGGACATGGGCTGACGATATTTATTGGCCACGCTGAGTGTTGACATATATATATTTCCTTTTCATGCTTCACGCTCTGTCAGCACCACAGTTCACTTACTATATTACTGTCTGTAGTAATGAACTGTGGTCAGCACTAGTAAGTGCATTTTATTTGCCCTACCGAAAAAGGAATGAGCGATGCTCTTTCTCTCTTCTGATATTTGGAATGAAATCGAAGATACAGCGGAAGGTGCATTTGAAATCCTCAGCTGAAGGTGGAATTACTGTATAACTTCTATGGACATAGATGACGATTTTTTTACGTTTTTTTGCATCGAACGAATAGAGACTAATCGCAGTTACTATTTTTTAACAGATTGAAATTTGGTCTTCATTTGGCTGAGATGACAGAAGTACTCTTCGAGAGCGTTTGTTTTACGTTTATCACTGAAATGAAGACTGCCATCGCAAGTATGAACATTGTAGAGCTGTGACAGTACTTTCTGTGCCCTTATGTTTTCACGCCAGGCTTCAGTAGCATTAACAAGAAAAAAGCTATCTTTACGTTCATCCTTTTTGTCGCGCTTTCGATGATGAACGGTAAGCTTGGTACATTTCGAATCCACTAGAGAGATCGAGAAGCATATCACAATATTTACAGTACTATTTTGGCGTATTTTCTCTGTATCTGCTCTGTACAACACAGTACTAGTAAAAATCAACCAATAGTAGCTACCTCCAGAGGCGTTTTTGATAAATTTAGCGCTGAATAAAGTGACGCTTATTTATACTACTCTTTTAATGCTTCCTTCATCAGCACACTCAGAGATTTACCGAGCAAAACATACACCGCTCAGATAAGAATTCATTTAATCCTCTTACAAGATTTGAGCGAAATTATCTGCATCTTACGAGGAAGCTCATCCGTGCATTAAGTGTCTGTCGTGACAGGCTACACGTCTGGCACAGTGTGTTGAGCAGCAGCGTGTGAAGTGATCATGTCAGGCAGCGAGGCATCATGCCCCCTAACGCTCGTTATACGCTCTGATCATGCCACAAGGTATCAACAATAGGCCGCGTTCTCCAGCCTTTGGCTGCTCAGTCGACTGAGAAATTGCCTGGCGCGCTGTACCGACGTGGCAGATTCTTTGAGTGAGAGTTTGACTGCAGGCGCCGCCGGAGGGCCGCCGAGTTTGGGATTTATTGCGAGTCATAAAAAGAAGGATTGGAATGACCGCCTGATATTGATATTATACAAAGAGCGCACGGTAAATCGGGCGGCCAAGTTCGCAAGAATAGAACAATCTTGGTGGTTGGACAAAGACAGATCAGTATACATGTTATTTTTTTTATCAAATATCAGGTTGACAGGGCAATTATATGGTAAATCATTAAATGAGGTCGGAATAAATAAATGTAAGGCATATTGCTCGAATGTTGGTAAATCAGCAAAGGTGAATCGGGAACTAAAGGGTTAATGTTTAAAATAACCGAAAGGTGTACTTATTTTGGCGAGGCATACTCACACGCCACAACGCGAGGTTTACTCTAACTCAAGTAACATGCTCATGTTTGCAAGAACCGTACGTAAGGTGCAGGTGGATCGGGGTTATACTCTTAATAATCACATTTCATGTCGACAACAAAGCAAAAGTTGTAAGAACAGAAGTATAGTTCTTTGACTCGTAGTCTATTACCGCAAGTGCGTTTAGAACCTCTTGTACAAGTCTCAAAACAGTAACTGTTATATATATGGTACTCAGAGGTCAGCATGAATGCTACTTTCTTGTTGCCACTTGTTATTCAAAATATATACGTGTAATTTGTACGAGATGTGCAGTTCTTCTTAGGTGCTGTCTTACTTAGTACTATCTCGACCTATGGTCCAAAAGGATGTTTTAAAAGGTTTAAAGCTTTTTTTTTTCTTGCATCAGAGAAATTAATAGTGATGATCCACACGGAGTACAATTGTTCAACAAACTGTTCTACGGGCAACACAACTGCAGCATTTTTGGCAGCTGTCGACGGGGCGCTTTAGTTTAGAGTTCTATGCATTTAAGTTTGCACTGCATTTGGAAAGAGGAACTATTAGTAGGCATAACATCGTATAGCTAACATATGAAGTAATTGCGGGTGCATGCAGCCATAGCTTCTCCCCAGCGTGTTGTGCGGCTGGCGAGAGATGATCAGCTCCCACTAGATCTTTGTTGCATTGAGGAAGCCAATTTGGTGATTAAATAGCGTGATTGTTATTTATATCGACAAATGTCTAAATAGTAAATGAGTCTATACGTGTAGAGCTGCATCTTGCATGCGTATTACTTTCAGACCGATTAGGCTTCGGATGGAGGCTCATATTTGAAGTTCCTGTCAGTTGAAGTGTAATATATTTGCCATTAGTCCAGTTATGGGCATCGTTAATTGAAAAGTTAACTTCATTAATCGTTAATCCGTTCATAAAAATTATATTTGACAACAAATAATACGTTAATTTTTAATAAGTGTAACGAACGAAAGTCAACGATTATCACTCAACGTTAATTCTTATTAGAGAGAAAACAAATAATTTACTTAGCTAATTACTATAAAACTATCTAAGACACCCACAAAACTAGAAAACGACCCCATTTGGTCCTTTTCGAGGCTTTAGAATACAAACAAGTAAATTTCTTCAATATTTAGGGTAAAAAATTATTCCAAAGTTGCGAATTAAAAAAAGATTGATAAAGTTTACGGATTAGAAAATGGAAAATAAAACCTACAGATCATTTAATTTTTTCTCTGTATTTTTTCCTCCCGTTCGTGGTATAGATGCATTGTTGGATTATCATAGTGTGCATCACGTCTGTAAATATTCTTAAATAAATCAAATTCGTATCTAGTGAAATCTTTGACGAAAATTCAGTAAATTGAGCGAGCATTTTGATACATTGGCCTGAAGTCGTCAGTAGCTAAAATAACAAGAACTAGAGAAGCACTCTGATAGCGCATACCTCCGCCAAGCAAGGTATTGCTAACAAAATATTCCTATATGTCTCGAAAACAGGATTTCCCCTTTGTCATCACCAAATTTGGTCATTTGCACCTCTTGAAATTCCTGGGATTTCCTGTTTTTTTCTAGATCCGTCCGTAACTTGTTGAGTTATGTTGTGGCAAATACTACGATAAACATTATAGTTAAATACACCAATTGATCAGGTGAATAGCACCAATATATGGTCATTTGTGCCTGTTTTTTTTTAACATTACTACCAGTTCCTGTATATATAATGAAAATTCTTTCATAATTTTTTGAGTTATTTTGCTGCCAAACAAAAATACATAAACATAGAGACTACTGGAACGCCTCGTGGCGTAAGACCATCACCCGCGGTGGGCGCAAATTTCATCGCCGTCATTTTTTATGGCCAGCTAATCCTAGTTTTTTGGCATAAGTCATATCGAGGACAACCCACCAGACTCCCTGCAAAAAAATATGAACATTGCCTAACCCCTTCTACCAATTTTTGGGCGGACAGACTATATTCATACATTTAAATCTTCAACGAAAACATTATCACCTCTCTTACTTCGTTCGCGAGTGATAAATAGACAAACGGACTAATAAATCATCACAAAAAACTATTAGTTATTTCTCGTAATAATCCAATGATACTTGCAAATCTCATTAAGATTCTTTCGTAACTGTTTTAGTAATATTAACTAGAAATAACAGGGAAGCAAACAAATGGTAGAACGGATCTTCATCGAAAGTTAATGATTTGTTCCTCATAACAAACCTAGCAATCCTGTAGTTTCATAAAGATCCGTCCATATCTTTTTCACTTATCGTGGTGACAGACAAACACACAAAGAGACAAACACAGATACTCCAACAAAAAGCATAATCTCCTGGGCGAAGGTAATAATTGGAGTTATTTACTCTCCTCGGTGCAGACATGCCGTACTTAAAGCAACACGGCACATCCTACGAGAGAAGGGGCGCGAAACTGATATGCAAAGCTGACTAATTTCAAATTTGCAGGACCTTGCATTTCTTTTTATAATCAGGGAATAAACTTGCAAACATTTGCCAGTTTCAATCATTTATTTTTTTTTTGGGTTAATGAACTTGAGTCAGCAGAAGCGAAATCTATTGGAAATTAACTAATGAGTCTGTTAATGATGTTAAATATAACTTAAAAGTTAAATCTCTGACGCCAATGTTAACTTCGCTAATGAACGATTAACAGAGTAACAGTTTCGTGCCGAGCTCTGGGGATTACTCTTTGAAACTTACGGGTACTCCAAATGGGCAAACCAAAGGCACAAGATGACAGTTCTAGCCAAGTTCAAAGCTGATTCATTAGGTTATCGTTGAGAGACATCTTTGTTGGCATATTTTCTCATCTGATCCATTGTATGAACGCCGGCTGTGGTTCTCGGCTAGTGTGATCTTTAGGGTTTGAAGAGAATGAATTAAGTTACGGAAATATTGGACTTTCATTATGAATAAAACATATTGTGCAGATGTTATTATATTGTACAGATATTACTCCATACAGAACGCATCTTTCAGGTAGACAATCTTGTAACGGTAGAACTACACATATTCTGATACAGGCTGATGTGAAAAGAATCACTGCCGCATAAATTATAACAAAGTTGCATGAATGGTAAACATTGGGCAAAATCGCACTGTTGAGAGGAAAGCTTGTAGAGACCACACACAGCAGCGCCATGGAGCCAAAATGGACGGCTTAACTTCGGTGGCCGGACAAAAGCAGGAGCTCAGTAGGCCACCACCAGAGGGAGCCTCAAGTTCTAACTCTTTTTGTGAAGCAACTACACGCATGAGTACCTCTCCATCCTCCTTTGAGTGGCGCTATTGATATGCTAAGGAGCTTTTTCGAATAACTTGGACATCGATACAGAGATTACAGAAGCCTCCTGAAGAGTGTAATGCTGAACGTTTTAGCTCTTCCAACACTCTTAATACGTTCTAATGCCTTCAGTTAGCTCTTGCGCATCGGCACTTGAGTATACTGAGCGCTTGAGTTCTTCTGTAGCTCTGCCTGGGGGCAAGAGTTCAGAGGAGGTACTGCATTTCCTTAACGGGGCCGTAGCTTGTCGTCCGCAACTGCATGTGTGTGGGGACACGAGAGTCCCCCCGTACTGAGTCCCCGTAACGGGAACACAACTTCTTTCTGTTTCTTGCTGGGTGTTGCCACAGATAACAGTAGGTGCGGAGTCTCCATAACGGCACCATAACATGCATCTGTAACTGTGTCTGGTGAAAAGAGATCTCAGCAGGTACTGCGTCTCCATTACGAATAAAGGCAGGGGGTGTGATTTACTCTCATATAAACAAGATAGAATTGCTGATATACCAGTTGTGAATCTTATGGAAAATGGAGAAGTGGAATGTATGGCCGTAGAGATTGAGTGCATTTTTATGAGGGTGGCTGGAAATTAAACTAGTTGAGAAAGTCGCAGGCATCGCACATGACCGGTTCATCTTCCTACTTGGAGTCTTTTGTCATTCATGCATGTCTTCGTAAAATGCTGCAATGATTGTCCCTTAACAAATCAGATTGTGCAAAACATTAACCTGGATATCTCAGTTAACCAGTAAATATATTAGCCTTCAGTCTATCCTCGCATATGACCCAAATTTCGATGCAGCGACGATCATAGCAGAATGCATTACTAAAATACCGCGACGTGACTTGAGACGTGCCTCATGGGCAAACCGAATGCAAGGGTTTCAGAAATCCTCTCATAGATAAATATGCATTACATTTCTTTATCAGATATAACTGATAGAGATCTGTAGTTCGGTTGAGGCTTATAACTCTCTCAACCTTGTCCCGGTTATTTGTCGCAGCCGCGCAAGTTGCACAAAACTGTGCTGCGTGGGTTACACTGCGCTTCTATAGCCAATGGAAACTCGGTGACTGTTTAATCGTTTCATATATACAGTCACTATTGGTTAAACGGTAAACGGTGACTGTGGTGCAGGGGCAATAACTACGCAACGGTGGTTAGTACTGATATCTGAGCGTAACAGTGCGTATGTATTCTGTAGTGCCTGCGATGAGCTTTTGCGGTTGGGTCGAAAGAGTCGTACGAGGCCGCAAAATATTTGGAAAAGCAATAATTTTTCACAATAATTGTTGATGGGCCGTAGGACTGCGAGTACCCTGCTCTAAAAAGTACCGTAATTATACAGTATGCCAGTAGCAGGGCAAGGACACTTCTTAGCCCGAGCGGCAATAGTATTGGCGATAAAGTATTTGCAGACGGAAGGACAGCGCAAAAAAGACAGATGCAGTTAAGCGATTGCCTTTTCCAGTACATGAGAGGCAAGGAGGTTTTGCAACAACACAACTGCCGACCGATGCGGGCGTGCACGCAGAAGAGCTCCACTGCCGCGTGTTTATCCAGAGGTGCCCCGGGGCAGCGCAGGAGGCCGCCGTAGAGGCTGCGAACTGACAACTCCAACCTTTTGCCCACCGGTTAATGGGACTGCGATTTACCAGGCACATTTGCCCCCTCTGGATTACGCCAATAGGATTAGCGAGAGGATTAGCGCTGGGATTAATGTGCTGCAGATTACATGACTAATTTTGCGAAGGATTTGCGCTGAAGCGGTGAAGTGAGAGGATTGGAAGTGACAGCTTTGTTCGGCGAAACTAGCACCAAACCTATGAGGTTATTTCCAAATAGTAACTTCCGTTGTCTATCCTAACTAAGCGCAATATGTTTTTGATTATTAGTGAAACATGCAAAATATTCGGGGGCTCCTGCTCAAAAAGTTCTTGCATGAGTAACGAAAGAAGCATTAATCATACTATTGGAAATCATAGGTATATTATGTATGACAGTTTGGTAAGGAAGTGTGAATGTCAAGGCTATAGAGGCTGGGAAGGTCGAATATTAAATAAAGTGGAAATCTTGGCGAGAGCAACTTGCGACAAACTTTTACAAGAAGTGTAGCAAAAAAAGTCAAGGTTTTTTTTGGGGTTTTCTTGCTCTCATTTTCATAATCGGTTTACTATACTAAGTCTTTGAAAGCTCATCTCAAAGTTTTGTTAATTTTATATTTTCACTTCTCAACGCTTTTAAATGTTTACTCATGTTTTTTATCTAAAAAAGTTTTTAGAGCAAAAACTAAGGAATGAGCTACATTTTGTTTCTAGCAAGTTAACAGATTTCTTGAGATCAGTTTACATTTAGTTCTTTTCAGCGCATAATGAAAGGATCTTTATAATGCTGCCAGTTATGTAACGTACATGCACAATATAATAATATTTTTTTCCTTCACGTCATTGATACATGTGTACTTATAGCACACATTTGCTGTACACCTATTCAGCGGCCTGAAGTTGATGATGACATTCTTAGACTGAGCATTGCGCCCACTGCGTGTAGCTACTTCATATTTTGGGCGCTCTGGCACAGAAGCGCAAAGTTGTTTAAAGAGGCGCACCAAGGAGAGGAACCTTACTTTTTCTTGTGCCTTTCAATTCAAGAACGAAAAGACGACATACGCTACATAGGGCTGCCACTTTCGAGGCTGTTTTTCCAAGATCTTGGGATTTCACCCTAGACTTAGGGATTCCATTTAGAATAAGATTGAAACTTTGAGAAATAAACATTTGTATACATGAAAGTACTTTTTTTTATATATTTACACATTGAAATCGATAACAAATAAATATGGCGACCTTTTCCACCCAGTATCCAACGTATTGAATATTTCATGTACAAATGTTCGTTCGTCGACGTTTCATGCAAGTTTGTTCGTCCCTAAATAGTGCAACTAACTGCTAAGCAATGTGCGTAGGATGCAGAATGTTTTAGTATTTCAACGCTAGTTACAAAATAAACAAGGGAAAGAAGAAGAAACAGAAGGTTAAGAAGCGGGATTAGGAGACAGAAGATAAGCTTTTTAATGTTTACTTTCATTAATTTTAAGTTTTTATTTCTGCCTTCTGTTTAAAATTGCAATGGAAATAAGCATTTTTTTTCATCCTTACTTTATATTAAAATTATCAGTGGCTCATTAAAACCCATTACGGTCGCACTAGAAAATGTGTCGCCACTGGGGAAGGGTACAAGGGGACGGGGGCGCAATGGGGGCACGAAAAGTTGGAGCGCATTGACGCTGACGCGGGGCTGGGCGTTGTGGCGTTGACGCAGTGCAAAAAAAAAAAATAAAAAAAAAAATAAAAAAAACGCCCGCCCACCACTGTGTATTCATAGCAGCTGAGCGACAATATAAGTTAATGATAGGCCATTGTATCCGGAGACCCGCATCAGGTTAACTGCAGCATTAACTGTAAGGTGATAACAAACCTTACGAATAGATTGCAGAGGGGTTATCTTGTTGCGGTATTATAAGCATCAAACTAACTAATTAGCATCTCTGCATTACAGATTCTGAATGATCATTTGAGCGTAGAAAAATTGGTATATTTGTGGTTTAGCATACATTTAGAGACCTCACAAGTTCATGTAATAAAATGACGCAGAGAAATACATTCAGAACTATAATTCGTCCCACTAAAGCACATCATACACGTCCTTTTGCCGTGTAAGCATCTATATTATGTTATTGGTTGCGTTGTATGATTAGTCTCACAGGAAGATTTTACTTAGTACGAAGAATGATTATTTTTGGTCCGTACAAGCAAGTATGATTGATCGAATGTAACTTGTGAGTGTTTGTATCAGTAGTGAAGTGAAATATCTGCCTGCCCCTAGCGCTGCACTCCGAGAGAACAAACATCCGCCAAACAGCGCAATGCTTGGAGACATACTAGGGAGCGTGAAAAATATAATCATCTATTCCTCGTGGCATTCCTAAGAATTCCTATAAATTTCATGAAAATCCCTCCCTTGCTGTTTGAGTTTATAACTATAACAGAGTGAATAGCAGACAGACTAGTCCTTCATAAACAGAACCACTTTGGTGGAGGTAATTATAGTTATGTTCTTAGATGAATTCTTTAAAATCCATAATGTCTACATGATGCCAATTAACGCTTGACTGGTGTTGCATGCTGTGGGTGTGGTGGTAAGCCAAGCAATACAATAACCGGAATGGGTTACGTCAATTACGAAGTAAGTTTTCTACATTTAGCCAAGAAATCAACACGGACAATTACTAGCTCTACCGCATAACTCCGTGGGTGATCTCTGTCAGCTCCGGGTGTTCCTGCGCCTGTTCCTCTAACACAACCCTCTTTTGTACCCGGCCATGTAAGTACCAGCCCACCATGGTATTCCTACCGATACTTTTCACACAAATTTATCCCACCAATTGGAGATCAGCTGAAGTTAGCATCAAGGCGGCTCGGGCTCTGCCGAGCGGAATACCACCAGTTCCCATGGTGCCGAACACCACGCCGATTGCGACGCGCCTGGTAGGAACACCACACGCGGTACGATCTGTCGGCGCAACTGACATTCGCGGGCATTGAGTGAGCGACTAACTAAAAATCAATAGGCTTTGTTAAATCCGTATACAGGTTAACTGCTGATCCACAGATTATTGTGTTTGCCTGGTCGGTCTGAGCGATAATCCTTGCGATGATCCCTGGGGTGAAATGAAGAACGTCGGCACCATGCAATGGGCAAACGCTGCTACGCGCTCCCTTTCAGTCTGCGCCTGCCGGCTCTATGGCAGTTTAATCGTGGCTGC
>LQNS02278096.1:15049106-15059682 GCA_001587735.2 Parhyale hawaiensis | reverse complement strand
CTTGTACACACAACAGCGTGTGTACCTGCCAAAGAGTAAGGCCGCGTCTACACGATCCATCTTTTCGTCGAAGTTTGTGATCGCGGAACGATTTTGATCGACAAACACACGCGGCGAGCCTTCGAAGTTTGTGTTTTTTGTTGGTCTGTAGTGCTGGAAAACTTTGAGCACGATCACGGGACGTTTGTCAAACAAAAAGTTAGCAAATTATATTTCGCTCTGTAAATATATGTATCTTTTTTAATTATATTATTTAGTGATTAAAGCATCATTTTTTATTTACATTTATCCGCATAGCGAATTTTGTTTATGTTTGATTCGAACTTCTGTACAGCGGGAATCATTTGGAAACTATATGTTGCCAATTAGTAATAACTGTAGTATATTCCTCATGTTACGTCTGTACCTTCTTTTTTCCATTAGTAAAAGCTACAATGGAGCAAGAGTTATGTTTAATTGAAGTAACGGTTGTACACAGTGTGAATTGCAATAGAAATTAAAGAAATTTATAAATAAAAAATGAAAAATTGTTGTTCTATCGTCTGCATTTCTGCATTTGAGGGGATGCCAGAGAGTGAATTTTCAGCTATACTTTTCGCCAGTACCGTATATATAAAGTTTTACCTGCCAATTAGCATCTACAAATAAAATAAATATCTGACCGATAGAATGAGGGTGGAATATTGCTTTATAGTAATAGAATGATGAATTCGCGTACCGTGACCTTGAAGTGTTCGTGGCTTCTGATTTTGATGCCGTTGGGACAAGGAAGGAACTGTTTGTGATTTTGCTTGTCGATTTTTGTGTTTGTGATCGATGAAGAGATGGATCGTGTAGACGCAGCTTAAGCAACTATGTCAGCAGCAGAGTCAGTTTGTTGAGCAAGAGTTGATAGCAAAGTTTTGGATAAGATCTCTTTAAGCTTTAATAATAATAATAATAATAATAATAATAATAATAATAATAATAATAATAAAATAATTTATTTCTCGAACGCGTGGAGGTATTTGTTTTATTAATACTAATACAGTACAAAAGATATGTCGATGATATCCTTACCCTAATACCAAAAAATTGCCTTGCGTAATTCCATAGATTCTTGAACAGCATTAATGAAAGTATACAATTCACTGTGGAAAAAGAAGAAAACAACGCCATATATTTCTTAATCTCAGGATAAAATATGAAGAAAATCGTACACTTAAATTCTCTATTCATCGTAAACTAACTCACACTGGGAGGTATTTAGATTTTCAATTAAACAATCCAATCAATTAGAAGAAAAGTGTCATCAACTCCCTAGTGTCCAGAGCCTGCACATTATGTAGCAAAGACGAAATAGCCTTAGAACTAAACACTACTACAGACTTACTTCTTGAAAATTAATCAAACAAGCAAATAAACGTAACAGGAAATCATTTGAAGCGTGCAAGGACCAAGATCAGTCAAACTCAAACGTTAATTATGCCAGCGCCCTTATATAAAAGGTACATCTGAACGACTCAACAGAATATTGAAGCGTTATAACATCTTACTAGCAAAAAAAATAATAAGAAAATACCATGCAGAAAAAATTATATTAACTTGAAGATAAAAAGAAACCATCGGATTTGAGCGGAGTAGTCTACTAACTAAATTGTCAAAATTGTGATTAAACGTACATTGGAGAGACCGGCCGAAACATTAGCACAAGAATCAAAGAACATCAAACAAGCGTTTAGAAATAATAATTAAATTCTTTGGTATATCAACACGTACGAGACACGGGCCATTCGATCAATTGGCCAGACTTTTAAATTCTATAGCAATGTTAACAGGCAAAACAAAGACGCTTCTTAGAATCAACGTTTTTTCAATTCAATCAAAAATATTATAACAGATATCAAGAAATATCAGAAATCTATAGACCTGTAATAAACAACATG
Organism: Parhyale hawaiensis; assembly: GCA_001587735.2. Lineage (NCBI taxonomy): Eukaryota > Metazoa > Arthropoda > Malacostraca > Amphipoda > Hyalidae > Parhyale > Parhyale hawaiensis. Next base: position 15,057,757 of record LQNS02278096.1, on the reverse strand, counting down.
TGAATTTTCGACCAGCCTTTCCAATTATGTATACTGTATTAATTTTTCAAACGTATCTTTGATACTAGCTAGTTGCATATCATAAGTAGCGGACCAAAGAGTTTTGAAGTTCCCACCTTGACAACGGCATTCGCTAAGAATGTTGAAAGCTTGGTAAAAGTAAAATTCGTGATCTAAAAGAAGTATAATTTTATGTTAAGTAAATACCTATATTATAAAACATAGAGGGACAATCAGACAATGCTTTCCAAGTTGCACATGCCAGGACAATGGAAACAGGAAACAGCAAAATCAACTAGAGCACTCAGAGAGCGCATACCTCCGCCAAGCGAGGCAACGGTGGCAAAAATTCAAATTAGCTCTGAAACTATGATTTTCTTTGTATCAACTCCGAAATCTGATCATTTATGCCTTTTGGTAGTAATAACAGCTTGTTCAATTTTTTTGAAGATCCGTTCATAACTTGTTGAGTTATACTGCTAACAAACATTATGACAAACATGAGTCAAACACACAAACGAACCAATCGATCTGCACCAAAATTTAATCATTTATCTCTTTTAACATTGCTTTTTTCTAATTTCTCACCAACTCTAAATTTCTTTATTTCAATGCGTGATAGAGTCAATAAAAAGTCATTTACCTCCATGAATTAAAATTTATATGCTACGTTTCAACGCACAAGCGTCATCATCCGGCTGAGACAAAAAGAGAAAATCGTCAATACACTTAAGACTACCACAGCTACTATTTATGATCTGCATCTAAAAGTTTTTGTACTTATATTGGATTAGATAATACTATAATCTCGTACTAATTGTTCAAGTTACCATTTAAATACTAGAGTCACTAGACACGCACACACAAATCAATGCATCCAGCTGACACAGAATAAGTTAAGGGAAGCACCCTCGTCAGCACACGAAGGAGGATGGGACTGAAATGATTAAGGCCTATTGGGAGAGCCTATTGCAGTTACGGCGGTATTGCCCGTTGCTGCGCTGTGGAGATTGCGACCAAATAACTTTAACGCTGCGAAGTCTAAGCTATTACTGTTGAGTTTAGGCTTGTGTTTATGGATGAGCAGTGCTTCAGCTATTTGAATATGCTCTTGGTGTGCCGCAATCTCCACAGCGCAGCAACGGGCAATATCGCCGTAACTGCAATAGGCTCTCCCAATAGGCCTTAATCATTTCAGTCCCATCCTCCTTCGTGTGCTGACGTGGGTGCTTCTCTAAACTTATTCTGTGTCAGCTGGATGCATTGATTTGTGTGTGAGTGTCTAGTGACTCTGGTATTTAGATGGTAACTTGAATAACTAGTATGAGTTTATAGTACTATCTAATCCAATATAAGTACAAAAACCTTTAGATCCAGATCATAAATAGTAGCTGTGACAGTCTTAAGTGTATTGACGATTTTCTCTTTTTGTTTCAGCCGGATGATGACGCTTGTGCGTTGAAGCGTAGCATACAAATTTTAATTCATGGAGGTAAATGACTTTTTATTGACTCTATCACGCATTGAAATAAAGAATATTAACATTACTAACAACCCCTATAAATTCATTCATTATTTTTTGAGTTATTGTGCTAACAAGCATAAAATTAAAAACAGTGACAAACGAAGGCACAAACGGATCATCATAAATATTTGTTCATTTACTCTGTGACATTCTCAAATTTCATAAAAATCTGCCCATAACTTTTTGAATTGTGGCATTGAAAAAAATGAGGCAGACAAACAAACGAACAACAAGCGAACGGATGGACGGATCTTCACCAAAAGTAAATTATCTATTCCTCTTAACATACCTAAAAATCCCTGTAATTTTCGTTTAAATCCGTCCATAACTTTTTGAGTCATCTTGGTGACAGACAGACAAACAAACTGTCGTGAGAGCGCCCCCTACTGTTTGGCCAGATGATGGATAAACATCTGCACATCAAAATAATGGCAAACTGGAATGAAATTTTGTTGTTCTCGTTCAGAACACATTAAGTAATGGCGATGACACACGATAGTGAAATGAATGAGTACTGTCCTCTTTTCGTCCGAACGTACTTCTTTTCAACGCATTCACTCTCGAAAATGAACACGAGCTGTGAGGCAACTTTTGCTGCCGCTGTTCACAAGTAGAAGCGACCTTCACTCATATCAGGAAGCAAAGAGCGTAACGGGAGGGCTCACGAAAAATTAGCACCAAAAAGTGACGTCATCATCGACGAACGAATCTGTGGCTGAGCAGCCAAGAAGTATTTTAACTAATTTAACTAGAAAATCGTCTTAAATTGCGAAATTTATCTCTAGCGTATAAATATATGAAGATAATATACCAATATACTTAGTAATTATCTATAGAAAATTGCAGTGCATGTTGGTGGAAACTTTCACAGCACTACCGCCGAATTTCTTCCCCTTCGGCGACCCGTTTTAACTTCTTTTCTTGATTGAAGCCTTATTTACGCTTCATATTCAGTTCACAGTGCTCTTCACAGAACATATTTATTCCTTACCAGCAAATGTAAGCACCATTATAGCCAATTCTGTACGCGAGAGAAACCACAGTAACAGTTAGCCTATTGCTCGAACTTTCTGTAGGTACTTGGCGACAACATTTTTCCGTGTTTTGCAGCTCAAGTAGCTGGCCAGTTATGCGCGGGAGATTGAATGAAATAAATCGAAAAAATACGGGGATATGTTCAAGAAAACAATATACGAAGGCCTGAGGTTCCACACCCAAACACTTCGACTCGTCGATGTGACGTGAATTTACTACGTGCGGTCACGGCTATGTTTTATTTCAGTCCTATTGAATCCTCCCGTTGCATTCTTTGCTTCCTGACTCATATGAATGACGCCACGTGTGCACTTATGATCTCCTTTCTTTACATTTTTGCTCATATCTTGCGTTGGTTTAAACTTACATTTGTATCACATGATTTGATTGTCTGAATTGATGGTAACGGCCTATTTCCAAATATTTATAACCTGATAAATCGATAGAAGTGAAAAACATCACGCAGCAATACGCTTCATTATCGAATAAAAGATGGCGTCTGTGTTCTTAGTTCAACATTTTCAGTTCAACTAGTTTTCTTATGTTAAGCTGGAGTACAGCGATTTTGATTATTAAAGTGGCGGTAAAGAAGCATTTTTGTCGACTTGTTCATGCTTTGAAAACGCTAATACGCTATGGAGGATTAATATAGTATTTATAGGGTTTGTTTACTAAACTTGAATGACGCGGCTCGTTCAGAAAAAGGAAGTGTTTTATCCTTACAGTAAATCTCCCGCATTTTCTGCTGCCGCTTCCATCAAATCAACGCGCCGCGTCCATCAGTTTGACTGAACGCGTTACGTTGAGGGACGTGTGAACTGGCCCTAATGCTGAACTATCGTAAACATAGCTTTGAGATTGCCAAGAAAAGGTGTAGAAATGTTTACAGTCACTTCAGTTTACTCCGCAAGTGTCGTTAGTTAACTTGCGGACATCTCGATATATCTGGAGGGACTTACAACTCAAAATTATCTACAAGAGTGTGCTATTTAAATGTGCACATCAACACATTCGTACGAAGAGATGACAATACTCGTTCTTTTGACTAGCGTGTGGCATGGCCATAAAGGAGGGAGCTGCTGCCATTAAGAGCAGCAGTTGATCGAACTTGTGTTTTGATATTTATTTCACTGTACCTATATAGGGTACACGAGGAGCTAACCAGAGAACTGAACAATGTAAACTACGTACGGTAAAACTAATTCCATTTGAACATCACGCATACTTGTTAAGTTAGATGCTCCTATCCTCTACGTAAACTGCGTTAAATGTATTATTAATCTATTTAAAAAGTAAGTTACTCAACAGTTAATTAAAACGACGGCCGTCGACTACGCGTAATGGTACGCCTGTTGTGTCGACAGGGCAAGACGAAACAGTCGGTAGCTTGGAAGCATGACCGTATATTGAGCAAAAAACTACCGTGTGAACCGGCCCTAAGTCGAACATTCGAAATAACCGTAAACATTTTAGGGCAAAATTTGTGCGTGCAGCAAACGGTGCATAAAAGCGAAGAACGCAGCAGATAAAACTTAAAATGACCACTAAACTTAGGCGACCAGTTACACTGACAAGAGGCGCCTCTACGTGTGCCAATATCGTGGTGGCCGGTAGTGGAATTCTTGTATTACATATACACATCTTGAGAAAAATCGAAACATTGATTCCTACAGCTGCGTAAAGCCTGGGCCACACTATAGGCTACTACGGACGCGTTCGACTAAGGCCCCCTAAAAGAAAATATTAATAAAATATTCTAAGGGACCTTGGTTCGACTGGACTGCGAAACTCTATCTTCGAGGCTTGATTTGCAGAGCTGGGCACTGACGCAAGTATTTGCGTCGTTGCGTCATTGCGTCGACAACGCAACGACCATTTCACTGACGTATGACGCGAAAGTTTAAAAAATAACGCAATGACGTCACAATGACGCAAATAAAAATTTGCGTCATTTGCCTTTTAGGGCCAAGAAAACGTAGTCCTGTAAGTACAGTTTGTAGGGCAGAAAAATATGGTATATTTTACTATTACTCACCACTCAAAACTGAAAACCTTAAACTACTATGCGGTAGATATTTATGTGTTGAATACAAATTTCCGAGTGTACAGGTCACTGTCGTCTGATGGATTGTTTTTTTCTGAGATATCTAGCGATTATTCAAACTCAGCATTACATCAGAACTCCAGCGCAATTATGAAGGACTTTTCTAATAGAATTTGCATAGAAAACACTAAATTATAGTACAAACGAGCTATTTTTGGCACTGAACTTGCAAAATCGAGCAATTGCTGGACCAATTTAATTAAAGAAACCTTATTAGACACTATGCATCTCTTGCCCGCCCAGTGTTTACCGTTTACGAAGTGTCGTGCCCGACGCGTGGTTAAAGTAACTTTTAAAAATAAATAAATCAGTAACTTAATCAGACTTTACTTTCCTAATTTTACTTTTATTAGAAACGACATCTTGGACGAGTACGAACGACAAATCCATGACTTTCATATTCAACGATAAATTGCTTCTCAAGGCCGGGAGCATATGGTTGATTCTATTAATGACATCGCCGCTTAGGTAACCATTTACAGACAAAAAATTGCGGGCGATAGTGAGTACCAAAACTGATTTATACTTGATGATAGTTATACAACACATCAGCGTTTTGAAAACTAAGCATTTCTGACGACTGTTGCCTATAATTCCTCAACGAAAGATAATTGTTGACAAAATTCTTTAACGTTTCGGGATGTCTTCTCCAATCTTCGAAATAAAGAATAATGTATGAAAAAAAAAACTAAAATGAATCATTTTTTCTTGCATATTAGCAGGGAACAGAGATCTTGTCAGTGGGAAGTGTAAAATGCGAATGACCCGGGTTTGGTCGAAAAAATCCCAATATCAGTCCTTGTACAGTCGGGCGAGTTGGGAGCAGCAGTTGTGGTAAAGTCGGAAGAAAAGAGTTAGTTAAGGATTGTAATAAGAGCTACAGATGTCGTCATTATATTGAGGCTAAGTTTTGTTTTATGGATATAGACATGTTTTACAGTTGTGAGTTCTATTGGGTTGGAAGAATCGATGATGGGAAGTCTCTCCTGCTACTGTAAATGAATGTTTTTCTCTGCATGAAGACGGGGAGCAGAAAGGGTAGAGTTTCTTAATTTGTAAACCTGTTTTGCTGGATATACCTAAATGTTGGGCTTTGTAATACCGTCCAGTGCTGCCCACATATACGAAGCGTCGTAGCTTCTGCGTTGAAATTTATAGGCCATGCTGGACAAAAGAGGTGTTGGAGGTTACCTTTGAATTTAAAATAGGGTCCTATGCCATATGTGTTTTTGTAAGAGAACCTGACGATTGTATCCGGGTAGGCTTCGGAGAGGTTAGTTTTCAGACAGTCGACGGTTTCAACGGTGGTTTGCGGCAGTAGGGAAGGGAGTGGAAAATTTTAAATTATAAACAGTAGGTTAGTAATACCGGGATCAAATAGTTTTTTTCAGAAATATTTTGCAGAAGCAATCTATGGAAATGAGGGTCTGGATAACCGCTTTTCTTGCAAAAGGCTCGAAAAAAGTCTATTTCATCTGTGAAGGTTCGGTAAGTACAGGATAAATTCGTGTTCCGTGCATCAATGTCTATTATGTAAATGTTCTGGATTCGAATGAAGAGATAATCATGAAAATTTATAAAATATATATATTTCAGTAACTGAGGCCAGTCTACACAGTTCACTGGACAAACTAACAAAATCCTATTGTCACATTTCTCGGTAAATGCTTACTTGTTAGTTTTCACGTGTATAATATTATATTTTCGTACTTGCAGTTTGTAGGTACTTCTGTGATAGCTTCTGTGAATATAATACAGTAACGATAATATAATCAATCAACTAAACTAAAAATAGCTAGAGCACTAGCGCATAATTCCGCCAAGTTAGGCTGCATAACTGAAAGTTTTGATTTAATTACCTCTGAAACTGTAATTTTCTTTTCGTCTGCTGCAAATCTGTTATTTGTGTCTGTAATTTTTTGAAGATATGCTCATATACCCTCAGGGGTATATTCTGGCGGGCCCTTTCCCTGCCACAATATATTTGGCCCTCACGCACCAAAGGGTCCTTAGTGCTTTTTCCACAGGAGATGTTGCAGCTTGCCGCAGTTCCTACTGACTAGGTTAGTTTTGTAAAGTTAGGTAGGCTCTCAATACTTCCCCTTCCATTTCGGGAAGTGGGCCGCTGATCGAGGTGGCCGGCCTATTCCCACTAGACTTCAACCTTCTTGTTTTTCGTTTCCTCTCCCTGTGTGACGTAGCTGAGCGAAAGTGCTCAACCGTGCCCGGGGGTTGGAGATGCACAACTAGCGCCTTTTTCCTGTCAGTAGCGCACCGACCCCTCTGAGACCTCCTACCAGAAAAGCCAGACAAAAATCATTGATATTTTAAAACGAGAAATACCTCCCGTCTTAAGGGAGCACGAGCCTGTGTTAAACCACAGGAATATTTCGGCGCGATATAGACATTATGCGCTAGTAAAGCTTACAACTACTGCTACAAGCCGCCCAACCGGTCATCATATAGTTTGATCATGTCTTTCACCATTACCAACAATTTCTGCAAATTTCATGAAGTTCCGTTAACTTCTTGAGTCATTTTCCTAACTAACAACAAATTAACAGAGACAAACGAACAAACAATTAAGATCATTACAAAATTGGTAATTTGTAATATATCTAATATGCTAACAACTGAAGCAAACAAGCGGTTGAACGGATCTCCACTTAAAGTTAATCATCTGTTACTCGTACGATGTCTAACAATGATCCGTGTATATTTAGTAAGGATCCGTCCATAACTTTTCGAATATCTTGGTGACAGACAAAGATACAAACAAAGACAAACTCGACGAAAAGCTAACCTCCTTGGCGGAGGTAATTAATTGATTGGTGAAATGTCTATTTCATAGCATTTTTGTATCATATATTTATACGATTTTTCACTTATATTAAGTTGATTGCCGTACTTAAAATAACAGTTTCCACCAGTGACGCAAGCGACATGACGCAACTTTTTGTGGAAGAAAAACGACGGACTGACACTGACGTAACGACCCCAAACGAGTGACGCATCCAGCTCTGTTTATTGGTCCGAAACTTGTGACAGGTGCGTTGGCTTGACCCGTTGATCCAAGTTTCAGGCGTTGACTCTTAATCAAGTAGGGTAATGTCTCAATTACCGAATGCCTCTCTATTACCGAACGCAATAAGATTCCTACCTATATTCGGTAATAGATGGGCATTCGGCAATTGAGACATTACCCTATCTGTGAGACTTAAAATAACTCAATTTTATGCCGTAAAATGAAGATGTTAATTGGCTCAACATAATCGGGTTGCATCTAAGACCTGCAGGACAATTTTAAGAGACTGAGCAAAATTAGTTGTAATCCGAGGTTTAAGCCTTCATCTCTTACCTTCCCTTCCGGATGCATAAGATGGGCCACGCTCCACATCCGTGATGTGGAGCGTATCAGTACGGAAGACACCTGGGAATGGTTGAGAAGAGGAGAGCTGAAAAAAGAAACTTAGGTAACTATTCTCGTAGCCCAGAAGTAAAGTCTACCGACTAATTACATCAAACAGCGAATATACCGGAATGGAACCAGGGATTCAGCAAGGTGCAGAGTCTGTAATGGAAGGAAAGAAACCATCAATCACATAGTCAGTGACTGCCCAGAAATGGCTCAACACCAGTACAAGAAGAGACACGACACTGTAGCCAAAGCCTTGCACTTAGGTATTATAATTAGGTATTACAAGAAGATTTAAGCCTCCCTAAATAAGTACTAAGCTCTTCTAAGAGAGGAAAAGGAAGAGACATATATAGTATGTCGACAGAAAAACGGGGAACCCATGCACGAAAGTGTTCCCACACAGGATCAACGCGCATGGGAACAGCAAATCGGGAAAGAAGAGGAAGAACAGACAACAGTAAGATCAGTAGGAGTATGAATGTGGAAGGAAGCAAAGTGGGCACGAAAGACAGACGTCCCGAAGGCCTAGCTAATGGCTAAGGTAACCTACTCAAACCCCCTGGGGGCGC
>LQNS02278096.1:15021197-15037217 GCA_001587735.2 Parhyale hawaiensis | reverse complement strand
CAATGCCTCTCATTATTGTACACCTTATAAAACATGCATAGCACTGCTACTCTTCTCCTGTGGGACAGGTTCACTAGATCATTATCAGCGCACAGCCTGCTGGCTGAACTAACAAGTCGGTCCATCAGACGCAAGTGAGTTTCAGCAGCTGAAGCCCAGACTGGTGAGCAATACTCCAACTCAGGCAGCAAAAACGCATAAAAACATCTGCGGGCAACCTGACTATCACCAAACACGGAATTTCCCTTACGCAGGAGTCCAATCTTAGTGGAAGCACGTGACACCAACCTCCTAATATGCGACTCAAAAGTAAGCTTCTCATCAAAGACAACACCAAGAATCCCTAAGGAGCTAGACTCCTGAAGTTAAGTGCCATCAATCTCCAGTTGGGGATGCTGCGGTACAAGTGTCTGAGACAGGCTGATATACCGAAATCACTCTCATTATCTCATACCGACGAAAACTACTGCAACCACTCTTTCACCATGCTATTTTTCAGACTCTGTTCCATCTGTTTGCTAATCCGACGTCTATGCTGTAGTGTAGGGTACACTGGAACTCCTGAAACAGAGACTTTGGGAACAGGACAAACCAAAGAAATCGAGGCCCCTAAAACTGGGAAATATGCTAAAGGGGGAACCTCCTAGTGCCGTCTGAAGTGAATTGCAGTTATGGTGGACGCCTAAATACATTAATAATATAAAATAAAATAATAATAAAAATAATAATTACAAAAGGTGTCTCAAAAAAATTTATTTTATGTTTAACTGTGTGAATTTACAAACTCTTATGACGTTACCAAGGTTATTGTTTCAACACCGTCGAGGAAACAAACATGCTGTATTGCACTTCTGTCATCTTCAAAGTGAGTCCTCCAGGAACCAGTTACGACGATTAACTGTCCTCTCTACTGTTTCGGGAGTTCCCCTGTGCCGCCATATGTAACAATAAGTAGAACACGAGTTATACAGTATGGTGCTTATGGTAGCTGCGTTTATTTTCTCTAACTTTTTAACAAATGACACCTCTGTACATACACGCGAGTGAATGTCTTCGTAAATCGCATTGTGGTTTGATCCAGGGTTGCAGAGTCGGAGGATTTGAGAAGGAGTCGGAATCTCACTTGCTCTAGGAGTCGGAGTCGCAATTTTAGTCCGTCTCCGACTCCGGGATCCCATTTATAAACAAATATCATTCAATTCTGAATTTTCAATCACAAACTAAAAAAAAAAAATGTAAATGTAGATTTTTTTGCACATTTCTCTTTTACAGCTATAGCTACCATGTATTTTCCTATTCCATGTGATGAGGCAATTGAGAAATTGTTGGGTAGAACTTTCGCACCTCGTACATTAAGTGAGGGGGGCATGGAGGGGGGGGGGCAAAATGATCAATTTTAGACCGATTGTTCTGCAATTTGCATAGTATATGTATTTTTGAAAAAGAAACACATTTTGCTCCTACAAATTTTTTTATTTAGGCCTTCCTTTGTCAGATAATGGGAACTTATAAATGTAGCTGTAGATAGGCATTTTTTCTAAGTTTCAAAGGAATAGAACTCAATGAGTTTTCATGATAGAAAAAAAGCAATGACAGTTTTGGAATCCTTGAAACAGTTTAGACATTAAATTGAGGACATCAGGTCATTAAAAAAAAAAATTGAGTAAAACTTTAGCACCTGGTACATTATGTGAGGGGAGGGGGCAAAATACTCAATTTTCTAATGATTGTTCTGAAATTTGCATAGTGTATGTATTTTTGAAAAAGAAACACATTTTACTCACACAATTTTTTTTTATTGAGGCCTTAGTTTATGAGATAATGGAAATATAAATGAATATATACCAATACATATTTTTCTAAATTTCAAAGGAATAGAACTCAATGAATTTTCATGCTACAATAAAAACAATGACAGTTTTAGAATCCTTGAAGCATTCCTAAGAAAACTATACAGCAGGATTTTTCATTTTAGCTCTTTTTTTAATGCAGCCGAAAACTGATTTTCCCCCTATATTTTAGTTAGGTAGTGATAGGACAGAATAGAAAATGGAGAGGCCAGCTTGGTAGTTTTGTTAAGAATGTTTCAAGGATTCCAAAACTGTCATTGGTTTTATTGTAGCATGAAAACTCATTGAGTTCTATTCCTTTGAAATTTAGAAAATATGCATAGGTATATATTGTATATACTTCCATTATCTCAAAAACTAAGGCCTAAATCAAAGAAATTGTAGAAGTAAAATGTGTTTCTTTTTTAAAAAAAATACATACACTATGTAAATTTCAGAACAATCGGTAGAAAATTGAGTATTTTGCCCCCCCATGCCCCCTCACATAATGTACCAGGTGCAAAAGTTTTACCAAAATTTGTTTAATGTCCTCATGTCCTCACTCTAATATCCCAAATGATGATGGAAATATGGTTAAGCTGAAAATGTTGAACTAAGAACACAGACGCCATTTTTGATTCGATAAGGAAGCGTATTGCTGCTTGATGTTTTCACTTGTATCGATTTATCAGGCTATAAATATTTGGAAATAGGCCGTTACCATCAAATTCAGGCAATAAACTCATGTGATACTAATGTGACTTTAAACTAACGCAAGATATAAGCGAAAATGCGAAGAAACAAAATGTTAAATGAACGCGTGGCGTCATTCATATGAGTGAAGGTCACTTCTATGTGTGAACAGCGACAGCAAAAGTTGCCTCACAGCTCGTGTTCACTTTCGGGAGTGACTGCGTTGACATAAGTATTTTTACAACTCTATTTTTTATGTATTTTAAAAAATTTAGTTAATGCTTTAGGATAATTAATACAGGAAGTTTTTATAACATATATATTATAGAATATTTAAATAGAACAGTCAAATGTGCACCTATAACAAAAAAATTTAACACAAGCCAAAGTAATGAAGGACAGAAGTATTTGACAAAAAAAAAAAAAAAAAATTATGACATTAGTACTTGGTGGCGTGATCTTTATTGGCAATAACAGCATGGATTCGATTGTTATAGCTGGAAATTAACTTCTCACATTCACTTGGTATTTTCTTCCATTCTTCCACGCAGATAACCTTTAATTCAGTAAGGCTTTGGGATACCGTTTGTGGACACCAGATTTAAAAAGACGCCACAAAATTTTCTATTGGATTAAGGTCCTGTGATTGGCTAGGCCATGGAAGAACATTTATTTTCTTCTTTTGAAACCATTCTTTCGTTAAATTCGCAGTATGCTTGGAGTCGTTGTCTTGTTGGAAGATCCACCAGCGCCGTCCGTAGAATTTTTTGGCACTTGGAAGCATCTCCTTCTCTAATATCTCCCTGTACATGAAACTATTCATCTTACCATCAATGATATGAAGATCCCTAACACCATGGGCAGTAAAGTAACCCCACTCCATGATGCTGCCCCCTCCATGCTGCATGGTGGGGATGGTGTTCTTGGGGTCATAGGCAGTACCACGTTTCCTCCATACATTCCGAGCTTCGTTTCGGCCAAAAAGTTCCATTTTAGTTTCGTCAGACCATATAACCCCTTCCCAAAACTCATTCCCTTTGTCCAGGTGGTTCTTGACAAATGTTAAGCGGCTCTTGACAAGTTTTGCTGTAAGAAGAGGAGTTTTGCGAGTAGTGTAAGAATGAATGCCAGTATGGTTCAATTCCCTAACAATAGTTTTCTTGCTGACATGCAGTCCCTGAGACGCCAGTTCACTCTGAAGGTCAGCACAAGTTGTCATGGGGTCATTAGTCCCCTTACGTAGCATGTAGCGCCGAGGACGACTCATGATCTTACGCGGAGCTCCAGCTCTTTGCAGGTTGGAGACCGCCCCAGTCACTTGATGCTTGCGGACTATTGCTCCAACCGTTGAAAAACTAACATTGGCACGTTCTTCTATTGCTCTATAAGTTAATCCCTCACTACGAAGTTGAATTATCCGTTTACGAGTAGCTTCAGGGATTTCTTTAACTTTGGGCATTGTAGTGAGAGTGTGCGCGACTTCAACGAGGTCTAGAGAGGTAATGATTGCGCCGGCTGTGGTTTGTTTACATTGCATTTGTCTCGAGAAGTTTCGTGAACGTTCTAGAATAATTTCCAAAATAATTTATTCAAATTATGCTATTAAATATAAAAAATTCAACATCATATTTATTTTGGTCCAATACTTTTGTCCCTCATTACTTTTGCTTGTGTTAAATTTTCTTGTTATAAGTACACATTTGACTGTTCGGTTTTAATATTCTATTATACATACATATATGTTATATAAACTTCCTGTATTAATTATCCTAAATCAGTCCCTAAATTCTTTAAAATACATAAAAAATAGAGTTGTGCAAATACTTATGTCCAGGCACTGTACGTTTGGATGAAAAATAACAATACTCGTTCTTTTCACTAGCGTGTGTCATTGGTATTACTTAACGTGTTCTGAACGAGAACAACAAATCTTCATTCCAGTTTGTTCCAGATGTTTATCATTCATCTAACCAAACAGTAGGAGGCGCTCTCACGACAGTCTGTGTGTCTGTCTGTCACCAAGATAACTCAAGAAGTTATGGACGGGTTTTGACGAAAATTTTAGGGATTGTTAGGTATGTTAGGAGGAACAGATGATTAACTTTTGGTGAAGTTCCGTCCATCCGTTTGTTTGTTTGTTTATTTATCTGCCTCATTTTTCTCAATGCCGTAACTGAAAAAGCTATGGGCGGATTTTTATGAAATTTAGGCATATCACAAAGAGTAAATGACCAATTTTTTCCGATGATCCGTTTGTTCGTTCGTTTGTCACTGTTTTTAATTTTATGCTTGTTAGCACAATAACTTAGAAAATAATAAATGGATCTTTCTGAAGTTTATAGGGGTTGTTAGTAATGTTTAAATGATTAAAATTTGGTGCAGATCGGTTCGTTCGTTTGTATATGTCACTCATGTTTGTCATAATGTTTGTTAGCTGTATAACTCAAAAAGTTAAGAACGGATCTTAAAAAAAACAATTGCACAAACTGTTATTACTATGAAAAGGCACAATTGATTAGATTTTGGAGTTTATACAGAGAAAATTATTGTTTCAGAGCCAATTTAATTTTTTTGCTACCGTTGCCTCGCTTGGCGAAGGTATGCGCTCTCAGAGTGCTCTAGTTGATTTTGCTGTTTCCTGTTTCCATTGTCCTGACATGTGCAACTTAGAAAGCATTGTCTGATTGTCCCTCTATGTTTTATAGTATAAGTATTGTACTTGTTGTATTGTATTAGTAATAAAAAAAAAACAAATACCTTCACGCGTTGGTAAAGGTAAATGATTTTATTATTATTAATATTACCTCCACAAAGGAGGTTATGTTTTCGTCGTGTTTGTCTCTCTGTCTGTCTGTTTGTTTATCTGTCTGTCACCAAGATAATTAACAAAGTTAAGAACCGATTTGGACGAAATTTACAGGGATTGTTACGTATGTTAGGAGGAACAGATGATTAACTTTTGGTGAAGATGTGTCCATCCGTTTGTTTGTTTCTTTGTCTGCCTCATTTTCCTCAATGCCATAACTCAAAAAGTGATGGATGGATTTTTGAAAGTAACCCGAGTTGTTAGGTATATAACAATGAGTAAATGATCAAATTCTGCTAATGATCCGTTTGCTCATTCGTTTATCACTGTTTTTAATTTTATTCTTGTTAGCACCAAATAAGTAAATAAATAGGTCTTTATGACATTTATAGGGGTCGTTAGTAATGTTGAAAGACATAAATCATTAAATTTTGGTGCTGATCAGTTTCTTTGTTTGTATGTTTGACTCATGTTTGGCATAACGTTTGTTAGCAGTATAACTCAAAAAGTTATGAACGGATCTTCAAGAAAATTGCACAAGCTGTTATTACTATTAAAAGGCACGAATGATCAAGTTTTGAAGTCTTTAAAAAGATAATTATGGTTTCAGAGCCTTGTTGATGTTTTGCTACCGATTCCTCGCTTGGCGGAGGTATGCGCCCTAGAGTGCTCTAGTTAAAGTTTGAAGAGATCTTATCCAAAACTTTGCTATCAACTCTTGCTTAATCAACTGACTCTGCTGCTGACACAGTTGCTTAAGCTGCGTCTACACGATGCATCACTTCATTGATCACAAATACAAAAATCGACAAGCAAAATCACAAACAGTTCCCTTCCTTGTCCCAACGGCATCAAAAACAGAGGCCACAAACACTTCAAATGCGAAGTCAGCATTCTATTACTGTTAATCAATATTCCACCCTCATTTAATCAGTTCGATATTTATTTTAGTTGTAGATGTTAATTGGCAGGTAAAACTTAATGTATACTGGCGAAAAGTATAGCTAAAAATTCAATCACTGGCATCCCCTCAAATGCAGAAATTCAGACGATAGAATAATAATTTTTCATTTTTATTTTGCAATTTCTTTAATTTCTATTGCAAGTCATACTGTGTTTATCCATTTCTTCCATTAAAGCGTAATTCTTGCTCCATTGTAGCTTTTACTAATGAAAAAAAAAAAAGAAGGTACAGACGTAACTTGAGGAATATACTACAGTTATTACTAATTCGCAACATATAGTTGCCAAATGGTTCCCGCTGTACAGAAGTTCGAATCAAACATAAACGAAGTTCGCTTTGCGGGTAAATTTCAATAAAAAATGATGCTTTAATCACTAAGTAATATAATTAAAAAAGATACATATATTTACAGAGCGAAACATATTTTGCAAACTTTTTGTTAGACAAACTCTGCGTGTTCGTGCTCAAAGTTTTCCAGCACTGCTGGCCAACAAAAAACACAAACTTCGAAGGCTCGCCGCGTGTGTTTGTCGATCAAAATCGTTCCGCGATCACAAATTTTGACGAAAAGATGGATCGTGTAGACACGGCCTTACTCTTTGGCAGGTACAGACGCTGTTGTGTGTACAAGGAGAAGAAATATTCACACAGTGAGCTGCAAAAACGCGTTCATTTGCTACTGTTATGCCAACCCGCCTTATGATTCTCCGGTCGTTCGTGCGACGAGAGAAGTGCAGTCAGTCAGTAGGGTGGGACAAAGCTTTTTAGATTTTATAAATTTTTGGAAAGAACAAAGTTGCATGTTAACTTCTTTATTTAAGAAATGATGATGGTAATATTCAACAATTTCGTTTTCAATGTTTCTGAATCTTTCAGACAAGCCTCACATAAGGATTTAAATATTCAAGTTTCACTACATCCTATTCATTGCTTCCTATTCCCCCGTCAGGGGCTCGGCCCACCGCGGGTCTCACTCCCTACAGCCCCTTTGGTGCTTCGCCATACTGGAGCGCGACAACTCCTGTCCGAACGATGCACACACGGCCGCCCTGCCCCTGACCGGCTGCCCCTCATCATCTCCTCATTCATTTCATCCCTCACCTCATCACACGTCCTGACATGCCTTGTATAATTTCCCCTCGCCATCCACACCTCACACCTCCAACATTTCCTCCTATCTCCCCTCACCTCCTCCACACGTACACACGCACGCTCATGGTCCACTCTCGTACCCTCGGTCTCCACACTCATACCACATTCAAACAACACACACTCTCTCTCTAGGGCGGCTCGGTGCATTCTTTTTTGGTGCAGCACGAGCCCCCTTGTGATCTACACCTCTTACCACACCCTTCATACCTACATACTAAGTCAATCACTCCGCTCACATTCCTCTCAAGTGCTCTCTCATTCGCACCTCATTCATACTCATGACCTCGCTGTCGTTCTCATACATCCAAATGCTCCATTCGCTCCCTCACCATCTTCCAACCATCACTATCACTACCCTAGAGCTCCATATCTGTCCAGTCTACCCCACTCTCTCGCAGTAGCCTTTTCCAATACCCAATACTGTTGGCAATACAACACTTTCTTCTTCTTCTTCTTCTTCTTCCGCCAGCCATTTTCTCCCTCCCTTCTAGAACTTCATACCATCCAAATACAATCGCTTTCGTAATCCTATCATTCTCCATTCGCACCGCATGACCCACCCGCTCAAGCACTCTCTTCTCAAATTTCCATCTCACACTCTTCACACTGAAACAACTTCTCCCATCCTGCGTATTCACGTGTCTGTCTTGCATCTGACGCAGCGGCTCACCATATCCGTTACTCCACACATACCTATAACAATTTTATCCATCCAGTTTGCAGCTTATGACACTCACTTTTGTACCACACACGAGCTTGACAATCATATTGCAAACTACTCTACACACACGCTTCAACCACTCTCGCCTGCCACCTTTCAGACATCGTCGATCCTTTCAACCATCCTTCCACTCTCCACCACAAACCACTTGCTCTTTTAATCCTATTTCTCACATCCGCATCCACCCAACTCTCTAGCACTCCTACATTCACTCCTTCATTCGATCCAAATTCAAGAACTTCCGCTATGTCATCACTTTTCCTCTCTTCCATTTATTCATCACTTCTTTAATCGCATTCACCCCACCTTCAATCTCTCCACTCATTCCCACAATCGTCGTGTCATCAGCGGAGAGAGCTGAGGACACCCTCACAATCTTTACCTCCGGTCAACTTTTTTCCCATACCACAACTTCCGTGAATGACCCCCCCCTCCTCCAGGTATCCACCTCCAAGCCACCTCCACCTCACCCAGACGCAACAGAGCTTGGTGGTATATGTTAAACAATACGGAAGACGTCGAGCACCCCTCACGCAACCCTCTGACAGGCATCCACGATTCACCGATTCCTTCCTTACTACGTACCTTGTATTCCATCGATTCATGCCAGTCTATCACTGTCCAGACACTTCCCTATCATACCGTACCTCTCGAGCAGCGCCCACACAGCAGGTTCCTTACCTAAATCAAGCAACCGCGCCACCCGCCATTCATTCTCACTTTCATCCTCATTCGCTTCATCAATTCTTCTCTTCCAATCCTCCACATCCTCCTCCATCCTAACCATGACTTGCACCACATCCGCCAGCGATCTACCATTTCTTAAAATCAGTTCGATTCCCATCAAGTACCCCCATCCACTCAGCTCACCACGCTAACCTCTTCACTATCACTCTCGCCAACACCCTACTACACATAGATATAGCAAACACATACCTCTGTAATTATTCCCATTCATCCTATCACCCGGCCATCTTAAATAAGGGTACCATAACCTTTTCAGCTCCTCTTCACATTCATTCGTACGCCTCTCAAACATAAATCTCACTATATCTTTCACCTCCGCACACGTATACCATATGTATCTCATTCTCACTCCATCCTCCCCAGGGGCCGAAACTTTCATCTCTGCCATAACTTAATCTCTTCTCGTTCAGGCACCTCACTAAACATCACATTCGCTTCATTCACTATTTGATTTCTCCTCAAATCAGCCACTCTCTCAAATCTCAATCACTACCCAATCACACTAGGAGCATCCTCATACCTCTCACTGACACTGTCGTTCAAAATGCTCCTTTAACTTTTTCACCTCAATCATACCACTCGCTGACGCTGTCATCCCTCTCGTGCCCCCTTTTTTCAAAAGCTTATACATCACACCTACTTTACCGGTTTCACACGCTTCTTTGCATTCCCTAATCCTTTCACTCCCCCACTTTCTCTATCTCTCCCAATCATCCTTAAATATCTCTTGATATTCCTCCTCGCCTGCTTCACCCGCTCCCTAACGTTCGCCATTCTCTCTTCTAACTCATTCATTCGTCCACCATTCACTCGCACGCTCAACCACCTTCTAACTTCCAACATCCGCCTGCATTCATTCCGTTCATTTACCGCCTCGTTCAAAATCTCAACTAAACCTTCGATCACTTCCTCATGCCCAATCACCCATGGACTAAAGACTCTCGCACTCAACTCATCACGCGCCTCTTTCGTCGCGCTGACCACCACTTCATTCACCTTCTTCCATTCGCACTCGTCCTCATTTCATTCCTAAGTATTCATCAGCTCTCGTTTTCTCTTCATACTCTCTCTTCTTCTCATCATCATCCAGCACCTCCCACTTAGCACTCGGTGCTCTCCTCTCACTCCTTCCACTCACCATCCAACTTTTTTCATTTCACTCACACTCTCATCACTTATGACCTGTGATCAGACAAACTCCATTCATACCCAGTACGTATTCTTCCAGCCATCTTATGCATTTCATTCTTCCTCACAATAAGCCCATCCAAATCATACCATCTTCCGTACCATATTAAGCCACGCACATCTCCTTTTATGCTTCATGTAACAGTTAACATTCACCAACCCATGCTTCTCACACCAGTCAATCTGATCCCTTCCAGCGTCATTCATTCTTCCCGGTCATTAATCCGGTCAATCATTCTACCCCTCATTCCTTCTCTCTCGCTTCCTTCCACTCCTCTCTCTTTTTCTCCTTTCACACTTTCCTCTCACACCCCTTCTACACCCCGGACCAGGATTAGGGTGGACCGTAGCCAAACGCGCCTTGACGTGAACCCCCGCACACATCAGGCTAAGCCCAAGAGCTCCAGAAATTCGGGCCCCCGGACGGCCCTCGCCGCTCATTTGCTTAAAGAGCGCACTCCCTCCCCAGCTACTGGAGGGGCCTTCTGTTGCAGCAGGATAGCGTCTAGGAGAAAGGCCTCGTGACGAAATTCCGCCACCATGGCCCCACCACCTGCCGGAACCTCTGCCGCTCTGGGAGAGGGACAACTGCCTCCTCTCGGCGTTTCCCGCTTTCCCCACTCGGAAGCACCTCAGCAGGGAGCGAAGCTTCACTGACCGCTTCCTCTCAGCAATTTTAGCTCCATCATCATCGTGGAGACTGAGCTGTGTTCCAAAAAATTTTAATGTTATTCTATTAGTTACTATGAAATTTATATCTTTAGATAAAAATCTTTTACAACAATACTGACGGGTTACACGTGCTGCGGTTGATGCGCACACTTTCACTTCAGAGAGTGTTAGGTGCCGCACTCGTCAGTTCAGTCGGTGCTTGTGTCCTGGTTTGTTGGGGCTTAGAATTCATTGCCGGCATGGGCTTTCGGTCGAGTTGGCTTGCAGGCGTTTAAGTCAGCTGTTAATGGCTTTTTGTTGGACTTTATTTAGAAGCGTTTCGGGCTTCCCGGTGCTGCAAACTGCTTCATTTGGGTTGTACTACCTGTCCGTGGCGGCCGGGGCGTGAAATCTTAACAATAATAATAATAACAACAATACCGACCGCCAGCGGGATAACTGGCAAACCCTGTCTCGGCCACCGGCCCGTGAATCCGTTGGGGCGTATGAGTCTGACACAGGGGGATGTTTAAGGTGACCCTGTTGCGAGGAAATGCGCAGCAGACGCCTGATGAGCCTTAGAACATCGAAGACCAACGACAACCTGCCGAAGGACTGGCGACTAATCCAGTCAGCCTCCTGTAGGTCATCGGCTGATCACGCTGAATCTCAGCTTAACCAGGCGTACGAACTTACAGTTGGAGGGTCGAGCACCCCTGATGGCTGAAAAGGACCATCAAAGTCGAAGGCAGCCAACGAGAAGACCAACGGCTGATTCAGGCGGAAGAGTCAACTCGTTGAATGCGTTCGACAGCTTGGGGTAGATGGAACTTCTTAGCCCTGAAAGGCAGTCCATCTTCCCAGACGCTAAGGTGCCCCGCCGCCTGAGGGTTGCCAGGCCCCGCCGCCTGAGGGTTACCAGGCAGCCATGAAAATGAGTCATAATAGAGATACCCCTTCTAATGGCGTGAAGGGTACCTCAGTCAGACTGGGTACCTCGCTCGTCCGGTCTCTTGTGGGTGAGGCAGGGGCCGTTTGTGAACGTGGTACTCACCTGTCGGAATCGGTTAGCCAGGATTCCAACGCTAGTGTGAATGCTACTAGAGAGGGGAGTGTGAGGGAGCAGGCTCCCCTTTCTTCGCCGGGGGCGGAGGAGGCTACTGTCCCGACGCAACCACGCACGCGCCACAAGTGGTTCAGGGAAGACCGAGTTCTGCTGTGGGAGTGCTTCGTCGCCAGCAAGCGCGAGGGGCCAGGCTGTCTCAAGCACCCAAGCAGCTGTGGGACGAGATAGGAATCCCGGGCAATTTCCCACAGGCTTCTCTTAGTGGCCAAATCCGGCTAATCTGCAGCAAAAACCTCCTCAGCGAAGAGGAACAGCTTCAAATTACTGCGCTGATGGAAGCTCAAGTGACCTCTCCATCCGCTGGCGAGCCTGCAGGCCAGGTTCCAACTTGACCTGTGACCCCGCCTAGGTCTCTACCTATGGAACCTGTTAGGCGGCCCTCCATTCTATCGGAGGGAACCCCAGACTTTGGCGCTGTCCCGTCTGAGATCGACTCTGCCGACCCCAACCGGTCGCCCTCACGTGGGCCTAGGCACTCACCGGCCCACAATATGAGCCAGAGCGAGTCAGAAGACTTGACAGATCCTGACGTGTCTGACCAGCAGCGGAGTGATTCGCTGGAGCCACGGAACTTACTCTGAAACTCCAGCGTAGAATCAACGCCAGGTCACCCTAACCAGAAACTTAGTGACATCCTACTTGCGAACTACGTCCCATCTGAGATCGACCCCAACCAGTCGCCACGACGTGGGCCTCGGCACATACCGGCCCACGATATGAGCCTGAGCGACTCGATGGACGAAGAAACAGAACCTGACCTATCCGACCAGCAGCGGAGTGACTTGCTGGAGCTGCGAGACTTACTCTGGAATTCCAGCGTAGAAACGATACCAAAAGATCAACCTAGCCTACGACGTCTACCGGAACCGAAGAATCGAGCAGCTGCTTTCTGCGTCAACTCAGTGATTGGTAATATCCACACCAACAAAATCACTGAGACAAACGCCCTCATCAAAGCTGGAGCAGACCTCGCAGTGAGGATCTTTGATGTACAACCCCGACCGCAACGGACCCAGTGGAAATAGGATCCTCCTTGGAAGCACCGCCTGGAGAAGAACATTGCTGAGATCAGGAAACATCTCAGCTGGATCTCCGAATGGCGTAGAGGAAATCTCCACGACGAGGAAAAAAAGACGCTGCTCGAATCGAGGTACCGGTGCCTCGAAGTCGGCCTAAGCAACTTAGAAGATACCTTAAAGCAACGGCTATCTGCTAAAAGGAGCAGAGTTAGACGCTTCGAGGCCAGAGTAGCTGCATTCCATCAGAACCAGCTATTCAACACCAACCAGTAACGCCTCTATCAAACCCTTAGAGGAGAAGAGACGAGCTCTGACTCACCCAACGCAGAAGAGAGCATCCGATTCTGGTGTGACATCTGGAGCAAAGAGGTACGGTACAACAATACCGCAGAATGGCTCTACGACGTCAAGGAGAAGAACGTCGCAGCAGATACAGACCTGACAATCACCAGTCAACAGCTCAAAAAGCAACTTACCAAAAACTGGAAAGCACCCGGACCAGATATGGTGCAAGGCTACTGGATCAAAACTTTCACATCGCTGCACTCCAGAATTGCGCACAGCTCAACCACTGCCTGCAACGCGGAACCGTGCCCACTTGGATGACCATAGGGAAGACGGTCCTAATCCAGAAGGACAAGGCAAAGGACCCGGAGGTCAGCAATTACCGCCCAATCACGTGCCTCCCTCTTATGTGGAAAGTGCTGACGGGTATAATCTACGAGAGAGTCTACCAACATCTAAGCTCAAAGAAGCTCCTACCCGACAAACAGAAAGGATGCCGCAGGAACACCAGGGGAATGAAGGACCATTTGCTCGTCTACAAGCTCCTCACGAAAGATGCCAGGAGCAAAAAGAAAAACTAAGCATGGCTTGGGTTGACTACGAAAAGCCTTCGACATGGTCCCTCACTCCTGGATCCTGTAATGCCTGGAAATTTACGGCATCGCCGGCAACATCCGCAATCTGATCGCGGATCTACATATAATCTGATCGCGGATCTACAATCGTACCATGAAGCTCAACCACCTGCTTTACATGGACGATCTCAAGCTCTACGCCAAATCAAAGGACCAAGTAGCAGCTCCTTAACATAGTCCATCAGTACTCACAAAACATCAATATGCACTTCGGTGTTACCAAATGAGGAGTTCTTAGCATCGAAAGGGGAGAAGTTACTGCGTCCGAGGGAATCATCATCGAAGAAGGTACCATCAAGGATATCGAGGAGACAGGTTGCAAGTACCTGGGTGTCATGGAGTATAACACCATTCTCCACATAACGATGAAAGATCCCATTCCGAAGGAGTACCTCACCCGACTCCGGCTCATCCTGAAATCACACCTAAATAGGGGCAACACCATCAACGCCATCAACACCTGGGCCGTCCCCGTAGTCCGATATTCTGCTGGCATTATTAACTGGACCAAGAAAGACTGCACCGATATGGACATCAAAACCAGGAAGCTCATGACCATCTATCGAGCTCTGCACCCACGATCGTGCGTAGACAGACTACATTAACAGAAGAGAAGGGGGCCGTGGCCTCATCAGCGTCGAGGACTGTATCGAAGCGGAAAAACGCGCTCTCTCCCGCCACTTCAGAGAGAGCGACGACCCGTGGGCACGCTGCTTAGTCGAGGCGAAGTTGCTGAAAGAGACTGAAATTCGCTGACCAGCGACGACGCCTCGATCGAACTAGTGGAAGAGCATGAAGATGTCCGGCCAGAAACTCGAAGCTGTTCAGGACAAAATTGTACCAGACTCTTGGAACTGGCTTCTGAGGGGTGAGCTGAAACGGGAAACAGAAGGCACCATCCTGGCAGCTCAAGAGCAAGCCCTCAGAACCAGATATATCCAAAACAAGATCGACAAGAGAAACGTCCATAGTACCTGTAGAATTTGCAGGATCTCGGATGAAACCATCAATAACGTGCTTAGCGAATGCGGAGTGCTAGCGCAAAAGGAGTACAAGCGCAAGCACGATAAAGTTTCCCGACACCTTCACTAGACCTTCCTGCGGATCCATAACTTCCCGGTCAGTGAGAGGCGGTACGAGCACGAACCCGCGCCCGTGGTTGAAAACGAAGCCGTGCAGATCTAGTGGGACAAGCGGATGGAGACTGATCGAGTACTTCACGCCAACCGACCGAATATCGTCGTCAAAGGCAAACAGGAAAAGTTGGCCAAACTGATCGGCGTCTCAATCCCCTTCGACTCCAGAATCGTGGGCAACGAAGCGGAGAAAAAGGAAAAGTACCGTGACCTTGCCATCAAACTCCAGAGACTGTGGCAGATGAAGGTGGACGTCGTTCCAGTGGTCATCGGAGCTCTGGGGCAATGTCCAAGAATCTCAAGACTGCCCTACGAGAGCTGAAGTGCGGCCATCTCCACCCAGGAACCCTCCAAACGAGTGCTCTGCTTGGAACAGCGCACATCATTCGCAAAGTGCTCTAAGTCTTAGGTCGCGGTATGTGACCCGGCGCCAAAGCGTAGAGCTATTCATCGCTCAAGCGATCCAATTTGGGTCGTAAAATCCCCTCGATAATATTAATATTACCATTAATTACCTCCGCCAAGAAGGTTATGTTTTCGTCGGGTTTGTCCGTCTGTGTGTTTGTCTCTCTGTCTGTCTTTCTGTTTGCATGTCTGTCTGTCACCAAAATAACTTAAAAAGTTATAGACGGATTTTAACGAAAATTACAGGAATTGTTAGGTATGTTAGGAGGAACAGATTATTAACTTTTGGTGAAAATCCGTCTATCTGTTTGTTTGTTTGCCTCATTTTTCTCAATGCTATAGCTCAAAAAGTTAAGGGCAGATTATTATGAAATTCATATGAGTTGTAGGTAAATCACAAAGAGTAAATTACAAAATTTTTGTGATGATCCGTTTGCTCGTTCGTTTGTTTGTCCCTGTTTTAAATTTTACGCTTGTTAGCACAATAACTCAAAAACTCATGAATGGATCTTTATGAAATTTATAGGGGTTGTTAGTAATGTTTAAATGATTAAATTTTGGTGCAGATCGGTTCGTTCGTTTGTATGTTTGACTCATGTTTGTCATAACGTTTGTTAGCAGTATAACTCAAAAAGTTATGAACGGATCTTCAAGAAAATTGCA
>LQNS02278096.1:14976518-14998410 GCA_001587735.2 Parhyale hawaiensis | reverse complement strand
ACCTCATTCTCACTCCATCCTCCCCAGGGGCCGAATCCTTCATCTCTTTCATCAATCTATCTCTTCTCGTACAGGCACCCCATTCACCATCGCATTCGCTTCATTCGCTATCTCATTTCTCCTCAAATCATGCACTCTCTCAATCACTCTCCCAATCACACTAGGAGCATCGTCGTACCTCTTACATGACACTTGTTCAAAATGCTCTTACTTTTTCGCTTCAATCATGCCACTCGCTGACACTCTCCTCCCTCTCGAGTCCCCTTGCTTCAAAAGCTTATACATCAGACCGATTTTACCGGTTTTTCACTCATCTTTGTATTCCCTAATCCTTTCACTCCACCACTCTCTCTCTCTCAATCATCCTTAAATATCTCTTGATATTCCTCCTCGCCTGCCTGCTTCACCCGCTCCCTATCACTCGCACTCTCAACCGCCTTTTAACTTCCAATATCCGTCTGCATTCATTCCGTTCATTTACCGCCACGTTCAAGCTCTTAATTACACCTTCGATCACTTCCTCATGCCGAATCACCCATGGACTAAAGACTCTCGCACTCAACTCGCCACGCACCTCTTTCGCCGCACTGACCATCACGTAATTCACCTTCTTCCATTCGCACTAGCCCTCATTTCATTCCTGAGTAGTTATCAGCTCTCTTGTTTTTGTCTTCATACTCATTCTTTTTCTCATCATCATCCAGCACCTCCCACTTAATCATTCATCCTTCCCACTCCATATATGCCATATACCACCACTCCCGCATTTCCTCTGCCCACATTGCGTTAAAATCCCCCTCAATCACCAAAATTTCCCGTACTCCAATCGCTACTTGTTTCTCCAAATCTCTTCTATATTCATTCATACTTTCCTCATTAGTCTCCCACACAGGCTGATATACCGATATCACTCTCATTATCTCATACCGCCGAAAACTGTTGCAACCACTCTCTCACCATGCTATTTTTTTTCAGACCTTCCTCCATCTGTTTGCTAACCGGACGTCCTTGCAACAGCTCGCCACATCTCCGAGAGTAGATCACAGCCACTTCTCTCCTCTTCTCCTCGCCCAACCACACCACTACATCCTCTTCCTCCGTTAATTTAGTCAAACACTCAATCACCCATCCCATCACACGTACTCTGTCAACCACCCTCCTCATCTTCTCTCTAATGTTCTTTCTTACAGACATCTTTAGTACATTTCACCTCACGAATGTTCTCCCATTTAGTTCGTCATTAATCCAGTCATTCATTCTAACTCTCTCATTCCTTTTCTCTCGCTTCCCTTCACACCTCTCTCTTTTTCTCCTTTCACTCTTTCCTCTCACACCCCTTCTACATCCCGTATCAGGATTAGGGTGGACCGTAGCCAAACGCGCCTTGACGAGAGCCCCCGCACACCTCAGGCTGAGCCCATGAGCCCCAGAAATGCGGGCCCCCGGACGGCCCTCGCCGCTCATTTGGTTAAACAAGGCACTCTCTCCCCAGCTACGGGAGGGGCCCTCTTGCGGCAAGATGGCGTCTAGGAGAAGGGCTTCGCGACGAAACTGCGTTACCATGGCCCCACCACCTGCCGGGACCTTTGCCGCTCTGGGAGAGGGACAACTGCCCCTCCCGGCGTCTCCCGCTTCCGCCACCGGGAGGCACCTCAGCAGGGAACTTCACTGGCCGCATCATCACGGCTATTTTAGCTCCATCATCATCTTGGAGACTGAGCTGCGTTCAAGAAAAAACTTTAAAAATGTTATTCTAGTAGTTACTATGAAATTTATATCTGTAGACAAAAATCTTATTCAATACTGACTGGTTACACGAGCTGCGATTGACGTGCACTCTTTCACTTTGGAGACTGTTAGATGCAGAACTCGTTAGTTCAGTCGGTGCTTCGTGCCCTTGTTTGTTGGAGTTTGGAATTCATTGCCGGCATCAGCTTTTGGTCGTATTGGCCTGCAGGCGTTTAAGTTAGCAGTCAATGGCTTTTTGTTGGATTTTATTTAGCAGCGTTGCGGGCTTCCCGGTGTTGCAAAGCGCTTCATTTGGGTTGTACTACCTGTCCGTGGCGGCCGGGCGTGAATATTTAACAATAAAAGTAATTATATAACCATTAATTTGTCATGCAGATTTCTCTGAACGCTTTTCATGGTAGTAACAATGTTAAATTTAAAGCGATTTGCTATTTACTGCGCAATCATGAAAAAAAAAATCACAGCGAAGCTTGCGCTCAAATAATTATTATTATTATCATCGAGTCCTGACAATATTTGTCAGTTAATTTATGTTGAGAAAGTCTCAAGAGTCTTTAGAGGCGCTGTACCCTTAACTTGGTAGAGTTTCTAGAGAATATCTACACACCGGCAACACTGCTTGATCTACGAGCATTTTGCTGCTGCTGTTCTGTAAACTGCATTTTCAACAATTCCACTTGGTGAGTCCTTATCTGACGACCGTTTTCATCTGTCACTTCCCCTTTCAAATTTTTTACGCTTTGCATCTTGTCTTTCACTGCACTAGTCATGATCACTGCCTTGATTTTGCACCGTTAATATAATGCTATTCCTACGAGAGTGTTATGACGAGTATCTAACAACATCCCCCAGCCGTGCTAGCCAACGTTCAGTTGCAGAGTTCAGTCAGTGTTCAAGAGCGAGTAAGTGGCAGTCATTAGAGTTCGCAGTAGCACGGAAAAACTTTGTTTTTGTGCAGTATGCCAGTGTCATCAATAACAACCGGCGGTGCTGATTATTTGTAGATGAGTTGCATCACTAACCGTTCATGGCACTGCAACTCATACCAAGCCCAATTTGTGAGCTACACGCGACTACAGGTCCCAGCAAAGCACTCTCACTGAGCGACAGGGATTTTCAGCGGAAATGTAGTATAGAAAATAGGAGAGCAGCCTCAAGTCATCTCGCTGATTTCTACTTGCTCAAAGTACCTTAATTACTTCCGCCAAGGAGGTTATTTGCACTCGTCGAGTTTATCCGTCTGTCACCGAAATAACTCAAAAAGTTATGGACGGATCTCAACGAAATTTACAGGGATTGTTACATAAGACAGAAGGAACAGATGATTAACTTTTTTTGGTGATGATCCGATCATTTGTTTGTTTGTTTGTTTGTCTGCCTTGTTTTTTCAATGATATAACTTAAAAAGTTATGGACAGATTTTTTATGAAATTTTGAATGAGTTCTTACGTATATTAACTACGAAGAGTAAATGAGCAAATTTTCATGACGATCTGTTGATTCGTTCGTTTGTTTGTCTCTGTGTTTGACGTTATGCTTGTTTACGAAGTAATTCAAACAGATAATAGGTGCCCTCAGGGGTATATTCTGGCGGGCTCTTTCCCTGCCAGAATATATTTGAGCCTCACGCACCCGAGGGTCCCTGGTGCCTTTACCGCAGGAGATATTGCAGTTTGCCGGAGTTCCTGCTGACGAGGTTAGTTTTGTAAAGTTAGGTAGGCGAAGACTCTCGATACTTCCCCTTCTGCTTCGGGAAGTGGGCCGCTGATCGACGTGGCCGACCATTTCCAGCTAGACTTCTTCCTTCTTATTTTTCGTTTCCTCCCCGTGTGCGGCGTAGCTGAGCGAGAGCGTTCAGCCGTGCCCGGGGGTTGGAAATGCAGAAATTGCGCCTTTTTCCTGTCAGTAGCGCACTGACCATCTGAGACTTACCGGCAGAAAAGCCGAGACAATAATCATTGATAATTTGAAACGAGACGTACTTCGCACCCTAGTGGAGCACGAGCCTGTGCTAAACTACAGGAATAGTTCATCTCGGTATTGACATTGTGTCCCTGATACGCTAGAAAAGTTTGTGCTGCAACTACAACTACTACAGATAACAGGTTTTTATGAAATTTACAAGAATTGCTGCTAATGTTGATATCACATAATGATTAAATTTAGTGATCGGTTATTCTGTTTGTGTGTTTGACTGATGATTGTCAGAATGTTCGTTAGCTACATAACTCGAAAATTTATCAACGAATCTCCAACAAAACTCCAGAAGCTGTTGATGCCGTCATAAGGAACAAATGACTAGATTTTGGCGTTAATGCAAAGGAAATTATAGTTTCAGATCAACTTCGAATTTTTCATTATCTTTGCCGTGGTTGGCGGAGGTATGCACTCTCAGAGTGCTCTAGTTTCAGTTAAAAATGATAGCCTTTTACGAGTTGTTGATTTAAGTCGTAATCCAGCTAAGGTTAGCCCCCGAGTGCATTCGATTCATCTAAATAAGGGAGCTTTGGGCGGTATTCTCAGAACCTAGATTTGCAGCACAGATATTGTTAGCCTTAAGCGCACGGCAGACGACAGGCGTTCGACCAATGATTTCTCTCCCCAGCTTCCGAATGTCTCTCTGTGGCCGCCCTCACAGCGGTACGGCTAACAAAAAAGAAAAAAATAATAATAAAAAGTTGATCGCCACAGCAGCTCGGCTTAGTAGGTGTAGCTAGTAAAGTGTTAGATGTATTTTCAAATAACAGCTCAAATAGCACCGCACTGTTCTGCTGTTTAGGCAAACACAGCCAAGTATACGAACGCGGTGAAGCAAAAATACAGGACAAAGCACTGTCGTCTGCAGCTGGTGTTACAGTGACCAGCCCAGGCCCTCTTCCTTGACCACATATTCTAGACACCGTCACTGCTGCGAGAAACCCACGTTTGATTTGGGCCTGGTAACCTTATTGTTATTCCCGCGACGTATCAGCGAGGATGCATAGTTTTTATCGTGTCTGTGTGTCTGCCCGTCCGGACTTTGTGGTTTGCGGGCTCGGAGATCCCAACATGTTAACAGTGCGGTTTTAGATTATAATTAAACGGGGCGTTACTGCAAAACGAGTAAATAGAACGCAGTCGGCCACAATCTTAAACCTGATTGCGATTGCAAGCGACGAAGAGAAGCCGCCGCTGGAGAAGTACAGATCGTTGGAGAAAGGGTGAGGGGCTGATATGACTGCAAGTGTATAACAGCGTCTGGCAGCCTTACTTATTTCTAAAATGATAACAAAGCATTTATTATCTATGCCTACAGATTTAAAAAAAATGACAGATGTAAGTCACGTTATGGGCCATAAGGTTCGCAACTTGAAGTAATTCCTAACCCTGCAGCTGGCTATCCCGGCAGTAACCTGTCTTAATTATTGTCATGTGATCCCCACAATGCTATTCTTACGAGAAACTTGAGCTCTGCTCATTTTCACTTTAGGTGAGCTCGGTCTCCCACGGCGCATCACATATACAAAGAGCAACTAGTGCTATTCTTACGGCAAAGGCAATATTAGTTCACAAATTAAAGGGTTATCTTGAGACGTCGATGAAGTACCAGAGGGCAGTTGACGTCCAACACCATGTCCACTATCGCCTTCGCGTGCCGACGCAAAATACTGGCATGGCCAGAATGCGCTTCGCAATGAAGACTCACAAACCTTACTAGCTAAGGTTCGTATACTCGATCTAGGTACTGTTATTGTGACCTCTATTGTCAGTTCGAGCCGCGAAAGTTTGTTTGCTCGGGACAGCNATGGCCAGAATGCGCTTCGCAATGAAGACTCACAAACCTTACTAGCTAAGGTTCGTATACTCGATCTAGGTACTGTTATTGTGACCTCTATTGTCAGTTCGAGCCGCGAAAGTTTGTTTGCTCGGGACAGCGATAAGGTCAAACAGCAAACTTTCATGAACAAACACGGCGCTGGGCGCCTTGGCTAATTCTTTCCTGCCGTTAAGATAACGGCAAACTTCGCCCTCTAAGTTTAAAAAAAAAAGCGATGTTTGCTTCTGGCATTCACTTTGCGAAGCCATTACTGTGGCACAGGCCGAGGGCTTACGTTAATCGCCTTAAAAAGTTCATTCATATCATTACTTGCAGTTTTGTATACTACCGCAAATCCTCCGAGCTAAGATACAAGTCTGTCTGCATCAGGCTGCCACGTAGGTTTCCTTTTTCCTAGGACTACAATAGAATAAAGAACTCTCGCGCCAATACAACACTGCCTAGTATAAATGATATTACTACACGGGGCATAATTAATAAAATTTATATTTAAATTGACGTCTCGCATTTTGAACGCTAGATATAGGAAGAAATGATAGAATAAATTTTGCTCATGTGCCATCGATTTGGAGAATATTATGAGATGCTCACGTGAGCAAAAAATGTGAAACGTTCCATGATCCTGGAACAAAAGTTTCCGTGACCGTAACCACAACTTAACGTGTTCAAAAATCGTCCCAAAATATACGCCGTCGCGAATTCAAGCTTGCTCAAAATAAGGAGAAGCATACGAAATTCTACCGCTGGCAGTGCCGTGTAAAAAATGCCCTGGTGGTTGAAACGGGGAAAAAATTGCACTCTAACAACTTCAAAAGCCGAAGCAGTGGCCACGGTAGTGCATCAAGGAGGGTTGCAAATAACTTTTTGCACTTTGCACTCTAATAGGCAGCAGCCTTTACAAATTTACACTACGTTATCGCCATGATCTTGAGATAAACATAATTGATGCATGTACACGAATATTACCCGTGTATCTGTTTAAACTTAGCTGTGAAAGCCATTTGTTGCAGAATTAGTTTCGTATTCTTGCCATATCACATACAAGAAAGTACTGTACATTAATAGCAGTCTATGTTACACTCAATATACATCGTTCAGTTTGTATTATAGAACTCGCTTTTATATTCAACCGTGCAGAGGCTCGTGTTTCATGACAAGCGCTGTACTGTAATAAAATGTCAGGACGGATTCACACAAGCGACTTTCATCGGCGCTCTAGCGTAGTGCCAACTCAGCTAATTCGATTACGTTCTGTTTCAGCTTGCGCAAAGTTAAATATCTAAAAATTGCTGAAAGACTCAGGAACCGCCGCAGTTTTCATCCTATCCCAGTGGTAAACTTTTGACCATGGAGATGTTCGATTGGGCGCCTGCCGAAATTGAGCCTTCGAGGCTTGGCTTGTTCGAAAATTCGGGCAGGTGTGTTGGCTTCGATCCGCTCAATAGAGTTTCACGCTTGGACTCTCCATCAGTTGCCCTCGAGACTTCAAGAAGCGTAATCTTGCTCCGCAAAGTGGAGTTTTCAGCCTGCTGGATGCATGGCGTTGTTTCTATCACTTGCAACACAGCTCACAGTGGCAAAGCTAAGCTTCTGACTGGAGTTTCGAACAAGCCAAGCCTCGGAAGCTTAATTTTGTCGCTGAATTAAATATGCCCTAACTCGCATATTTGGGGGAGTTCAAATCTGTGGACATGATTATATCAGCATATTGAGCGAAAGTTCAAACACTTGGAGCTGTAGTAGCGGTCACGGTAAAGTAATCCGATTAGTTGAGTAGGTACTATGCGAATAGGCTCACCGAAAGCGCTACTGTGAGCCGTCCTTTCAAGCAAGTGGACGGCAGCGCACCGCCGTCATTGTCAGCGGCGAACTTATTTATTTTTAAAGCGCCGCGATGCGCAGGTACTCTGTGAAGTACCTCTGATATCAACGTAAGAATGCTGCGATTACTACAGTTTGGCATGGTTGCGGGCTGCCAGCGTACGCTACAGACGACACCCGCAATTGAGAAATGAATCAGTTGTCACGGGGCCGTAGTGGTGTGAGGATATGGCCGTGTGTCTTGCGTCTCACTTCTTATTTCTTTCAATTTGCTCGTGTGACTGTAGCTCTACTTGTGGATTGGAACAGAACCTACCCGGTGCCGGTTACGGAGTGTAGGGTCCTGAGTGTAATTCTGGAAAATTACACCAACCTGTAATTTTGCCTCTGTGGGTAGAGCAAGATCATATTACAACTGCTGGTCCAATGCAGAATTTAGATGATACCTTTGAGTAGAGAAATATAATGGTTTTGAACTGTTGCCTGTATGCGCAGAACGAAAATGACTTTCCTTGTGGTCTTTGTGAAACCTCTCCTTCCCTTGTCTCTGATCAAAGATTTTGATCTTCACCTTTCACTCGACCGTTTTCTAAAGATATATTCCTGTGACTTGTGACGTGTTTCTTTACTGGAGGTTAACTTCCTTGGTTGTGCTAAGTACGGAGACATGAAACTTTATTACCCACTACCCTCCAAATGTTATGGGGAGCAACACCGCTGGGGACCCCTTACGCTACTTTGGTCTTGTAATTACTCATCCGAGTTATAATTACCTTCGCCGAGGATATTATGTTATTGTCCAATTTGTCTCTCTGTTTGTTTGTCTGTTACCAAGATAATGCAGAAGTAATAGGCGGATCCTTACAAAATTTACAGCGTTTTACGCGTGGTAGAAGGAACAGATGTTTTACTTTTGGTGAAGATCTGTTCAACAGTTTGTTTGTTTGACTCATTTTTCTTAGTACCATAGGTCTAACTCAAAAAATTATGGACGGATTTTTATGATATTTACAGAAGTTGCTAGGTACATCACAAAAAGTATACGACCAATAATTTTTGAAGATCTCTTTGTTTGTTTGTCTCTATATTTGATTTTATGTTTGTTAGCAGCATAACTCAAAAAGTTATGAATGGATATTTATAAAATTTACAGAAATTGTTAGAAATGTTGAAAGACATAGCCTAAATGACTAAATATTGGTGATGATCTGTTAGACCGTTTGTGGGTTTGACTAATGTTTGTCAAAACGTTTGTGAGAACGTAACATTAAAAGTTACGGATGGATCTTTAACAAAATTACAGAAACTGTTATTACTGTCAAAAGGCACAATTGACAAGATTTTGATGCCGATAAAGTGGAAATCATAGTTTTAGAACCAATTTCATTTTTTCGGTGATATTGCCTTGGTTGGCGGAGGCATGCGTGCTCTGAGTGCTCTGGTTCTTATTTTCTCCGCCAAGGAGGTTACGTTTCTTTCGGAATTTATCTGTCTCTCACCAAGAAAACTCAAAAGGCTATGGACGGATCGTCAAGAAATTTACAGGGATTAATTATTGGATGTGGTAGGACTAAGGAGGCACAGATGATTTTTTGGTGAAGATCCGTTCAACCGATTGTTTGTTTGTCTACCTGTTTGCGTGGCAATATAACTCAGAAAGTTATTAACGGACTTTCATGAAATGAGTATGGTAAGAATGTTACGATGAGCAAAGGATTAAATTTTTGTGATGATCTGTTGTTGCTTTTGTTTATTTAACTGACTGTTTAATTTACTGTTTCCCAAAAACATAACCCAGAAAATCATGAACCTATCTCTACCATATTTACAGAAACTGTTATGATGGTCACGATGCAAAATGACCGAAATTTAGTGATGATTCACAGAACCGTTTGTGTGTTTATTTCTACATTTGAAGTATTGCTTGTAGAACATAACTCAATAAGTCATGAGCGAATGTTCGAAAAAATTTACAGGAACTGGTAGGAATGTTACAATGAAGAAAATTACCCAATTTTGTTAATGATCAAAAAGAAATTCTGGATTTAGCACCAATTACAATTTTTTGTTAACATGGTATTGCTTGGCGGAGGTAGGTGCTTTCAGAGTCTTTTTCTAGTTGCATCTATGTTGCATACTTTATTGCGATTAACAGTCTTAGTTCTGCTTTTCTTCTCGCTCGATTTGCTGCTCTCATGTTTTGATTCTTCCTTTTCTTAACCATGTCTTGCTCGGATTCTTCTGTTTCGCTTAATCTGACTCAGACTTTGTAGTTTGGCATTATCTTATGCAGACTGTGCGCAGTTTCGCTTATCTTACTCAGACTGTGCGCAGTTTCACCTTATCTTACTCAGGCAGGGCAGTTTAACCAGAATGGGTTCGTCTCTCATCATATTCCTATTGTACCTAGATAAATCCTTGTGGCGGCCAGCACGCCCTCAGTTAGCGTTAACATAAAACGTGTCCCTTTTTTCTGCTGTTGCAATACTGTTACGGCGGCTGAAGAGTCTTTAATTAGTACACTGAGTCGGACAAAAGAATCACTGAGAGGAAGCCAAGAACTTTCCACAAACTGTTGCCTTGAGCGTCTTTACCGAACCGAACGAACTGGTCTTCACATTGACTGCTGCTACTAAAGTAATTAACCCTTAGCCGCGATATATGTCGTGCGAACCAGCTCACAATAAATGAAGACAGTCAACAGAAGCTAGCCTCTCACTTTTTAGATTAACCCCAAATATCCATTGTTTTCGAGTTCGACCAAAAACAAAGAGTTAGCGTTAGATTTCCCTCGATCCAAGCGCAGCGCGGTCCTTACTGGCCACTCTGACGTGGACCTCACTGGGCAGTTGCAGCTTCCGAACCTCCCACGACTTCGATACCGAACTCCTTGCTCCTCGCCAGTGTGTAAATGACTGACTTTGTTTCCTTTCCAAGTGCATGACTTATCGGTGCCAAACTCCTTGCAGCACGCTGAGATGAGTAAGTAATTACTGTTCCTAAGTAATTCAAAATTGTGCAGGAATTAATAGACACAATCCGTGGAGAAAACCATAACACCTGGCAGGGCGCTGAATTTCTATAATCTCGAGAACATTTAAGTTGTCAGTAAAGATTTACCTCAATTTCCGAGAGGGTTTGAATAGCTAGTAAGCATGCTGAAACATCATGAAGTTGTGCTAGTTGAAATTGAACACATTCTACCATAAAGGGAGGTGTACGCCCATTTTCATTAAGATCATGTAATTGGATTTATTTCCGTTCATTATGTTGAAACTCGATCCAATTTCTTTGATCGAAACTGGCGGGATTTTTGGAGTTCATTGGGTTAAATTATTTCGATTTAAGTATAAGAGTTGAATGGGCCTGTAAAGTGGTGGCCACGAGGCAACCCTCGCCCCAGCGTGTCGAGGGTGCGGATGTATTGCCAGCGTGTCGGAGAGCGCCCATATGCATTTTCATTTCCCCAGCGAATGACGCGAAACATCTCCATCTGTTTCCATCCACTTTTATTCTGTCGTATTTATTCATTTACTTAACCATTCTCACCTGAAACAGAACTTATAGAGTTAAAAATGTAAGCTAAATTTCCTCGGCCTGTGTGCTACTTTCAGATCAGTAATACTATTCTTAGCTGATAAAATTTGCGAAATGTAAGGCCCCTGTTATTATTAGCAGAATCAGTTCTTGCCTTCCTAACCTACCTACATACATATATTTCGATACGGGCTATTAGATAGCCAACAATCTTTCAAAACGGCCTGTTAAGTAGCCGGCGTCTCGATAGGTACCAAAAATCTAGGCCACCTAACAGCCTGTTAACTTCAAATAGTGAAAACAGTATTAAAAACACCGTAGATTTTTGCAAATTTGATCTAATTTTGAAGGAAAATAAGTATACGTTGGAACGCACGCCCACTTCTTGACATAAACGGCCAAAATTTTTTGTGCCGACACCATCCACCCCGGCCTCCCCCCCTAGTACAGCACCCCTTCCAATGAGCTCTTACCTCGCCAACCTTGTGGTTAGGAAGGCGGAAACTGGTTCTGCTAGTGTCCTAATGACGCTTAATACATAGTAAAACCGTATATATATATACCTATATATACTTAGGATTTTGGTAGAACCAGTCCTTGCCTCCTTAACCACAATGTTCTCGGAGGGAGTGTAGTTTTATCAGGCCAATTAGATACAATTATATATATACTGTAACTATGATACCGGATTATCCAAAAGTATAAATGACATCTTAAAACAAGCAAATGCTTCGTTAACATTAAGCTATGGTCCGCTGCGAACACTCCAATTACTGCACGGTGTACAGACACACAGATGTACCGAGGGCGATAGTCTACAACCTGTCGAGGTTAAATAGGTTGCCATATCTGTATGGTAGACTTTGTAGCAATTACAAAATCCCACAATCGGTGAAGTCGCCCCACACAATAGCTGAAAGTTGACATAGAAACGCAGTTGCAAACGAAGACGGTTCCAATTCCACAACGTTGAATAGTCGAGAAGTACACAAATTTCTAACACCGTCAAGGAAACTAATATGCTATAGCTACCCCTGGCCATCTCCAAAGTGAGTTCTCCAGAAAACAGTTAATACGATCAGCTGGCCTACCTACAGTTTCGGGAGTTCCCTGTACTGCCATATGTAACAATATGTAGAACGTAAGTTGTGCAGTCTGTTATTTAGGTACTTACGTTAATTTTCTTACTCTTAAACGCATGTCACCTCTGTACATACATGCGAGTGACTGTCTTCCTTAATCGCATTTTGGTTTGTCCTGATGGGACATGAGTCCCATGTAAACATGTAGGTACTAGCAAGTGGCTAACCGGTAGGTTTCATGTAAAATAGAATTATACGGCAACTTGTCTTGTGGTGATACGGAATTGCACTCAATGGCAACGACGGTTATATGCTAGAGCTGCGTGAGCTTAAGCTTCAGTTATAAGCCTTATCATTATCATGCGTTGAATCGGGCTGGTTTGCTAATCCCATACTACAGTATGGGAACACTGATGATGGATTTTTATAATCCGAAACGTCTGGTTCTTAATAATGTTTGTGATCACGTTGGTACTTCTTTTTATCCTCCACGGTAGTTTGGATTGATGAAAGCCTTCCTATTGGGATATATAAATACATGATATCGAATTCAAATGTTTGTGATATAGGTCGTGCTGAATTGTACCGCCATACCTCGTGGTTATTACACGTAATAGCATTTAGTCAATCAGGTGAAATAGTGTTAAGCCATCCAGATCTCGCCTCGGGATAAATAAATGTACTTTACCTAACTTTGATGAAATAAGCTGTAATATTAGCAGGAAACATATACTTCTCCCCGTGGGCGGGTATTTGTATAGTAGTACTATTGTGGTGCTAGTTCGGTGAACTAGTTTGGTGTGTGATGTCACTGAGTCATGTTGATTAGGTTGTAAATTCATATCTGAACTAGAGCACTCTGAGAGCGCATACCTCCGCCAAGCGAGGCAACGGTAGCAAAAAATTAAAATTGGCTCTGAAACCATAATTTTCTTTGTGTAAACTCCAAAATCTAATCATTTGTGCCTCTTAAGAGTAACAGCTTGTGCAATTTTCTTGAAGATCCATTCTTAACTTTTTGAGTTATACTGCTAACAAACGTTATGGCAAACATGGGTCAAACATACAAACGAACAAACCGATCCGCGTCAAAATCTAATCATTTATGTCTTTTAACATTACTACAAACCCCTATAAATTTCATAAAGATCCATTCGTTATTTTTTTAGTTATTGCGCTAACAAGCATAAAATTAAAAACAGTGACAAACGAACAAACAAACAAACGTAGGTATCATTACCAAAATTTGGTCATTTACTTTTTGATGATACCTAGCAACTCATGTTAATTTCATAAACATCCAACCATAATTTTTTAGGTTATAGCATTGATAAAAAAGAATCAGACAAACAAACAAACAAACAAACAAACAAACAAACAAACAAACGTATCGACATATCTTCACCAAAAGTGAATCATCTGTTCCTCCTAACATACCTAACATCCTTGTAAATTTCGTCCAAATCGGTTCATAACTTTTTGAGTTATCTTAGAGACAGACAGACAAACACGACGAAAACATAACCTCCTTGGCGGAGGTAAATATTACTAAGAAATGAATGTACACATTTTATTATATAAGCTGTAATAGATTAATCCAAGAACAACTGTCGCCCGTGGAGAAATAAATAGTATTATTATTATTGTTAGATCTGGGAAATGTATTACAATAAACTTTGTAACTTGGCATCAACGGCCTGGATTATTTGCTTCATCAAGGTCTTATCATTGAGCTTTATGGTGAGGGGGTTGTCGACACAATGATATAGCACCATCTATTTGTTCAAGAAATGCTCAAGAAAAATATGGTTACAAACATTGTGTGCTCGGGAGAAAAGAAAATGGAATAATTTAACTTGAATGCAAATACCGTACATGAAATCTATGAAGAATAAACTGTTGTGAATTAGCGGAAATAGCTAGAGACTCGAGAACACTCCAGAGATTCCTCAGCTATTATATTGTCCTAGGCATTTCTACTGGCGATCCAAGGGAAGGCAAAGGAAGGAACACGTAGTATGTCGATAGAAACGCGGGGACTCCCGTACCAAGGTGGACCAACACACAAGATAACAGCAAGTCGTGAAAGAGGAGGCAGAACAGATTAGAATAGAACCAGGAAAGTACTAAATCAGGAAGGAAGCAAAGTGGGCCCGAAAGAGAGACGTTCCAAAGGCCTTGCTAATGTCTGGCTCAGCCTACACATTCCCCCTGGGTTGCTGCTTCATAACACAGGATGGGCGAACCTGATTAACCTAACCCTAGGGCTACTTACCCATCCTGGGGCGTGTTGCAATCAGGCCTTCGGTGTCACCTGTGCTACACCGGCCTCCAATGCGATACAGGTTGCGTAATGCCGGGGACACACATGCATTTCTACTCCCAACTGGTTGTTCGGATAGGCAGCTCACGTGCCGTTTCGATGCATACTCAAAATCGGTAGCATAGATACCGCGACATGAATGACGTCCGAGTTTCGCTTCCTTACAGCAAGTTGTCTGTGTAAATGCCTATAGTGTGTCCCCGGCATTACACTTGGTGACGCCGACGAGAATCCTCCTAAATTTTAGGGTTATGAGCAGGGTAACATTGTCTTTGTTTATAAACATTGACTATGATACTTATTACAAAATGCTTGACTGCCATATATTGCATGAATTCTATTAGTGAAGCACTTTTGTGTAGTTTTCTTAACTTTATATCCTAAAACACAGCCAAAATGAGACTCCGCCGAAAGTGTACATGTTTAAGCTTGCCGAAAATTCCGCAACACATTGTTGGGGCGCTGAGATCGCACGTCGCATTCACTGCTGCACGTGTAACACTGTGAGGGTAACACCGGCGTCTGATTGTAATACGCCCCTGGGCTCCCAGAAGAGACTGCACAAATCTATCTTACTAGTAGCCCATTCATTAATTTCCACTAACTTGGTACACAGCGCAAATACGTCACACTAAAGCATATCACTGCACACCATAGGTTATTCTATAAATAAATGTGTCACTTGTAAAGGACGGGAAAGAAGAAGAAAGACGAAGTAAACCTTAAGGATGAGAAACTAGAAGAAAGACCGAGAGAAACAGAAAGACACGTGTATGCGACGGACACTGCAATTTTGTGAGGTCTACTGGAAATAATTCTTCTTCTACGATGTAGGGGTTGAGAACTGCGGCAACATTCCTCTGTGTTGTAATGTTAATAAAGAAAATGTTTCAAACTCGTAAGGCTGTTTTTCTGTAGTTTTAGCCTTATTTCATTATTTCATCGGCATCGGAAGTACAACCGATGACGATGCCCATCGTATGCCATCGCCGATGGCATGTTCAGTCATTTCATCGGACCATTTCTTCCTCATAACACCTTCGCCGATGGAGAAAATGGCCGTCGCCGATTGTTTGATACGATTTCTATCGGACCATCGCTATCGCTGATGGATTTATGCGATGTTCCATCGTAACATCGTAGTTTTTCCGATGGCGATGGTCTACACACCATCGCAATCGTATAATCGGCAAAGGCCATCGTGCCAGGCTCTGCATATTTGTACAATGGTTTTTGCTTAGCGCAAGTTGTTTCGTCGACGATTGCATTAAAATTGGAAGAATAGCTAATGCAACGCAAGTATCTGAGGAAAGAAACTGAGAATCAAGATGCATGAGAGTGCTAGTGGCAGTTCAGATGTCTTTGGTACTTCGATTTCAGCCTCTGCGATGCAAAAATTACATTTAATATATAAGGTCGCCCTATACTTTGCCATACATTCGCTGTATGGAGAAGGTAATATTCGTACTACTAATCAGACTCCATGGCAGCGCTAAGAGAAGCTTAAGATATCTTCTTTATTTGAATTTCAACTGTCGTTGATGAAGATACATTTGCCCTCAACTGCAGCCTGGTCTATTTTCTACCAACTCGTTTTCCAAGGATGATGATACGGAACAGGTTAGCGCACGCGGTAGGCCCAAGCTGTCCTACACTCCGGGTTATAAGCTTATGACGTCACAAGGTCGTTATGTCCACGTTGATAAACAGCTATTTTACATTGTTTCTTCATCATCCCATTTGCGTCTTCAAAGTGTCCCTACAGTCTTTATGGTTGACAAAAATACTGTACGTATAAAATGATCTAGGAATTTCCAGCTTTCTGAAGGATAAGATTTCGAAAGAGCGTTGGCTTAATGCTTGTAAACGAGCAGATGAATTCAACACGGCAAATGCCCCGTGTGCTAGAAGCACTTTTGGAGTCAAGTTCATAGTCTTTACAATGTAACAAATCAAGTGAGTTTTATCCAGAGTAATGCGGCCACGTAACAGGTTAACTATTCGCTTGACCATTTTGAGACGGTTCTGCGCATCTCCACGTATGACGTCATGTGGAGCGAAGAACGTCGGTGTTGCGCAGGTATCAAAAGTATTCATCATTCATTTATGCCATTATTTCAGCTACACTGGGCTGATATTTGATGTTTGGCTGCTTTGAACACGAAAAAAAAAACATGTTGCAGCTTCTTCCTTTTCTTAAAGATCCGGAGTAGCGAAAAAAATGAATTTTAGCAGCAGAAGAGTATATTCAGTTTCTTCAGTCACCGGTAACGACTACTGTACTCCAACCGTATGTTGCCCAGCAAATGATAAACTACTAGGTAGTAATTATGAGTAATTCACTTTTCCCAAGCATCAACACATAACACTAATTTCTCTTGAAGAAGTTTTGAAAATTGAAATAAAAGCTTACTTGTTTAGTCTGTGAACGCTTGCCTAGCAAAGTTGACACCAAAATTATTTTTTCTGCAAAAACTTGAAAGAAATTTGTATGACGGCGAAAAACTGTTCCAGTACTGAAGAACAGCCTTCAAACAACGAAAACATTTGAAACTTAAATTAGTAAAAAAAAAACGCTCATCCGTTCGACAATTTGTCATATTTTGTTGAGAGAAACTCTTTAAAATACAAACTTCATAGGTACAGTTCATAAATTTAAACCTACAATTGCTTTTAGAGCGTTTAATATTCCTCCGATAATACGTCTGTAGCTGTACTTTTTGTTCTGTAAGCCATGCTCTTCCGCCGTAATTTTTGACGGTGTAGTGCACTAGTATGCAAAATGATAATGTGATGATTACGAAATAAGCCATATCAATACTTAGGAAGCCGTAGCTATGCTGTTGTAATTGATTTCTTCGTCAGTCAATCTATTTGTTTGACATTATATTGCCTTATTTCTACCAAACGGATTTCTGCATTGCACAGTAAACAGCTGTGATTGTACAAAAATGATTACTCTTCTTTCTTCTTCATGGAAGCCACGCTTACCATATTTATAAAGTAAAAAACAGGCATGAAATAATTAACACGGTTTGCTGCCTATCGCTCCACCTGACGTTACATCTGAAAAGGAGTGGGCGGGGCTTAACACGCTACCTGTGCTTGATTTAACCTGTTACGTATTTAGCCATAAATGTGGCATTCTGGAGGTGGAATGATATGAGTTTTCCATTTATTTTTGTCTTCTACCAATGACCTGCTTTCCTCTATAATTTCAAACCGCTGCAATAAAAATTGGTTCAGATGCGTATGATTAAACGCCGAGATTGAAGAACTTTTTAACAAGAATTGTATGGAAAACGTTAGAGCATCAAAGGAATAATATTGAAGCAAAAGTCTAGACATAATACGGGAAGCCATACAATAGCTCGGTAAAATTAGAAAAAATATCGGCTACTATACGCTGCGCGCGGTACTGCAATGAAACTGTTTAAGTAAGTGACGCGTCCGACTTGTGGTAACTCATTTGAAAAAAAAAGAAAAAAATAGCCAGTTACCCAAGTCTATACTGTCTTATGGAACGATGTCGTTGAAACTGGTGAATGATATATCCATAACTTTTTCCAATAATGCTTGATGCTGTAGTTTTTACGTTTAGGAGAGGAGGAGTGGATGTGTTAACGATGGCACAGCTTAGGTCCACATTTTACTAACAAACGGTCCGACCGCGTGCGTGTCTGTTATGGAAAAATTACGACAATTTAACTAACAGTACCACATTGATCATTGCCTTTTCTAAACTAATAGTGGTATTCATAATTGATATCTGAATTATGGTAGAAAATTGCTACTCTTTGACAATGTTGCGATCGAATCATCGAATGAGCTTGTGATGTCACCGCTCCAATGTATGTTCGCCGCGTACGGCAGTGCGCTAACCTGTTGCGTATCATCATAGCGATTAAGTGCATTGAATGAACCCCAAATTAAGTAAAAAAAATTAATACAAGTGCTTTCAAAAGCAGCTGAAATCAGACCAAACTTATGACGAGCATAATAACTTAACTGTTTAAATTGAAATGATCAAAGAAATGTGACTTCAAAAAGTTTTATGATCGAAGAATGATCTTCTACATAGAAAAAAAATCCTTGACCTGTTGGATCATTGGATTCACCAAGGTATATCTAATTCATGTGCAATACTGTCAACATCATCTACAATATTTACTGCCTATGACGCATCTTTCGTGAAAAACTGCCGTTTATCTTGATATATCTTCTTCATCAGACGAATTCATAGATTTCTCGTCATTTTCACCCTTGTTTAAGTCGGATGAACACACCGGCCACTTCTGCAAACAGTCCTCAGAGAAGTCTCAAAGCAGAAGGC
Organism: Parhyale hawaiensis; assembly: GCA_001587735.2. Classification (NCBI taxonomy): domain Eukaryota; kingdom Metazoa; phylum Arthropoda; class Malacostraca; order Amphipoda; family Hyalidae; genus Parhyale; species Parhyale hawaiensis. Next base: position 14,979,748 of record LQNS02278096.1, on the reverse strand, counting down.
ATTCGACAAATTTCTTAGCAGCAGGGGAAGACTCATTATATTGCATGGATATCAGCATTACTTTCATTGAACATTTCTGCTTCTTCTACCACGACTTAAAATTGTCTTCTGATAGTGCAACACACAGGTAATAGTTATGACCTGAAACTTTACAAGGACCAACCAACTTGTCTCAGTTGCAGCTAACCCAAAACATAACTCCGCCTGTATATTGTTGGCGTCTCAAGAGATGATGATTTCCGTGATTTTAAACTCATTCTGTACTCAACCCATTTTGTCTGTCTATCCTTGGGTAGTACAACATTCATCAGTACGGAGGACCATAGAGGACTATTGCAAATCCATCTTGATGTACAGAGGACCATAGAGGACTATTACAAATCCATCTTGATGTAATCTTCATGTAGTCTTCTGTCTATTTGAGTTCTTTGTTTATGGCTAGTTTTCAGAGGGGACCTTGCAACACTTTCTATATTCTTGCCTAGGTACCTGCTTACCTAGTAGATTTCAAAATGTCTTTCTCATCGCAACGTTTGAGTACTTCTCAACTAGTCAGTCCGTAGTTCTTCACTCCTTTTCTTGTTATATATACGATATGATATTGATACCCGTGTCAGCCCTCGAACGGTAGCAAGACTCCAGTAACTTCTCAGCTGTTCCATGATCTTTCGCTAGGATAAGGTTATTGGCATTTCCAGTGGCGTTTTTTCTATTTTATAGCTATGATACAGTAACAGTCTTCTCATTAGATGTTAAATTACGTATTTGATAACAGATTGCTTATTCGTTCGAGTTTCGATATTTACCTACCGAATCATGTTAACAGTTGCTTGCGCATACTGTAGTAAAATAAATCGTATCCGCCACATGTAAACAACGGGGCAATTTTTGTAAATCAGCAACAATTTTATCGTACCAACTTATTAGGCAAATGTCGTCGATTAGCGAATTTAACACAAATGCATGATTGGATATTTTTGGACGAGGTCCGGATTGTGTTATGACGATCACCAGACGTGTAAGAAGGCATTGCTATGATGGCTGCTTCCCTTCAGGTCATAGTAGCTTGTAGCCAATGCGAGAATCGGCAGCGACTTGCCTTCATATTGAAGGTAACCCCTAGCAGTTTATCCGGCATTCTCTTTAAACAGGAGGCCAACGGGTTCAAAGTTGCTATAACATGTACCTATGTCTATAGAATTTCGAAAATGCGGAGGCGATTTGTTGAGCTGCTTACCACACACAGGATAAAGCTATTGGAATATTCTATGATCACTGCGTTGCCAACGTCTTTGCGCTTAGGACTTGTGCCTCACTAGCACGTCAAGCTGTTCTGAGTGTCTGACAACAGTTATTTCGTTATAACTTTAGCACGTCAAGCTGTTCTGAGTGTCTGACAACAGTTATTTCGTTATCACTTTAGCACGTCAAGCTGTTCTGAGTGTCTGGCAACAGTTATTTCGTTATCACTTTAGCACGTCAAGCTGTTCTGAGTGTCTGACAACAGTTATTTCGTTATCACTTTAGCACGTCAAGCTGTTCTGAGTGTCTGGCAACAGTTATTTCGTTCACATTTGCAGTGAGTCTCCGGAATTTCTCAAAGACTGCAGATACATTAATGAAGCATTTTAATCTTTATCGAACTGAATACAACTGTAGATTTCAACCTGAATTCGATAGTTTAGTCCCTGGATACCTAAAATTTTAGAAGAGAATTATCCATGAAAAGACTCTAGTTGTTCTAAATCGTTTCTAGCACTTGACAGCCTGAGAAAGCGATAGTATTCTGTCTAAGACAATTTATGCCCAACTGTAGGATTAGCATCATTTAATTTAATGATTAGAAAGTTTAAAGAACTTATCCGCTCCATTTGTTTCTTTCGGTTATAGCCCTGCCTGTAAAACCTGCAAACGTAGCATCATCTAGCATTCTCACGCTAAAATATTTCAAACTGTTTTCCTTCAATTTCACGTGCCACTAGTAGTGTATGGCACGCATCCACACAGTCCAGTGTCCTTTCTATATTTTCTGCAGTTCTCTATTCGTCTCTTTAGAACTTACATTGATATTCGCTGACCCCCAGGAGCTACTTGGTAAATCTAGTTACAAAGCATTTCGGTGTCTTTCGTTCATTGGGCCACAGCTGATACTCATGTCAATGTGTCGTGGGAAAAAAAGTATACAGGGACCAACACGGTAACCGGAAAATAATCCGTGTGGAAAAACGCCCTGGTAAAAAAAAAAAACCAGTGGAAAAGAGCCACCCGGAAAAAAAGCTCCGGTAGAAAAAATCCTACTTTCTCTTGAAGCTATAATTGAGATCTCAATTCATTTATTTGAATACAGCATATTTAAGTAAACAAAAATGTGTAGTACTAAGCTAAATTTGACCTAATATTTGCATGTGCGAATGTGGGTTGCAGGAACCCCTGAAATAGGTAATGTGAGGTTTAGACAGATTTAGCTAGGTGATCTTAGGTTAGATGAGCTTAGGTAAGGTGAAGTTGTGCAAGGTAAGGTTAGGTTAGGTGAGTATAGTTTAGGAGATATCAGGTAAGGTAAGATCAGGTTAGGTGAGATCAGCTTAGGTTAGATGAGGTTAGTTTGAGTTAGTGAGGACTGTTAACTTGGGTTAGGCTATAGCTATGTATAAGAGCTAAATTTTTATATTTTCAACTCTTTATAAGTCCAAAAACCGGGTATCTCGGGATATCCCTATCCAAAAAGCTTAAAGTGTAACGGGAGAACTCACGGGAAACTAGCATAAAAAGTGACGTCAATATTCACGTCAACATCGACGAACGTGCCGGCTGAGCAGCCTATGAGTATTTTGATCAATTTCACTTAAAAATCGTCACCAAGTGTGAATTTCATCCCTTGAACAAATAAAAGAAGATAATCTAATACTTAGAATGACCGTCGTGTGTTTATATATACATATATCCCGATATACATATCTCATCTGAGATTTCCTTATTTCCAGCTTCAGCTGATACTCTCATTTTCTTATTTTGGTAATTAGCGAGGCAATTGCGATATACATCTAATCTAATACTAAGAATAGCCTTCGTGTGTTTATAAATAAATATATATATAAATATATATATAAATATATATATTTATATGTTTGGTGTCACGCTTTTAACGAAATAGATAGGCGGAAATTAGCCCAGGTTGGAGGCTCTGGTGCTCCTCTCAAGCTCCATTGAAAGTGATAGGCAGAAAATAG
>LQNS02278096.1:14965010-14975928 GCA_001587735.2 Parhyale hawaiensis | reverse complement strand
AAGGATGACAGCACGACAAAGGATCAATGAAGAAAAGAAGAAAATTAGGAAGTAAATAAAAGAAGAGGAGATTCCGCACCGGCCTAGAGGCATTACGCAAACGTATAGGTTATTGCGTGAATTCTTCACGCACGGGTCCACTAGTATATCTATATTCTTTTATTTATTTATTATTAGGTTTCGTGTCACGCTCTTAACGAAATAGATAGGCAAAAATTAGCTCTGGCCTTCTTGATTTCAACAGTGAATTCATCTGCTTGAAGACTGTGGTCATATCGCTAAGCTTCATAAAAAACTGACAGGCAGGAAATAGTCCAAGTTACAGATGATAGCACTCGAACCGTATGTCTGATTCCGGTTTTTCTTTGACAATGTAGTCCACTCGATATAGATGCATACAGCTTCTCTAAACAATCTCTCCAACGTGTTGTGTACTCTCATCTGAGATTTCCTTATTTCCAGCTTCAGCTGATACTCTCATTTTCTTATTTTGGTAATTATCGAGGCAACTGGTAAAACATTCTTGAGTGGTCAGCAGGCGCGTGAAGACCATGATGATTTCTAAGCAAATTACCTTTTTCTCTCCATGTTGGGTTCTTCTTTCAACAGAACAAGTTATCTTTCGAGGAAATTTTTCAGAGTCCGAGTTATATGCCACTCTCGAGTATCTTGGATACAGAGCCTCGTATTTATTAGAAGCAATATTGACTTCGTACAAAACATACCGCTTATTTACGTATCACCAAAAGAAAGCTTGGTTCTGTTCAGCTCAAGGAGCTTGTATAGAGAAGGAGGGAGCCAGTAGCCTAGCCCGTTGAAGCTCAAGAGTCTCTTATGGCTGTCAGCCAGTTGTATGCACCAATCGCATATCAGTAAAGAGTCTCTTATGGCTGCAGCCAGTCGCGTAAGCACCAATCGCATATCAGTACCTCGGTTCGTCTGCTGCTCCCCCGTGAAATTCAGTGCTCCCCCGTCTTTTCCACCAATCAGCGTCTCAGCCATAAGAGATCTGGTTGACTTGCTGGCAAGACTGTAACTGGGCCACAAGGCTTCCTCCTTCTCTATTGAAGCTCCTTGGTTCAGCTTTGCACACTTATCTGTACGGTTCCATTTATCAAGTTGGCAGTTGCACAGCATCTTACATAAGGAAGTTAATAAGAGCCTTGCATGTATAGAAGGGAGCTCAACCGTCTACCCTAAATAGATAATAACCTAAAAAATCATGAAGAACATGTCCCGTCAACACGCGGCACTACCCTGACAGGAAGCTACCTTCTAAGCAAATTATTTTTCTTTATGTAAGCACTACCTTAATATCTTTGCGATGATACTACAGGTAACACTAGACGAGTCTTCATAAATTCTTCGCTGTCATTATTGACAGCGCGGGCACTCTAGTTTATATTAGAATTCTGCTTGAGGCTCCATCCATCCGTCCGTACGTACCTGTTCTGTCGGTTACGCTTTCACTATTAGATACGGAAAAATTATGGTATACTAGATGCCACCTCAGTAAAGGAGAGGACTGAACTGCTCTATGGCCATAGGCAGAAGATTGGCGTTTTGGCTTGGAACACATTTTCGCGCTGTGTAATTTTCGCGATTCGTATGTTTGATACGGGTCGGGGGGGCATTTTAAGTGAGTAACAATGTTTTTTATTCTGTTGAGTTTATATAGGTTCTTTCATTATTAGATAACATAAAATTGAGACGATACGGGTCTGAGATATCACTGAGGCATAGTGCTTTTGTTGTGGGGAATTTCCACAGGTTCTGCTAGTATATACTCATTGAATAAGAAACAATTACACTAGCCAACAAATTTTGACTTCGTCTCTGCTACTTGAGTACATGTTGGTGTATCTCATTAATTTAGGTACGCTAAATTTAAAGCTGTACTGATATTTGTCGAAGCACGTAAGGTTCTTTAGATATTTGTACTTAACCTTCTCGTAGGAATAGTATTGCACGATTCGTCTGAAAATGTTGCCAGGGGGCGTTCTGCAGGAATAGCTTTGATGAAGTATAAGCTACAGTGAGTCATCATTGAATGGACAAAAACGGTCTTGAGATGAGGAACAACGATGTGGAACTGATTAAAATACTGTTTAAAGAATTCCAGAAGCAAATTGCTTTTTGACCAGTGTTATCGATAAAATCTGCAGTGAAGGCTGGTGGGAACTTTCACAGTACTAGAGGCAAAATCTAGTCCGGTATGACCCCTGAATCATCTTCTTTGATGTGAAGCCTCATTTACCCTTTGTATTTAGCACAAAGCAAATCCCCGTGTTTCTTGGACTTAATTCCTTCAATCTCCGCTCCTGACTGGCCAGCTACTTGAGTTGCAGCCATGCACAAAACACAGTAAGATTGTCAAGTACACTACGTTTGAGTAATAAATATTCATATAGTTTCTCTCGCGTCAAGAATATAACACTGAATACATTTTTGGTTAGGATTACGAACCCAACCTATGAAGGCCTGTAGTCCGACCCCTCAAATATGTACTTCGACTCGTCGGTGTGACGTTATTTGGCGACATGCGGTGCGGTCACGGCTAAATTTTGAGTCCCCTTGAGTCCCGTTATACTCTCTCCTTGCAGGGAACATCTGGTAAAACTAGCTCTGTACGAAAAGTTAGGTAGTTACACAAGGATTCAAATCATTAAGAAATGTTAGGTGGGCGAGGCCTGCTTTTCTCATACTTAATCGTCGTTATAAAAAAAAAAAAACGTTAAGGTCTAGTTAGCTGAGGTTAAGTGAGGTTATGTCGGGTTGGGTGAAAAAAGTTGAGAGCTCGTAAGCTAGGTAATGTATATTACAATAGGTTGGGTTTAGTTAGATGCGGTTAGATTAGACTGAATTCAATTAGAAATAGCTAGACTACTTTATGGTTTGGTTTTGTTAGGTTAGGGTAGGTAATGCAGTACGGTATAATTTAACTTATTTTAATATAGCTTGCTTCAAAGTAACTAAGTATGGGCAATAAATGTACATTAGGAGATGGGCGGGGGCTTTTTTCCTACCGGCGATTTTTTTCGGAGGGCTTTTTTCCACCGGGGCTTTCTTCCTTTACCCGCCAAACATAGTGCCTTGTGGGTCCAATGTGGGACTCTATGGAGTGTGATTACACTTTGGTTTATATTGTACACAAATGTTTTAAGCTTCCTGAGAATATTTCCCCTGATGTTATTTATATACCAGAAAGTTTCAGAATAAAATGCAGCAGACGTTTCTAAAACGCTGAAATATTATAAACTATGAAATTAGTATTAATTATAATGATTATTCATAATATACTTATCTAAATAAAAAAAGAGTCTACCAACTGAAATGAAACTAAATCAAATGAAAGAAATTATCTGGTGGCACCCATGTCGCAAAACAAGCAGTGAAGAGGCTTGTTCATTTGATATTTTGTCGACTGGCATGTTTCGCCAATTTTTAAAATTACGTAAACTACACTATACCTGAGAACCTACTACCTACACTATACCTGAGAACCTACTACCTACACTATACCCAGAGCTGGATAGTATCTATATACTGTATCTAGACACTTTTTTGTATCTAAATGCTGTATCTAGATACTGATCAAATGTTGTATCTAAATGTAGAATCTAGATACTTTTTTAGATACTTTTTGGATAATATCAAATTATACCTATTATTATACATGAAATATTGTAAATACAATAATGTTCAGGTTCATAAAATAATGATACAGCCGATAACTAAGCGAACAAGAGATGGCAACCCTGAACATGTTCTGTCACGTTAGCTCACTATTCTATTATTTTTTAGAAGCCTTTTTTTATTTTGTTCAGTAAAGATTCGCGTGGAATTGGGGTAACATCCACAAAAATATACGGCCTAAATTATACTTTTGCATTTGAATGCTATCGCAAAAAAGTCAATATACCTATTGACTACGAAACTTCAATGGCATTGCCCATTTTTTTTAGAGACATGATATTTTATCACAAACAAATGTGATAAACTATTTAGCCTCTTTGCCGGAAGTAAATGTGCAACAGTCATTATTATTGTAATTACTAATCTACTATACAACAGTATTATAAAGGAACAGAATTGTATCCACCTGAATTACATGATTTTTAACCATATGAACTAGTAAAACTATTAAATTCAGTTGCAAAAATAAAAGTATCTAGAATTGTATCTATAGATACTTTTAAGTATCTAGTATCTGTATCTAGATACATGTGTAAAGTTGTATCTAGTATCTGTATCTAGATACATGTTAAGGGTGTATCTTGTATCTAGATACATTTTTGAGTATCTATGCCCAGCTCTGACTATACCTGAGGACCTACTACCTACACTATACCTGAGAACCTACTACCTACACTATACCTGAAAACCTACTACCTACACTATACCTGACAACCTACTACCTATACTATACCTGAGAACCTACTACCTACAAATAGGTCCTACAGCTGATTGATGAGATGCGGATAAAACCTTTTCTAATCAAATCAGCGACCTGATACAGAAGACAAACTTTCCATGGAGATACAGGGAACACATTCATTAACAAAAAACAAACACATCAGTGTTGGTCATGAACAAAGGGTAAAATATTGTTGATCAATTATTCCAGGTCTGCGTAATGGCTTATGAAATTCAACGATTGTCGCCGGCCGTTGACTCGAGTCCACGAATAATGGTGTTTCTAGCTTGATCAATGTAATTCTCGTACCACCATGAACATTTTTGTTCTTATTTGATGTCTCTATGATAATTAGCAAACATCCTATGAAATTGGAGCTATCAGTAGTCGGATCTATACAACATTTTGTGTGCGATGTCAAGTACAGTGTACTCCACTGTAATTCTCATCAGATTTACGTGTGGCGAAAATCTAATAAAGTATGCCTCGTTAAATATCTTCAGCCGAGTACAAAATATGATGGACATCGAGTTTTGGTCTGTGTCTTATCTACAGGCTACAGTCATGTCAGCTTTTGTATAGTTGACGACTGCATGAATGAACCCGTAGTGTAATGCTAAAGTTTGCTACGAAATTATTTGGTCATTCTATGTAATATTCGATATTACCCTCATTAATCACAGCCTGGTGTTTGTACAGTCATAATTTTTCCATGTCGATAAATATATCAAAATGAATACCTATAAAGCTAAATTAAAAAAGGTTATGTAGGAAAACTTGGAAAGTAAAGTTTGCAGAAATTGTAGACAAAATTATTCCTACAATAGGAAAATATGAGCTTATTAGCAATAATCATAGCGTGTCCTTTCATGTTTATTACATCTTATCTATAGCAGCGGTCTCCTACATATTTTGATGTAACTCTAGCCAGCTTCTTATGTGTTGTCCATCCATTCTTCTTCAGCTACGCTTCCTAATTGCAGGAACATCTTCGGACCCTGGCGATTTATTTTCACTTTCCATTGGCGACATAAGTTTCAACTGGATGCAAGTCAGGACTAATAGAAGACCATGATAAAGCTGTTATATTATTTGCTCCTTGCTATGCTCTCATAGGTTTAGAAGTGTGTTTGAGGTCATTATTTTGCTGGAAGCTGAAGCTTCGGCCTGGCAGAAGGCTATGTGTCGGTAACTGTAGGTTTTCATGCCAGATTTTGATATAGCGAGTAGACGTCATTTTTCTCATATTGATATGTAATTTTTCCTGAGTTTTTGAAGAAAAAGCATCCAAGAACTTCACTAGCCCACTTTCGTACTTAGTTACTGACCCGGCTTTGTTTGGGGAGAAAGCCTCATCTATCATACACCAAATTATGGCATCATTATGTAAAAAAAAAAACTCCGTTCTCGTGCTATCACCCAATAGCACTAGTTTCACTAAGTAATCTTCTAGGTCCAAGTGAATTTCAGTGATGCTTCGAGCAGCAGTGTATCATTTACTATTGTGTGAGGTCTCACGCCGGCACCCTCGTCCCCAACATCTTGGCAGCGAGAGCCCCCTCAACTCTTTGCTTCATATCGTCCCCACCGCGCAGTTTTCGTAGAGCATTCGGTGACACTTTCTGTTCCCTTCCTTGACCGCTATGCTAACTTGGCTAAACTACTTTTTAGCAATGTCTACTGTAGATCTTGGGATGGCAAAGCTTCTATAAAAATTGCCTTGACTGATTCTTAGTTTGTGGAAGTCAATAATCTCCTTTCGCAATGCAATACTGAGCTTTTTGTCTTACTTATTACGGCGCGGCGTTGACGTGTGCATGACAAGGCATGACGTGTGCATGATTCTGGGGTGGCCATTCATTACAGCTATTTTCTATTGTCAGAGAAAACTTTATTTCAACTTTGTGGCAAGGCTTAAAAGTTGCATAAAAGTTGGGATTTCAATCGTATTATTCCGTAAGTGAGCAATATAATATGCGGAGAGAAGTTTTCTCTATAAACACTGGTACGGCATCGATAAAATAAGCGAACAATGGGACCAACGCATGCTGACAAAATCATCCCCACACCATTACCCTCCCACCTGTAAATTTCACTGTCTTCCTTACACAATGAGCAGATAAGCGTTCACCATTTCTATGTCTTGCATACTCCTTACCGTCAAGTCTCAACAAGTTGCATTACTTATATAGATTCATCACTGAAATGAATCATGTTCCAGTGTTCATTTGTCTATACAATATTTATTTTGTGGCGAATTCAGTAGTGAACTTTTAATTTTTCTTTGAAAGCAAAGGTTCGCAAGCTGTAATCTTAGCCATTATTTTCTCCCTATTTAACCAGCGAGAAAAAATTGTCCTACAGATGGCAATATTCCCCCTTGCTGAAAAATTTAGGAGAAATTGATGTAGCTTTATCGAAACGGTCTGTTAAAGACATTGTAACAATATATTGACCTCTCCGTTTAGAAGCCATTAGAGGACTGCCTGTTTTCGGTTTTGGTGTGAATATCTTATCTATCCATATCTATATCTATCTCTATCTATATCATATCAAAAGTCTGTGAACCGGTCTTGTTTGTGTCTTGTTTATTTATTAGTGTTTGGTTTCACACATTTTCTTCACTTTTACAAGAGAAGAAATTCGAGGTTTTTTTTGGGGGGGGGGGGCAGTCGCATTCTTTCCATGGATTAGCTCTTTAATTCGATTGTATCTGTGACGGAAGTTAAGCTGAGCTGGGCCTCAAGAATGGGCATGATCAATTCAGCGGTTCTATGGGCAATACAACGGAAATACGTAACATATAATAATTTGACTTTGCTTGCAACCTGGGTGTTGAATATTCGTTAGTTAAGCAAAGAATCTGTTTATAATGAACCGAACGGGCCGCTCTTTGACGGGCAGAAGAGGAGGGCCGAATAGCAGGAGGTCAGTGACCAGTTAAATAACACCTGCTTTTGTGCGAAAGCAAAGACGATCATGATGACGACTCAGCGGGTTACGCGTCGTCTAGTATTATATATAATAAAAGTCTGTGAACCTTGCTTGTTTATTTACTTGTGTGTTGTTTGCACGCATTTCTTCTCTTTAAGATGGAAAGAATTTCGAGGGTTGAAGATCTAACTCGATTGTATCTGATACGGAAGTTAAACTTAGCTCGGCCGCAGGAACGGGCATGGTAAATTGAAAGGCACTACGGGAAATATAACTGCATTACGTTACACATAAATTGACTTTGCTTACAGCCTGGGTGTTGAATTTTCATCAGAAAAGCAAAGACGCTGCTGATGGTTTCCAGTACAGACAGGAGTAGACTTTCAAAATAGCGTGTGGTCTATGACCAGCTAAATAACACCCTTGTCTTTGCGAAAGCAAAGCTAGCCGATCGTGATCACGACACAACGGGTAGCGACCGGCCTAGTCTGTCTGAAATCTACTGGTAACACGATAAAAACACTTTTTTGTTTTCTTTTGATACCACCAATCTCAAAAATTGACTATCTTCATACTTAGCTAGAATAAGTTGTTTTTTAGTAGTGGGTAACGCGACCAAATAACACTCTTTGAGGGTAGGCTCCCCTCGCTCGTGACTTTCCGGCTTACAGTGTGTTACCTTTGATTATGCAAATACAATTTTTTTACTTTACTTTTCAAGCTAGGTGTCTAGCTTTGATATATCAATATTAACTAAATGTATGGCTATGTTGCATATATTACCGCACTTGTAAAATAAATATTTAGCCATTTCCTGAGTTTATCATACAATTTGCTTATTTACGAGTTTTTTACTGTTACCTCAGATTATGCAACAAGTTAATAAAAATGTCATAAAGAGGAAATAAATACAAGTGAACAGGAATATTTTTATTAAACGTCCAAAACGAAGAAATTATAACCAAAACAATTCAACAAACATTGAAATAAGTGTTCAAAAGTGGTAAACAAAAGAAGTTAATTTTGAACATGGCAACCTCAATTTTTCTTGATTTTATAAGGTGATTATCAACAGACTTTGTCAGGTTTGATGTTTCAGATGGTGGAATAGAATCTGCACCTGTTTTTACTGCATTCCACAAGTTTATTTTGTTCGAAAACTGCCGACCACCTTCATAGACCTTCTTTTTTATCATTTCCCAGAGGTTCTCAATGGGATTTAAGTCGGCGCTATTCGCTGGCCAAGTCTTAATCCATTTTGATTTAAATCCTCCATCCGCAAGCCAGTTAGCAGTGTACCATGCTCAGTGTGAGAAAGCGTTATCGTGCTGTAGTACCAATTTGAATCTGAGTGCGATAGTCTGGTTATCAAGCCATGGAATCAAGTTGGCTTCAAGAAACTGGCAGTACCTTTCTGCATTCAGTTTAATTCCTTCTACCACTTCAAATGGACCAACAAGGGTGTCACCTACTATCGCGGCGCAAAACATTACACCTCCACCTACTTGTTGACGCTTAAGCCGTGCCTGTTCAGGTCGGTCATGCTTTACATGTCGTTGCCGCCATATTGCTTGTAAATAGTTTCATAAATATTTGACCGTTGTCTTGTTTAAATCAAAACTATCAAATAAGTTGTTAAAAAACATATAAATTGTACATTATTACCCTGATTGGAATAATTCAGCAGTGTTCCTTAAAACTTTTAGGTTGGGCAAAATGTGTATTTATTTTTTGTTTTTAAGATAATCATGTTGATGCAGTTAAGTTAAAAGTAAAATCCTTATATCTAATTCTTACATGTATTTTTAATTCTTTTTTGTAAAAACTTGCGAATGTACATGCAAAGCATTTCAAGTAAATGAATTTCTTAAAAATTTGTTGTTAGTCCGTTCCTCATATTTTGGCCACTAATGTATATTTATAGGATACGAGGCTGAAATATAATTTCACTGATGCTTAAGTTCTTGCTAAATGCCAGTAAACTCTTTTTTAGGATGGGGGGNGTTGTAGTGCAGCCATTGTAAGTAAATTAGCAATGAAAGTATTTGGAAAAATGAATTGTCATCACAAATTCCTCGACATCACTTTTGATGGCACGGGTACTCTAGCCATAAAACAAATACCATATTAAGTTTTATGTAGCTCTGCATTAAGAACGATATTCCTTATTTGATGAATAACTTTTGTCCTCATTCTTTTTTGCAAAACTACTTGCTATGCTTATGCCACATAACCTTATTCTTCTGAACAAAGAGTTTCCTCGGTCTTTTTACGTGCTGGTAAATGTAATAACAACTTAGACCTATCTAAATACTAGGTTTAGAAAAATGAATGCGAATATTTTTATACCGGCGAGTGTTTGAATGATTTCATCGCTAACTGCATATCCAAGATTTGAATATACAGTTAGTGCTTAGGAAACTTGAAATTCATTTCAAAGTATTCCCTAAACGCAGTCATTGGTAAAACCATCTACGAGAAATTACTCCTGGCGCGACTGCCTGTCACAAGTGAAATCAACGGGGCGCAAACAGAAAAAGCTAGTTATATCAAACGCCAACGTCACGTAGAAAGTATTGGTTTAGTAATGGGGTTAATTCATACTAGAATTAAGAAGTAACGCACCAAATTCTTTACCGTTGATTTGGGCGGTCGGGTATATGTACTAGCAATATTAAACGTTATACAGGGAATTCTTAAACCATACAGGCGCGTTGTTTCGGTTTCGAGATGTGCATCAAAGTGAGTTCACCCGTAAGCTTGTTTCCTTACATTCGTAGGCTATTTATTTTTCCAGCTAACACCATAGGAAAGCGTAATGTTGTACTTTTGAATATACTACCTCTTGAGTTTCAACACATCTTACTGCTAGTTACTCAATAGAGCATCCTCTGTTTCTGCGCCCTCAGGGGTATATTCTGTAGGGCCCTTTCCCTGTCACAATATATATAGGCCTCATGAACCCAAGAGTCCCAAGTGCCTTCCCTCAGGGGAAGTTGCAACTGACGCAGTTCCTGCGGAGAAGATTAGTTTCTTAGGTTAGGTAGGTTCTCTATTTTCCCCTTCTGTTCCCCGAGATGGGCCGTTGATCGAGGTGGCAGACTTTTTCCCGCGAGCTCCTACCTTCCTTCNTCCTGCGGAGAAGATTAGTTTCTTAGGTTAGGTAGGTTCTCTATTTTCCCCTTCTGTTCCCCGAGATGGGCCGTTGATCGAGGTGGCAGACTTTTTCCCGCGAGCTCCTACCTTCCTTCGCTCCTGAGGAGGGCCACGAAAGTGGCTAGTCGTACGGGCGTTTCTTTCTTTTGTCTTTTTCTCTTTTCGTTTTTCAACTCTTGCCCTGTGCCGCACGGCAAAGAGATTTCGTTCTGCTGAGCCGTGTAGGGTTGGAGATGCGAGCGCTTTATAAATTTGAGACACGGAAATCACATATGTGAGTTCGCCGTCACTCACGACCTTCCGGCAGAAATGCTAGCTGAGATAATAAATTTGACCTTCGGCGCGGTGCGGTTATGAATCGCTGCGCTAGCAAACCTTCTTACTTACCTTAAACCTCTGTTGCTGCATTGC
>LQNS02278096.1:14942380-14956673 GCA_001587735.2 Parhyale hawaiensis | reverse complement strand
GGGGGGGGGGGGGGGGGGGGGGGGGGGGGGGGGGGGGGGGGGGGGGGGGGGGGCTCGAGTCGTTGAACCTTCTCTTTCAGCTCCAAAGTTCTTAGCGACCCGTGGTCGGCTGCAGCTGTACTTACTCCTCTGGTACCAGTTGGCCTATATCTGCAGCACGAACCACTGCTTGTGAATTTCCCAGTGGTGGGTACAGTCAAAGTTGACTTAACCTTTACTTTCCTACGTCCTTCCTGACACATTAGCTGGTGATAGTGCTTTAGTAATAATATTAATTGTTTGGCTTGTTAATGCTAAGGGTTGTTTCTTTCTGTGAACACTCAGAGAAGGCATTGCAAACAGCTCTTTCTACAGTTGTAGGATTTTCGTTTATGTTTTTGAACGCAAGTTATAAAAGAAATATCGTGACGACTAGAAGCTATAAAACGAGAAGAAACTCGTAAATGAGCCAAGAAGTCACCGGCCAAATTAATACCCAGAAATTGGCCATTGCGTATTTCACCTAAACTTGCTGCTGTTGCCCTGTGAAGTGCGGTGTTTCGTCATTTTCCCTTGTATAACAGGGTCTTTATATTTCCCTTCTATTCTGGAATACATTGTGCGCTTGATTTTTCTCCCTAAGCTGTATCGTGCACAGTTACATTTTATATGTAAAAAATTAAAAAAATATAGATGTTATCCATAAGAGCATCTCGTTAGATCAAATTGCGTATTTGCACCTGTCTGCTCTGTGGTAGATATCGGCGCGTACATGTTTCGCGTCACTGTGCCACTGGTATTGCGCCACCAGCTGCTTATCGAACTCTGCCGGTCGTGTAATTTTTGCCGTACCTACCCAAGAGTGTCGTGCATTGCTGTCGTGCGCGCCTCACAGCTACCTGACCCTAATGTACCGTAGGTCTCTGCTGCTGGTGACCTACTCAGTGCTGACTCATGCTTCAGTCAGTCTTGAATTACACGAGGCTGAGACTTAATATTTCATATTATAAGATTTTAAGTATGCACGGACTTTAAAAATGATTCGCCTTCATCTATATCAATTTATTATACAGTTCAATTATTTAGTCAGTTAGTGTGCATGCTTTCAATTGAAATTTTTTAGGTATGTTTTAAAGTTACTAAACATTGTCGTGCATTTAAATATTTATTCATTTATATGCTTCGTGTCACGCTCTTAACGAAATAGATAGGTTAAAATAGGTCAGGTTGTAGATTTTGTAATTAAATAGCGTTTTCATGGAGATTGGTGACCAGGCTGCAGAAGATGACAGGAGTGAAAAACTTATCCATTCATCACGCTCTTAACGAAATAGATACGAGGAAATTAGCACTGTCGTTCTTGGTTTCAGTTCAATGGTAAATTAATACACTTCTTAGTGACTGCATAATCATCGAAGCAAATGGTAAGATATTCTTCAGCAATCAGCAGGCAAGTAAAAACAGGAGGATCTCTTGCCAGCAAATAGCTTTCACTGGAGGAAAAACTTCTGAGTTATATGATATCATCGAGTATCCTGGCTACAGAGCTCAGTATTTAATAGGAGACAATATCGACTGTGGAAAAAAATTGTTTTTCAGCGTATCACTGAATAAAACCTTGGCATTGCTCAGCCCTAGCTTGCTCATCTGCTACGTTGCATAATTCAAGCTGACAGTAGCAGTGCATTCTACATAGGGAAGTTAATAAGAAAATTATGAGCACTGAAGATAGCGAAGAATTTGTGATGTCCCGTCTTCACTGATCATAATTTTCTTATTTACTTCCTTTGTAGGATGCACTGCAGCTGCCAACTTGAATTGCGGAACATAACAGATAAGCATGCTAAGGTGAAAAACTTCACGTTCGGTGATACGCGGAAAAGCATTTTTTTGCCGCAGTCGATATTGCTCCTAATAAATACTGAGCTCTGTATCCAAGATATACGATGGTGTCTTATAACTCGGAAGATTTTCCTGAAGTGAAAAGTTGTTTTGTTGAAGGAAGAATCAAATTTGATAAAACTATTCAGTGCCAAAAAATCCTCGTGTTCTTCTCCCTCCTACTGACCGCCGAAGAATATCTCACCATTTTCTTCGATGACTAGGCAGTCAATAAGGGCAACAGCGTAAACTCATGGCAGCGGAAGTTGGATGAAGGAAACCTCAGAAGACTGTACAAATCGCAATGCAAGACAGTGCTAAGAGAAGTTGTATGTATTTGCATTAAGTGGGCTTCAACGTTGACATAGAAAGAAGTGTATTGAGATGTAGGTTTGCCATCAAATGCAATCTGGACTATTGTCTACCAATAAGTACCAATAAGCAAACAAACATATGTTTCGATGAATGGGAAAAGTGATGAAAATCAGATTCCATAACAACGTTAAGAGAAGCTTAAAAAATACTCATTGTGTCTATTTCAAGAACTGTATCAAACAAAAATATGCATTTATGTAAAGGGCTAAGGATTTCAATTTTGCCATCTTCTGCAACCTTGTAATCGATCCCCATGAAAACGCCTTTTTTTCCGCTAAGAGCGTGACACGAAACATACAAGTCTATAAACATATATAAATAAACTAATATATAAACACTCGACGGTGTTTATTACATTGTTTGATCTGTCTTTTAGTTCGGTTAATGCTTGTCCTGATAGGCGTTGTTGTTTCCTTAACGATAGCTGGGCCTTGAGACATCAGTCTTACGTGCCCACTTTCGCCATATTTCAATGTTTTTACTATTTTTTTCATTTTCTTTCTTGTTATTGGCTTACGTTTCCCACTATCGGCTATCCTCTGTTCATTGCTTTCGGTTTTGTTGGACTTCATGTGCCTTCCTTTTCCGCTATCAAAACTCGGGTCTATTAGCTGCTGAGATTGATACAAGCTCAGACGAGCGTTTATTTTCTGTCTCGCTGCTAACACTTCAGAAATTAGAAGCATCCGAGCGCAAATTCCCCGACCGCTGTGTTTGTCAGACGCTGTGTTGTCGTGACCGAGTGTTTTTTTCATAGAGCGTTTCTGCGTGCAAGAACCAGCTCCGCACTACAGTTATTTGGGCCGCAAGCTCTGCAGTTGCTGCGTGTGATCATGGCTGCTGATGTTTTCTTTTAAGCGGAGTACTTTGCTAGAATGAGAGTTTTCCTGGTGCCTAGTTACATTCAGAGGTTAAATAGGTTAAGTCAAACGTTTTCTAATCATGATATATCACTGTACATCATTATCTGTTTGGTTCTTCATAACCCTATGAATTAATGTGCTCATTGTAGCGCAGCACATATGTATCACCGGACTTCCCCATAGGCCCATCACACTCGTTGTGTCACTGTATATCACATGCTCAGCTCATTATATGGACATTTCTATCGCGTTCATTTCCATACTTATCTAACCTTACGCTGCTCATCAAGCAAGTTTCAGTTAAGGGATTTGTTGAAGACTTTTCGGTAAATTTCCCGTTCGCCTCCCAGAAAAAAATATGGCGTCTGCGTCGTTATCCCACCGTCGCGATTTATTTCGTCGTGTTAGCTGCTCCGAAAGCGGGAGTCTGCATCTATTAATTGGCAGCTCTGCGACAGCGCCGCCGTGCCAACACCTGCGCGTCGCTCTGCGCTTTTGTTTCTGCAGAAAAACTTCGATTCGCTACAGAAGTTTGTGAGATCGCTGAACCTGGCGGCCGCCGCGGCCGTGGTCAGGTGTGTCTCATTTGGCAGCGTTGTGGACTCTCTGTACTCTGGCCCAGTACAATGGGCAGTTTGGGACCGCTGTAGAATGGAAATTTTTTAGAAACTTAGCAGTTATAGCCATAGTAATATTATTAAGAGTAGTAATGATATAAGCCACGTAATAATAATATTATTAAATATTTAATTTTCTCGAATGGATGCTGAGCTCAGTAATTAGGGGACAGCACCCGAAGGAATTAATTATTTTAAAGTTAACATAGGACGAAAGTATAAAGTTGGCGTATAGCTTCACACTAATGGACAGTGTTCATAGATATAAAAGTAACATAGTTTTACGTAAGCATTTTGGTTTAGCATTCTTCATTGCAGACATACTAGAAAAATAAAGAAATTCGAAACTAGAGTAGGCATTTTAGAATTAATCAAACGGCGCACACTACTATTAAATTTAAAACTTTGAGCACGATTCCACTTCACGCGATGAGCAATCATTTTTGCTTTGTATCATAGTTCTTCTGGACCAATCAACGTCCTACTTGATTCCATTCCTTGACCATTAAAGTGTGAAGGTTTTGGCATTGAGACGAGCCACTACCATCTCTTTCTCTATTCTATCAAGTGTCTAAAAAGATATATTTTTTTGTGCTCGATTTACCCAAGCGACAATCAGTGCGCAAACATTGTTAAGACCACGAAACGAGTAACACATTTTTTAAGGTTATCGTAGACTCACATCATTTGGTTGTCAGTGCTCGACTGTTACTACTGACATGATACGGGAAACATAATTTTGCGGAAGAGGCAGCTTGTTTAGCACTAACCTATACTAGGCATGTAAATAATTATCAACAGAATTGAAATTAATACAATTGAAAATACGGTACGTAGTACTGATTAATCATAATGCCAGTACTATTAATATGTGAGCAATATCTGCTCAAAAATTTTCAAGAAAGAAAAAATACAGACCAGCTGAAAGTTTCGGCCAGGGCGGCTGACTGTCTGTCGCCTTCTCTGAGCAGACGTGTGGTACAGTTGCTTCGGATTCTTAAGATGCGACAGCGTCATTTTTTCGAATTGATTGAAATCAGTCGTATCACGTATCGGAACCGGCATTCCAAATGTGAGTTCCAGAGATAGAGTGTACTTTATGCCAGTGCTATAGTGAGGGTGGAGCACACTTTCAAATGGTTTCGCCAAAGAGAACATCTACTGGTATCATTATTATGCGCAATTTACACAACCTCTGCGTTGCCAAGAACACCATGTATTGAACGAGAAACGCATTGGGTTTAATTTAGCTTTAATTTTGAGCTAATTTTTGGCCATTAGAATTTTTTTTTAGCAATGGACTGGAATGATTGCATTTCGTCAATTTGCAGCAGAGAACAACTTTCATTGCAGTTTTGGGCTTTTTGCACATCTGATATGAGATAGTCGTAAGCATCTCCCAGATTAAACTATGGCAATTAAAATGATGAAGAATGAGTAATTGGACAAGTAGTAGGCACGATTTTTTATCCAAAATATGCTTAATTCTGTGGAGAAATATTAGTATACCAATTTCAGTTCTACATAATTTCTGAATGCGCAAGTCAAACTTGAAATATTTATCCATCCATACTCCCAAGCGTCTTAACAACATAGACAGGATAAGGATAATGGGGTTAGCGTAGGTGACAGAGAATGAACGCAGCTGATTTTAGACTTACGGAGTACCAAATATAACGCATTGAGTTTTCCTGCTTTAAGTTCCCAGTCGGAAATAATGGTTGTGATTATGGTAGGATATAGTGTGTATGAGAGATTAAGGTCGATTATGGATGATGAAACAATTGGTAGATATGTCGACCAAAACATAACGTTGATTTTAGTATGTATAGGTCGATATTGGTGGAGGCAATATTGGTTGTTTAAGGTTGGTCAGAAAACGAAGGTCGAGGTAGTACATGGATGTATGAACACTATATATGGTAGAGCATTTGCAAGAGCGTAACTAAGTACGTTTCAACGGTTTCCGTACGTACGATCATAAGTGGCTTTCCTCCCATTATTTGGGGAAGAATATGTATGGGTTGCCATTTTAATATGTCTAGAATTCCCAGCATAATCTACCAAAATAATATTATACGACTAAAAGTTTGAACGCGAAACATCTAAAAATTCATATTATAGTGCAACAATTGTGCACATTTTCAGTTTTTTTCTTTCCTGTCGATGAATTGCAAAAAATTGTAAAATATATATGGACGGTAACTGCCTTGACGTTATTTTTATCTACCGTTTCTAAATTTTACTAACGCTTTACCAGTTTTGCGTAGTTACCCATCATTTCTATTTATTTGTTGTATCCCTTGCAAAACAGTACTGCAATCTTTGATCAAATATTGCCATCTATTTTCATGTTCCTTCCGTTTATGTCTGTAAAGTTTCATGAACAAATTATTCCCATTAGCTCTATGGAAAGCAATGCAAAGTTTCATGATAAATTTGGCCTTACGTACCCTGACAACGGGTACGGTCAAACTTCATCCAACAACTGGTAACTTCCTCTGAACTGTGTCGTATAGCTGCATACAACCTTAAAGTTGAAGAAAGCTGTATATAAACGTGTGTTAACTGCACAGACTGGTTCAAGCTCCTGCTCTATAGCATCGTCTTGAAGTTTAGAGCCTTTCACCATTCTGAGCTGCTGGCCTAACTCGCACGTATAAATTACTTTTTTTTTGCAAAAGCAGGTAATCATTACCAAACGAAGCAGGCATCCAGTGCATAATATGTCAACTGTTGCAAAAGTTGATCTTGGTAGAATATATATGTGTATCATTCGCTGAACACAGTCGATTTTAATTCGTAAATGGTGTTTCTTACGGTTTACCATGGTAGATCATGGTTGTGCAGCTGAAACCTTTATGGTTGTAATGGGGATTTATGGTCTGGAATTATGGTTGGCAATATGGTTGAAGATTGTGACACATCTCTACCATAATGCACCCCATAAATGGTTGAATATGGAGGATATATCGATAATAAACAACCAAGATCTCGACCATAATCATAGCTGTTCTACTATAATCACAACCTATATTTCCGACTGGGTTTGAGACCTTTTTATCGTACCACATTTTTAGTATCTGTAGGAATTTTCCGATTCTTTACCCACTCCTTCTTCGTTAGTTGGTGACAACGGATTGCAATTGGAAATCATCGGCATACATGGACAGAGTAGCATTATTGCCAGTGGCAGCTTTAAGAACTCTGTATACAGAGTCATTCTGTGATCTCTCATTTTCTCTTTCTTTTTTTTTTCTCTATCACTTGCTGGGTTGGTTGCGTGGGAGTTTGTCAACCTTATGGAGTTTCCTCCGTTCTCACGTTGCCACTCTGCTGTTTCTTAATAATAATCTACTAGCTGGACCTGTGAAACCTTCACGGCTTTGCAAGGCCTTTGAGACGGACCCGTGAAACGTTCATATTTTAGCATGGTAATACCACACCTACTCTACAACCCTGGGACTCGATACATTAGGACCATACTGTTGTTTTGGCTTATCATAATTCCCAGCAGTAGCGTAGCCATGGGGCCGGGAGCGTGGGAGGACGCACTCCCTCCCAAAACAGTTTCAGCCACCCACTGCATTGCTTAGAGCTTAGCTTGTTTTGTCAAGCAGTTCCTCACCCCTCCCACCGTGGAATTTTTTTGGCTACGTTACTGATTCCCAGTGAAACAGCTCCGTCTAATCAAAAACAGCGAAATTCCCAAGCTAAAATAATCATTAAAAAGACCTTGCCCAGCTGCGCCGTTCTGCTGACCCCCGCCGTATCATAGATACCTAGCTTCCCGAAGTCATCGCATCTCTAATTTCCTTCCGTCTATTTGTGATGAAAAGCGTGAGACACACCGCAGGTACATAGATAGGTAGGAACAAGCGTATTAATATATAGACTAGCTGTACCCGTGAAACTTTCAAGGCTTTACTAGGTCTTTCAGACGGACCCGTGAAACGTTCATATTTTTTAGCATGGTAATACCCCACTTACTCTACAATCCTGGGACTCGATATATTAAGACCATACTGTTATTTTGGCTGATAATAATCCCCAGCGGTAGCGTAGCCATGGGGCCGGGAGGCGCTCCCGTCGTGTTCACGACACCTTGTGTGCGTGTTTGTCTACGCAGATCGTGTGTGTGTGTGTGTGTGTGTGTGTGTGTGTGAGAGCGGCGTTGAAGTTGGCGCGCCGCGCTGCTCGCTGTATCGCTGATTAAGTTAGGTTACGTTAGGTAAGGTTAGGATAGGTTAGGTTAGGTAACGTTAGATAACGTTAGGTAAGGTTAGGTACGGTTGGAAAGGTTTGGTTGGGTTAAGTTGGGTTAGGTTAGGTTTGAAAGTTAGGTAAGAAGGTTAGGTTAGGTTATGTTAGGTTAGCTTAGGTAGTGTTTATTTTAGTGGTGGCGCGCGCAGGAAAGCTTACGTGAAAGCAAAGATGTCGTGAACGATTGTAGTGCGGCCGGGAGCGTGGGAGGACGCACTCCCTCCCAAAAAAGTCTCACGATGAGAAACAAAGGATAGCGAAGGCGTGTAAATATACAAGAAAAGTAATGGGAAAAGTACCTCCTAAAAGCAAGATGCAATATTTGCTTATTCAGTCTTTATATCTCTATCATGATATACAGAGGCGAAAATTTTGCTGGTAAAATATCTGCGAGATCCACCAGTGATATAGTGTCTAGATATCCTGTACATGTACAGGGTGACTTAGAGCGCGCGCACGCCTACGTAAAAGTTGAATTGCCACGCAAATCTGTATCTGAATGGACATTGCTACGCCACTAAAAAGAATATCTAAGGTTTGAGTCGTTTCTGGCAGTTTGTACGTTATAACAAGCAGCAATGGCCAAGCTTTGGGAATATGTAAAGGTAAAGTCAACTTAGACCACACCCTCACCTGGGAAACCCACATGCACTGGTTTGTGCTGCGGGTATAGGCGGGTATAGGTACCTCCTACTTTTAAGTTAGTGTAAAGCTGCAACGACGCATAGTCTTAGCGTGACTTTCAAGCGCTATTAGTTGTAGTTCCAGCATGACGGCCTAAGCGGAAAGTTAAGTGGCTGAGCAATTATTACGATAGTGTGCCCACGCTACATATTAGGGATGGACTTGCTACGAGTTGAAAGACCGAAGCGCTTCACGCTCTTGGAACAAATGTTTCTGTGCGCATAATATCGGTTGAATCTATTAAAACACATCGATTGCAAAATCTATGCACAGTTGTGAATTGAAACTCAATATTATTCAATGACAAAGTCGAGAGTGAGCACGCTTCCCTCACTGTAGTGGAATGGCTGCCGCGGCTCGGACTTTAAGCAGTTTTTTTTAAGATAATAATATTAGATAAGTCGAAGTTGCATATACGGCAGCGCAAAGGGAAGGGTCGGGAGCAGCGTTGCCATGTTTCGATTCTCGTGTGCAGCGCATTTGCGGTTTGACGTAGTTCGTTAGGATTAAGGAATAGGCGCTATTTATCGGTATGTTAGGTTGAGAAGCTGCTTGAGGTCGAAGTAAAGTGAGTTATAATAGCGTAGGTTCGGATTGGTTCATTACAAAAATTGAGGACATTAACTAACCCACCGTGGAATTTCCACGGGTCCCGCTAGTAATCATAATAATAATAGAGGTGCAAGGTAACTGAGCAGTATACTGAATATGACCGCATGTGACGTGTTCTGTAGATAGCCAGCAAACCAATTAGGGCAAATATTCAAGGAAGTAATTTGTTTAGTAACATCCCGTGCTAAACACTATCAAATACTTTGGATAGATCAAATAGTAAGAAAAGAGTAAAGCGTGTACGATCTATATTTCGGTAGTAGATTCAGTGATATTTAGAAGAGCATCCTGCGTGTTCTGTAGGAGTACTGGTTCAGGTGAAAATACCTGATTGCTCAATATGAGATGCAAGCTGATTTACCACAGCCTTTTTGAGTAGCTAGGAAAGCATAGGAAGAAGGTGAATTGGCTTGTAGTTCCCGGGTATGTCTTACGCCCCGACTTATGAAGGCGATGTAATTATGACAGATTACTTCCAGGCTTCAGGAAATCTTGCAGTTACGAGCACTACTGAGGTGCTCAGTGTGTGTAGACGGAACGGACCTAAAACAGGAAATGCACCTTTAACATAACTAATCGTAAAATTATCTTGGTGCGACGCTTTAGTGTTTTCAAAGAATACAGGATGTCTCTAAGTTAACTGACAGTGCTTATTGGTTGTGGTCGCTATATACGTATGCTTGTTTTCGCCTCAGGGCGCTGATGCTCTTGTTTTGTATCTAGGGAGGGATCTGAGGGCGAGTCGAGTTCAAACTGGTCGTCAGGGCGGCTGCCGCTTAGTGGCTCTTTCAAACGCAGTTTTGTCTACATACTTTCGCGAAGAAAGTGTTGAATTCAGTGTCCTTCAAAAGTACATCGTGTAAACGCACAGTTTGCACTTGCTGCTTATTTCGTATTATATCTTTGAGTATGCGAAAGATTTGTTTAGAGTTACTTTTACGCTCCTCAATGCACCGTGAGTATGGTTTCATTTAACATCGCTGATTAAGATGTTTAAATCTTTATTGAAACGTTGAACTCTTTCAAGAGCACTTCGTTCCAAGATCGTTTGAAACGTCGATGGAGGATCTTCTTTCCTCCGCATTGCGGTTCAATTTCTTTGGTCATCCATTAGGCAGGTTGTCGCTTTATAGTGACGGTCTTAATAGGGTCGCATTTATCTAGGGCTGTCGTAAACCCTCTCGTGAATAACTGAACTTACAAGCTGGCATCTTATGTGTCATATATTTCTGGAAGGATGTCGTTGGAAGGAAATTTTCTGGCAACACTTCAAAGGAGTAAGTTTTTTGGCATCTGCTTGACTCTGTCTCGTTTTAATTTTGGCCTTCTAATAGTGCATGCGATCTGATGATGATCAGTGATGGATGGTGCCACGTCAACACGAGACATACTATTCACGTTGTTTGTAATAGCTAGATCAGTAATGGTGCTTCTCTTTGGTGTTATTCATTTTTGTTGTACGGTGGCATGTGTTTACTATATATAGTCAGAAGAACATAAAATTTGGAAGGAACGATGGGGGATTGTTAAGGCAAATACGTCACGGATCGCAGTAGAGTATAAAATTGTGCTGAATTTTAGTACAGTGAAGATACAAGAAATGCTGTGGCATAAGTGCCTCAATCATCAACATATTGATAGGAGGAGTGTCGTTGCCAAATGCGTTAGGTACTCAGCAGAACGTAAATTTCAGAGGGAAAGCAGTAGCTACTATAAGGCATGGGACTGCAGTGGTATAACTGCGTCAGCTTCTGTGTAAAGCATACAGCCGGGGAGGAAGTTCTGTTGCATAAAGGTACCTAGATTGTAGCATGATCGATTGTCTCGTGTACTCTAGGCCAGAACTGAGGAGGCATTTAGCAGTATGAAGATCCGACTACTAAGGATCACATTCAGAGAGATGGGGGAGAAGGGGAAGGGCACGGGCTGTGGCTCCTCGACGAGCTGTGAGAGTACCGGTTAGCCCAAGGGTTATGGAACTATCTTGAGCTCAATCTGGATTCAAGTGCCGTTGACGTCGTTAAGAGCTGTGGTACATTTATTGTATGGGATATAAGTATTTACAAACAAAGATTGAAAAGATGTAACTATTTACAAATTTTACACAGGTCGCTCCATACCCCTTCAGAAATCCCGAGGTTTACCCCAATACTCTAGGCCAAATCATCACTACAAGTGCTCAGTAGGAAATAAAGTTTAAAAGTGCTACAACGCATTACTTTACGAACTCAGTAGCATGATAATATTTGGAGAGCAGTAGGAAGCAAAATTTAAGCTTTGAGCAACTTTAGAATAATTATTGAATGGACTAAAGTGAATACCATAAGAATACGATCGTAAATAGAACTAAGGGGCGCTAAAGAGTAAAACGTTCGATAACACTAGTCAATAAATTATAACTTCGTCTCTGCTACTTGAGAACATGTTGGTGTATCTCATTAATTTAGGTACGCTGAATCCAAATCTGTGCTTAGATTCGTCGTAGCACGCAAGGTTCTTCAGATATTTGTACTTAACCTTCTCGTCGGAATAGCATTGCACGATACGTCTGAAAATGTTGCCAGGGGGCTTTCTGCAGGAATAGCAGAGATGCCGTCAGTACAGGCAACAGCGAGTCATTACTAGAAAATGGGACGTGATGGACAGAAACGGTCTTGAGATGAGGAACAACGAAGTGGAACTGATAAAAATACTGTTCAAAGAATTCCAGAAGCAAATTGTTTGTTGACCAGTGTAATAAAGTCTTGAGAAGTGCTGTAAATGTTTTAGAAACTCGAGTTTTTCGGGAATGTGTAACTAGATAATAGAGACTTGCAATAAACCGCGAATGGTCGCTTATGCATTAAATTCTTATACCAATATTATTATGATGCAACCATCACACACACACACGAGGCAAAGGTTTAAGTGACAGAGGTTCGCCGAGCTTACGTCCAGGGAGTTGCCCCGCAAGGGACCGCCTTACATTACCTTACCCATCTTGGTTGTACATACTTTCAGATGTCATTCTGCTATGCTTACTAGGATTCCTTCTTTTTCGTGCGTCTACACCGACGATCTTTGTCCTATTTTCTGTCGCGCCCGGGCGCATTGATGCAGAACGGGAGCACCCTCGTACATAGGTTTCACGTTTCCCGTCTGGTGGCATCATCGATATTGATGTGAGTAATGACCCTTATACTAGGAGGATCATAGTTATAATGACAACAACCTAACCATCACAGAACTATAGGCAGCATTCACCACAGCTGGATGACATCGAGGTAATAACCACAACCGCATATTCATCATCCAAAATTAGAATCGTCGTAGCGACAGCGTCATGACCTTAAAACTACTATCTACGACAGCATTAGTAGCACGAAGACTCCAGCATTGCACAACATCATTGCCATCATTTCTAGCAAACGACTTGTGCCATCATAACCAGTATCTGCGATATAAGTCGTGGCACCATTGGCAATGCTGTGGCTACAGCACCAACACTGTCACCAGCATCAGTAGCCCCATGCAGTCCCAACAGCCGCACGACGCGGCGCCTCCCTCCAAAGGCGGCACTACTGCAAAGCACCAGTCACTGAGGGCCCAAATAACCGGTAATGGTGCCATTAGCGACGCATTAACAGCAGCAGGTCACCGTCTGGTGCATATGATGAACTGCGTCGTGCGGGACACCTGACCTCAGGGAGCTGCCTAATGCGGGGCACTCTAGCGTGGCGGGGAGCGATGTGCGTAGCATTTGTTATGGGGAGTTGCTGAGGTGAGTGTGCTACGGGCTGAATGGGGGAGTACGGGTGAGTGTGGTACGGGCCGAATGGGGAGTACGGGTGAGGTGGTACTGGCCGACTGGGCTGTACGGGTGAGTGTGGTATTGGCCGACAGGGCTGTGCGGGTGAGTGTGTTGCTGGCTGACAGGGCTGTACGGGTGAGTGTGGTACGGGCCGAATGGGGAGTACGGGTGAGTGTGGTACTGGCTGACTGGGCTGTACGGGTGAGTGTGGTACGGGCCGAATGGGGAGTACGGGTGAGTGTGGTACGGGCCGACAGGGCTGTACGGGTGAGTGTGGTACGGGCCGAATGGGGAGTACGAGTGAGTGTGGTACGGGCCGACAGGGCTGTACGGGTGAGTGTGTTACTGGCCGACAGGGCTGTATGGGTGAGTGTGGTACTGGCCGACAGGGCTGTATGAGTGAGTGTGGTACTGGCTGACTGGGCTGTACGGGTGAGTGTGGTATTGGCCAACAGGGCTGTACGGGTGAGTGTGTTACTGGCCGACAGGGCTGTACGGGTGAGTGTGTTACTGGCCGACAGGGCTGTATGGGTGAGTGTGGTACTGGCCGACAGGGCTGTATGGGTGAGTGTGGTACTGGCTGACTGGGCTGTACGGGTGAGTGTGGTATTGGCCGACAGGGCTGTGCGGGTGAGTGTGTTACTGGCCGACAGGGCTGTATGGGTGAGTGTGGTACTGGCTGACTGGGCTGTACGGGTGAGTGTGGTATTGGCCGACAGGGCTGTGCGGGTGAGTGTGTTGCTGGCCGACAGGGCTGTGCGGGTGAGTGTGTTACTGGCCGACAGGGCTGTATGGTGAGAGTGTTACTGGCCGAGAGGGCTGTATGGTGAGTGTGTTGCTGGCCGACAGGGCTGTGCGGGTGCGTGTGTTGCTGGCCGACAGGGCTGTGCGGGTGAGTGTGTTACTGGCCGACAGGGCTATATGGTGAGAGTGTTAATGGCCGACAGGGCTGTATGGTGAGTGTGTTGCTGGCCGACAGGGCTGTGCGGGTGAGTGTGTTGCTGGCCGACAGGGCTGTGCGGGTGAGTGTGTTACTGGCCGACAGGCTATATGGTGAGAGTGTTACTGGCCGACAGGGCTGTATGGGTGAGTGTGGTACTGGCCGACAGCGCTGTATGGGTGAGTGTGGTACTGGCTGACTGGGCTGTACGGGTGAGTGTGGTATTGGCCGACAGGGCTGTGCGGGTGAGTGTGTTACTGGCCGACAGGGCTGTACGGGTGAGTGTGTT
>LQNS02278096.1:14890209-14939691 GCA_001587735.2 Parhyale hawaiensis | reverse complement strand
GAGGAAGCCAGCGGGGGTTTTCCTGAAGGGCTAACTTACTGCCGTCATTTATCGCACACGTGCACCAGTCATTTAATAACCCAATATGCCGTCATTTACAATGACGGCTCGGGACACTAGTACTCTTATAAAGGTAGCAAATTAGAATAAGGCTTCGATATCTTCATTGTTTGAATTTCAACTGTCGGTAACCAAGATACGTTTGCATTCATCTGCAACATGGCCTAGTTGCTACCGATAAGTTTTCAATGAAGCTTGACAAGATGACCATGGACAGCCTCCAGCCTGGGTTAATTTATGAATATCTGTTTTGTTAAAGCATAACAGAAAATGGATAAATAAATAAACAAACAGATAAATAAACTAGAACGCCTCGTGGCGTAAGACTATCAGTCGCGGTGGGGGAAAATCCAACGCAGTTCATTTTGATGAGTAAGGCTAGGGCGCAGCCCCAATCTTAGAGTGTAGAGCTTTAATGATAACATTGGAAAAATAGAACGCCTCGTGGCGTAAGACGAGGCAAATTCGCCGAGGTGGAGGCAAATTCAACGCCGTCATTTTTGACGGCCAGCTAGGCCTAGTGTTTGGCATGGGTCACATCTAGGTCAACCTACCAAACTCCCTACAAAAAATTATGAACATTGCTCAACTCCTTCGACCATTTTTTGGGTGGACAGACAAATTTATACACATATATTTAAAAATTTGCAACTATATTTATACAAATATATAAACTTGAATCTTCAATGAAAACATTATCACCTCTCTCACTTCTTTCGCTGGTGATAATAAATAGATAAATGATCAAACAGATAAATACACATCGGTCTTTATTACATTGTAGATTTATTTATTTGCTTGCTTGTGTCTTGTTTGCACACAATTTCTTCGCTTTACGTTGAAGAGAAAATAGAGGGTTGAAGATTTAATCCGATTGCATCTATGATACGAAGTTAAACTTGAGCTCGGATGCATGAACGGGCATGGTAACTTCAAAGATGCTACGGGAAATCAACACTATATAATAAACCCCGTTGTGTGTTTATTTCTTTATATATTTATATGCTAATATATTTGTATGTTTCGGGTCACGCGCGAGGTGCAAAGTAGGCCAGGTTGCAGATTTTGTAATTAATTCGCGTTTTCATGGAGATTGATGTCCATGTTGTAGAATATGGCGAAAGTGGGATCCTTATTCGTATCTCAATGCACTTCTTGCTTGAAATAGTTCTTGGAATCGAGAAAATGGATGTATAACAGCTTGTTTTAGTGTGACCATACAGTCTTGTTCTCAGTTTACTACGTACAAATTCCGCAGCTAATCAACGAAGGGTGGATGAAGCGATGATTTTTCACGGGCCGTAGACGTTTTTTTGTCAGCTTGCTGTCTTCTTTTTGACGGAGCAGATTTCGCTTCAACCCAAAATCTTCTGAAGGCTTGTTCGGTATCATGGATACGCGACAGGTAATTTATTTAAATTCACATTCGCTTTGCTGCTCGCTAGTGTAAACTTTTTTCCGCCTGCGACCTATGGTGGGAGACGATTGTGCGTCTAGCATGAATTGAAAGAGAGAACACTCATCTCATTGCTATTTGAGACGTCTGTTGTAGCGTAGGTTTCCGAAGCATATTAGTGACAGAGGCAGATTAAATGAAGACGGGTCGTCTCAAATTCCTCGTTGTTATATTTGACAGCGCGGGCACTCTAGTACAGTTAAAATACGTAACATTTAAATTGACATTGATTACAGACTGAGTGTTGAATATTCATCAGAGAAGCAAAGAAGCTGCTGATTGTGGCCTGTACGGGCAGGAGTGGATGGCCGAATTACGTGTGGTCTATGACCAGCTGAATAACACCTGTTTTTTTTTTTGTTGCGAAAGCAAAGTCCATCGTGATGACGACCCAATGGATCACGGGCCGTCTAGTCTATTTATATTATACTAAAAGTCTGTGAGCCGGTCTTGCTCGTTTGTGTGTTGTTTATTTATTTATGTCTTGTATATTTGTGTCTTGTTAGACACATCTTCTTCATTTTGACACGAGAAGAAATTCGAGGTACGGGAGGAGTCAATGGCATTCTTTCCATGGATTAGCTCTTTAATTTGATTGTGTCTGTGATACGGAAGTTGAGGGGGCAATTGCATTCTTTTCATGGATTAGCTCTTTAATTCGATTGTATCTGTGATATGGAAGTTAAACTGAGCTGGGCCTCAAGAACGGGCATGATCAATTGGCTCCACTAGCAATAGAACTGAAATACTTAACATAAAATAATTTGNAAGTCGTCGCCTGTTGACCCAGCTGTTGGAATTTTGGGCTTTGTCTCAAAAATGAAAGTTGATAAGCAGTAGTGAACGCTGGCTGAGTTTACTGAAAAGACTGTCATGCTGTAGGTGATGATGTAGAGATCACTACATCTTCTTCATTTTGACACGAGAAGAAATTCGAGGTACGGGAGGAGTCAATGGCATTCTTTCCATGGATTAGCTCTTTAATTTGATTGTGTCTGTGATACGGAAGTTGAGGGAGCAATAGCATTCTTTTCATGGATTAGCTCTTTAATTCGATTGTATCTGTGATATGGAAGTTAAACTGAGCTGGGCCTCAAGAACGGGCATGATCAATTGGCTCCACTAGCAATAGAACTGAAATACTTAACATAAAATAATTTGACTATGCTTNGCAAACGGGCCGCTCCTTGACGGGCAGAAGGGGAGGTCCGAATAGCGGGTGGTCTATGCCCAGCTAAATAACACCTGCTTTTTTTGCGAAAGCGAAGACGATGATGATGATGACCCAACGGGTCACGGGTCGTCTAGTATTTTACTAAAAGTCTGTGAACTTTGTTTATTTACTTTGTTGCTTGTATGCTCACGGATTCTTCTCCTTAGGATGGGAAGAATTGTAAGAGCTCGGAGACTTTAAAACAATAATATCGCTTCAATTGCTATTTCAATTCACTGTTAATATAGCTCTGTGACCACTGTATCGTGGATGCGGCTCCACTGTACAGCAATTTTAAAGAAATATTCGTCTCTCTGTATTCTGGAATAGCAAAAAAGAAAAGTCACTTTGAATAAATGCACCTCAGCTCGGTTACATCGACCGATCTATATTATACTGGAAGTCTGCTTTCACTTTAGTTGCTTTAAGATAAAAACAATCGAGCGCTGATTTGATTCAGCTGTATCCGATAAACGGAAGATAAACCTTAGCTCGGCTGCACTTACGGGCTCGGCAAATTCAGAGTTGATACGGGAAATAAAATTGGGCTACGTACACATATATTTCCCCTTGCTTACAGGCAGAGTGTTGAATATTCCTTCGAAGAGCAAAGAAGCGGGTGATGGTTACCCGCACGGGCAATTGCTGCTGGAGTGGACGGCCAAATAGCGTGTGGTCTATGACCAGCTGGATGGCACCTTGTTTTTCGAAAGCAGAGACGCTCGTGATGACGACCCAACGGGTCACGGGTAGTCTGGTATACCTATAAAATTGTTGATTATCTTGTTTACTTGCTTGGTGGTCACCGTGCACCGTACATAGGGAATAAACAGATAGGACCCCGGAGATGTCAGAATAACAGCCTTTTAATTCATTATTTAAATTCATCATTAATTTGGAACAGGTCAGTATCTCGGATACGTTTAGCTGTACTATTGTTTCAGAAAAATTTTCGTCTCTCTCTGTGTTTTGCTACAAAAGTTTATTGACATAACTTTCTCCTAGTCCACGAATCGAACAGTAGAAAATTGAATACGTAGGATAGGTTTTTAGAGACCTAACAGGTCACGGACAGTCTTGTAGTTAATAAAGAGTTCAGTGTTATTTTTTTCATTATTTGGGGCTTTGAACTTCATCGTAGTTGGGTGTAGCCCTTAGCTGTATCATAATAGCAAAGTCTGCAGTGTTTGTCTACAGCCATTCTACTAGACTGCCCGAGTTTAGTATTTAAAGTTTCTGCAGTTTGTACATTATTGCCAATGGACACCGGCTGGCACAAGCAAAATCGAGGCTTAAAAATGATAATTTCGAGACTGGCCAGTTTTTAAAATTATTATTTATGTGAGAAATTTTGAACAACGTCATTGGCTTTTGTAACAATGATGCCCAAGGTAATTAGCTGGTATCTAATTAACATTCTCTCTCAAATAATGGATGTGGCTGCCTGGGCTGTTTCGAGTGCACTGTGTTCCTGGGAGCGTCGATGGGTCATATACGGAACTCAGCAATTTCAAGTTGCGTACATGGTGTAGGCATGCGTTGCAAAATACATATTTAATAGTTTGAGCTCACAGGAAACACTCCAGCAAGTACAGCTGAACCCTGTCCGCTGAGCCCAGTGAGTTGCAGAACTCAACAAGCGAGCAACTGCTTCGTACAGCTTAGCTGATCAATCAATATAAAACAACTCGTGCAGTTTTTGACTTTACATCATGGATGATATTTTGTTAAGATAGTGACTGGAAATTTTGAGTGCTAAAGATAAACGAGCTACAACACCCTGATATTTTTAAACGGTTGCCCAAAAGTTCTCACACTTTTTGACAAAAGTTGAATAAATCATACATTTTATTAGATATTAAACTAAAATTTCACAGTATGGTAACCTAATAATACACTTTACAAAACTAAGACAAATAGGCTTCTTGACCCTCTAGAACCTTTTCGAGCCGATTGCCGAAGCGCCCGGTGACGCGCTTGATGAAGACGACATCCATGTGCCTCCAGCTCTACTTGATGTCCTTCATACGACTGTCCAAGTTACTGTGCCTCTCTGCGTTGACCTCCCTGACCATTCGCAACCTGGCGGCGTAGTCCAGGAGGTTCAGGTCGAGCGAGGAAGCAAGCCACATGGAAGGTGGACAGAACTCGATCCCCCCGAGGTCAAGAATGCCTGCGTTGACTTGGCTGTGGGGGAGGAGGCGCCGTCTTATGGGAAGACATTAGTGCTATTGGGTCATTCTTCCTGACCCAAAGTAAGAAATGCATTTTCAGTTCGTTCTGGCATACTATGGCGTTGACCTTCTCGTTTTCTAGATGAAAATCATTGGACACTTCTTGCCGTTGCTGGCTACGATGACTTGGAGTATGATTTTCGCAGGGTTCTTGGACACCAAGTTGAACTTGATCTCTGAGATTACCTTGCTCATGGGAAGGTTAGAGATGTATGTGTCGTTTTGCCTACTGACCGCGGCGTCCATGACGAAGAGCTTCTCGTCTGAGATACTTCGCACCTTCTTGAAGTTGACCGAGTTCTTTATCCAGTTCTTCAACCCCCTCGTACGTTCCAGTACTCTTACCAACATTCGGCACATCTCTAATCTTCAAGCTCTTTGACGACAAGTTCTCCTTGGCAATTCTCTGGACCTTCTGGCGGCTGATCCTGAGGGTTCTGGACACCTTCGAGGTCTTGGGCTTCAAGTTCTTGTTGATCAAGTTTCGGGCCTACTTGATGTTGGCTGTCGGCTTGACTGACCTCGGCCTTCCACTTCTTGACTTTGTATCAAGACTCTGGTCAGCCTTGATCAACCTCTTGACCCTCGTGACGATCGACTTGGACACCGGAAAGTCCCTCACGATATCGACGCCCCTCTTGTCCAATTGCAAGTGCTTAGAGATGTCCAATCGATTCGCGTTACAACTTAGTTGGCGAATAATTTTAAATGATCTGTTTATATTTTTTTGTAGTGATACTCAAAAGGAATGCTTCCTGAAAGTTCCAAGTTGATCTGAAAAAAAAAAGATGATTTGGGGCAAGTAATTACAACGTATGAGAACTATTGGGCAAACGTTTACCAATTTCTTACTGTGTTTACAAACTAGAATCAGTTTAGTTCATCTGAAAATAAGAGCTTTTCTGATAAAATTTTCTGGGACTCTATTAAATCAGTTCCTGAAGGTATAGTAATTATAAATAAAAGAAACATTTAGCGTGAGTCAGAATTGCAAAAATACAATCGTAACTGAGCCGAACACACACAAAGTGAACGTAAATGTGCAATGAACGTCTAACCTCAGAGTTAACTAAGCAAAACGTGAACTTAGTCGTTTGCGTTTGAGATTTTAGCGTTTTCTTCGATCATCCGCCCCTTGGGGTATAAGGGTGAGTGAGGTACTGGTCGACAGGGCTGTACTGGCGAGTGTGGTATTGGCCGACAGGGCTGTACTAGCAAGTGTGGTATTGGCCGACAGGGCTGTACTAGCGAGTGTGGTATTGGCCGACAGGGCTGTAGGGGCGAGTGTGNCAGGGCTGTACTAGCGAGTGTGGTATTGGCCGACAGGGCTGTACTGGCGAGTGTGATATTGGCCGACAGGGCTGTACTAGCGAGTGTGGCATTGGCCGACAGGGCTGTGCTAGCGAGTGTGGTATTGGCCGACAGGGCTGTACTGGCGAGTGTGATATTGGCCGACAGGGCTATACTAGCGAGTGTGGTATTGGCCGACAGGGCTGTACTAGCGAGTGCGGCATTGGCCGACAGGGCTGTGCTAGCGAGTGTGGTATTAGCAGACAGGGCTGTGCTAGCGAGTGTGGTATTGGCCGACAGGGCTGTACTGGCGAGTGAGGTATTGGCCGACAGGGCTGTACTGGCGAGTGTGGTATTGGCCGACAGGGCTGTACTGACGAGTGTGGTATTGGCCGACAGGGCTGTACTGGCGAGTGAGCTATTGGCCGACAGGGCTGTACTAGCGAGTGTGGTATTGGCCGACAGGGCTGTACTGACGAGTGTGGTATTGGCCGACAGGGCTGTACTGACGAGTGTGGTATTGGCCGACAGGGCTGTACTGGCAAGTGTGGTATTGGCCGACAGGGCTGTACTGACGAGTGTGGTATTGGCCGACAGGGCTGTACTGGCGAGTGTGGTATTGGCCGACAGGGCTGTACTGGCGAGTGTGGTATTGGCCGACAGGGCTGTAGTGGCGAGTGAGGTATTGGCCGACAGAGCTGTACTGGCGAGTGTGGTATTGGCCGACAGGGCTGTACTGAGGAGTGTGGTATTGGCCGACAGGGCTGTACTGGCGAGTGTGGTATTGGCCGACAGGGCTGTACTGACGAGTGTGGTATTGGCCGACAGGGCTGTAGTGGCAAGTGAGGTATCGGCCGAAGTAGCCGTCATGCGCAGGTTTGTTTATGAGGCAAAAATTATTTCAGAACTTCTGGTCTCTCTCCAAGACGGCACTATGTGCAACCGTTAACGTGCTAACATTGGCTACGAGGTCTAGTTACAGCTGTGGTGTCACCAAGGGAGACCATCATAGTGCCGTCTCCTTGACACGGTGCTGCCAACAGTGCTGGCATTTGCAATGCTGATGCTGGCCCACATGTGTGACAGTACAGTGTTATTCTCCTCCAACAGTGTGTGCTTTGTGGTACCCGCATGCTTTTGATAAGCTGTTGGAGGTCATTGTATGCTCTGCTTATACTTGGATACGTCATTGTGCGCAATTTCAATTAATTTTGTATGCTTGTCTTCTCTGATCAGATGGTGTTGCACTCGACTCGTTCATGTTGCTCTTTCCCTGTTGCATATGCCAAATTTTCAGTTTAATAATTTCTACAAATGGGAAGTTCTTCCATCGCCTTAAGTGAATTCGCTCGCGCCAAGTAATCTTGCTATTGCAGCTCGCCTCCGCCCGGCAACAGTTCGTTTGATGGACGAGCTTGCCACACTCCTCCAACTTGTCATGTCAGTTTCCTTCGTATTTTCTATAATAATTCAATGAAGTTAAATTGAGGAGCGACCTGATATTCGCTCCTGACCTTCACGGAGCCTCTGAATCTTGCATTTCATGATGGGCAGCCCGACCGATAGATATGGCAAGTCTGGAGCTTCCTCATTCCCTGATTGCCTGACATTTCCAGGAATTTTGTGGCTTTCAAAGGCAGGAAATGAAAGCGGACCTTAGGTGCGACTCAGCTGTCAGCTGCAATATCTAATCTTTCAATTTTTCTAACTTTATTGCCATATCGATGATTAAACGAACTTATCAAATATTTCTTGGAGTCAGTTTGCAAGTTCGATGGCATGTTTTTCAGTTATGACTCTTTGTAGGTAAAATATTCAGAATGATTAAGCAAAAGTAGTATAGTTATTATTTACACATCCATTCTATAATCAATATAACTATAGTAATTCTTACACTAGTGTGTCTTCGGGTAATGGAGGCTTAATAAACTATGATCAGATACTGATACTCTTGTTATGATTATAATAAGTTATTAAGCTTAACGGTACGATTTGCTGGTGGTAATTGAACAGATGCAACTCTGGGAATCTAATTCAGGTATCAATGTGAACGGTTTTTTGCTCGTGAGTTAGCTTGGGAAAAATTTCCCAAAGTAGAATTAGGGAGCACAGCGTTGCATGCGCACCATGTGTGCGTAGAGAAGGTTGCTTGGTTACTGTTCCGTTGCTAAGTGAAAATAAGCTTGCACACCTCGATGTAGATTATATTGAAGAGCTTGGTTAGCATCGATACTGCGCAGCATTTTGATGTCGTAAGCATATGCAGTAGTCACGAGCAAAAATTAAAAAAAAAATATAAATTAAATCTAGTCAAGTTTTCGCGGACAGCAGAACTCTAATATCGAAAAAACATAGTCTCTGTCCATCTTCTGATTTTGCAAGTGCTGTCAACTTACTTTGAATACAAGCTCAGTTTCAAGCTGAAAAAATAAGTGCGTGCGCGAAT
Organism: Parhyale hawaiensis; assembly: GCA_001587735.2. Classification (NCBI taxonomy): domain Eukaryota; kingdom Metazoa; phylum Arthropoda; class Malacostraca; order Amphipoda; family Hyalidae; genus Parhyale; species Parhyale hawaiensis. Next base: position 14,930,992 of record LQNS02278096.1, on the reverse strand, counting down.
TATATATCACGATGCCTCCAATATGACGTCACGGCCAGAGAAGTCATTATGAGCCAATAGCAGCGCGTGAAGTACTGACGCCATCGTACAGCGTAGAGTGTGCCTCCAATCACGGCCGCCGTTTGACATGTGCCGAGGTGACGTCATGGGCGAAGCAGAAGTGAATCTCTGCTATTGGTTGGTTTAGCCCAGTGATTCCAAACCTTTGCTGGGCCTGACCCTAAGAAAACTCTTTATATTTTCTCGCGCTCTCAACGAAATTAATAACTCATATGATGATACAAAATGACATTTATCATAAATTCGTTCAATAACTCGACTTAGTTAAGTTAATTTTAAATGCATTGCCTAATACAAGATTTCGCAACCCTAAAATTGTTATCTTTCAACCCCAGGGGATGGCAACTACCCCCGGTTTCGAATTCCTGGCTTAGCACCTAATTTTCTCCATAAAGATGAAACAATCTCCTTCGGCTCCACCATGTTGCGCATAGTCCCAATGCAGTACATTAAGCCGTCACTGTACGACCTGATTCATATGCATCACACTGTTAGCTACGTAATAACACACTATGATAATCAGCGCAGTGAAGAGTTAACTCTGCGGGAATTACTCCGCACATTTAACTAATTGCATTGGTAACATTCATTTGAAGAATCTACAATTATAATAGCTTGTATAAGATAGCTAAGGCAAAAACAAGTTTGCATTGCGTTAAGGGAAGGGTTCAACTTCTGGATGAAGATATGGACGGACTCTAAAGTTAGCTATTGAATTTAGAAACTTTATTTAATAAGCACCGACGCTGGTATGGGGAGGCGACTTTGTAAAAGTCAGGCCTTACTCTGATCGACCTGCTCGCGTGAAAACTGATTCTTGGGTTACACCGATACATATCATGTGATTCGCACATTAGTATTTTCACGTGTTATTCGCATATAAGCATGCTATTCGCATATTTCTGTATCCAATTTTTCTTGCAAACAACGCTTTTGTTTTTATCATGATGTACAGTAATCTGCCATCATTTGCGCGTATTCGGTAACCCGTTGCTCAATGCGCCACAAGACTGCGTAATATCAGCAGCAATGCTAATTATTCCAACTAATGATGCAGTCAAGGGAAATTTCCCCTCACCGTGCGGTACCTGGGCTTTGGGCTACAGAGTTTGGATAGACTGGTGCTCCTATACCGTGTCCAGGGGAGCTGCGCCCCCAGAGGGACTCCATACGTCACCTTAGTGAGGCTTTCGTGATATCTTTCGTTCGTGTTCTCTGCGCCGTCAGTTTTTATCCTTCGTCTGTTGGCAATTTGGTCCGTTCTTTTTGGACCAGGTTCCGTACTTGCCCTCAGTCACATGCCAAGGGCGGATTCGCCTGCTTGCCAATCATTAGCGAGCAAAATTCTCGGTATGAGGTTAACTGGAGCAAAATCCATTTTATTATTGCATCAAAGACTAAATCTTACTAATTATTCTATATCATCTGCGCTTATGGTATAATTGTATAACATTAGGTATGCGATTGCAGATGCATTTCACAATACTCTTTTATTTATTTGTTCAGAGTTGAAATGGTATCCTGCAGCCATGCTATTTATGGAATACCAAAACCGAAACATGAAATAATAAGTATGAATAATTCACGCAATTAAATACTCATCGCACAGCGCTACTGAATAACTCAACAGTATACTTCGCTGTGCGCTGACTGAGGTGGCCGCATTCAGACACTGTGTGTCGCCAAACAAATGCACTTCTTTTCTTGTGACGGCATCACTGCTTCCTTCACTTCAATGTCGGTCTCATATTATCTCCGAGCAAATACCCATTTTCTTGTAATGGCATGAATGCCAGGGTTCAGACAAATGCCTGCCGCTCCACAAGTGCACATTTCTCCTCTCAATTAGGCTTGTGCCCAGACACATGTTTCGTCTCCCAACAAGTGCACATTTCCCCTCGTGGTTGCAGTGGTGCCGGGCTGACCTGCTTGTGAGCTCCCTTGGCCTTCCAGTGTCGCCAGTAATGAGGTCCAATGTGAGGTCACGCTAGGCAGTGTCCCTGCAGCTGTCGTGGTGGACGGTAGTGTCGCGCTCTGCAGTTAGCTCAGGTACGCCGCTTGTTGTGAGGTGCTTCATGTGCTGATGAAATTCGTGTTTCTTTCTATTGTTTTATTTTAGGCACCAAGTAAATTTGGCTCTACAGAATATGTTGGCTGGAATATTGGTTCTTGAGTGTGAATATAAATCATTGTAGCAATTTTCACAATTTGTTCGCGTTGGAATGCATGATGAGGAGAAAGCTCCGTCACGCTTGTTGCTCTTCTTCATTCTTTGGGCGCAAATAAAAGTCTCTATTGTTGCGGTAAAATGAGGTTGCGTGACTGAGTATTCATTCCATTAAGTTGCTGCTCAGCTCATAGGACATTGAAAAACTATGCTTTTTATGTATATCTCAGGAATAATCTACGAGTCGTAATGCACCATTCTTTTACTTAGTAAAAGATGCACTAAAATATGTTGAAGGGGACGAATGTTGCAGCACTTGGGTTGCTGTGGAACCGTTGTTGCGCCGCTGTTTCATTACTACTGTCTACATTTATCGTCAATATTCGTAGAAACCGCGGCGTTTCAAATGCAACCGAACGGTCTTTTACGGCGTTTTGGGTAACGAGCCAAAACAATGTTATTGCTACGGCATTGGAGTATGGGGCACCATACCCTTATCTCAAAAAGCTGCTGCTGCTCAGTGGTATTGGTGTGGTAAATGACCACACGCTGCTCACCACTGTGTTGTTGCAGTATGTAGCCCGAGTGTTTTACGTACTGCAGTGCTATCAGTGGCACTGCACTAGTAGCAGTACAACGGTACTGCGACTGCTGCAGCGCAGTCAATAGCACCATTCGCAGTAACTGCGACGGTACTGTTAAACTACCTAACCGAATATAAATAGTATCACGCTATATTGAAGTTGGTTCGTCAAACTATTTTCAACATAAAATATAGTATCGATGTTTCACTACAAAAAAGTTGCTACTAAGAGTATATTCTTATAAACCTTTTAAACGAGAAATGCCGTACGAGCTTTCTTTGTAATGAAGCTCAATGCGCTACTGCATCTTATACTAAAAATACTTCAAAAAATAGAATTTGGAAAGAAAAGTAGCAGGAAGTATCTGTTTTGCCGAGCGTATGACTAAAGGGTGCACAGTTGTAAGAACGTATTCCATCTGGCTACATGGGTAAGCTTTCAGGTGTCAAACTCAAACCGCTTACGCCTGAAACTCATTCTGTGGTGCCAAGTTGATTTTTTAGAATTAATGCTCCTGACAGATTCAAGCTAATCGGAATAGTGCATAACTGCACCTCTATTTAAGAGGGCAATTTGAACCTCACTTGAATCGCCCAAAATAAATATTGAAATGCAAAGCTGCATAGTTGGTACTCACCGTTCGTAAGTCCCAGTGGCAATGTTTTGAGCAATTTTGCACATGCCCTTAGAAAAAGTTTTGCTTATACCATATATAGCGGCACATCTGATAGATGTTCACAAGTGTGAAGTAGCTGCCGCGGTGGAGCGAACAGAACAGTTTTGTGCCTTGTCAGCATTCGCTGCCTGCGTGTACTGGAGTTTTTGCTGCACCTGTTTAATGCCATGTCAACGTTCGTACCTTGCGTGCACTGGAGTTTTTGCTGCACCTGTTTAATGCCATGTCAACGTTCGTACCTTGCGTCACTGGAGTTTTTGCTGCACCTGTTTAAAGCCATGTCAACGTTCGTACCTTGCGTGCACTGGAGTTTTTGCTGCACCTGTTTAATGCCATGTCAACGTTAGTACCTTGCGTGCACTGGAGTTGCTGCGTGCAGCGAATATTGGTGTAAACAGTGTTCCATATGTTGCATAAGTAATTTCTCGTTTTCAATCTATCAGTAACATTTTAATACATGAAAAGAAATTTACTAGATATTACGTATCTGTTATGTTGTGTCTATGCCGTAATTTGCTAGTATGGTATAAAAAACTGATTCCATATGATTTCAACGTTTCAGCTTGTCTGTACAGGTATGATATGATTTATACTATGATCTCTGCACTGCGGTGCATGTATGGGTGTAAGTAAATGGAGTCTTCATGTTACCTCTGCCGGTGCGGTTATAATTACTGGACCAAATAATGCAAGGAAGCATCGTGAAGTTAGTTCTGCACTGCTGTTATCCATTGCAGAATAAATTTTGGGTCACACTTCGTCACAATGCAAATGATTGGCTCTAGAAGTTTTAGGAAGAGAAATATGTAGTTCCAATGAAGGCTTCTACTATGTCAGCTCGTACAGTGTTAATTTATGAACTTAAGTGACTGAAGGTCATCGAGCAATTTGTTCTATTGCTCTCTTTCCCTGTAGTATTTGTCAGGCTGCACAGTCTGCTGCTGCCACACCGGGGAAATGCAGAAGGTGTCATCGATCGGCACGAGAAAGTTGAGCTAAAATAAGCGAAGTAGCTTGACTTTTTTGGAACTTCAGAAGGGAGTGTCAGTTTCGCTATTTTGAAAATCGCATTGAAGGGACTAGCAGCGACCTGACTGCTTGAGATGAATAAAACATCCATTTTACCAATCCTGCCGTCTTTGGTGCAATCGACTTGAGGGTAGCGTCTGAAATTCGACTCACTGTGGCGAAGCCAACACTCCTGTCTCAAATTCCTCACAAGTCGAGCATAGAAGGCTCAGCATAATTCGACTTTGCCATGTCATTCGATGACGTTTGAAATACCTATTGTGTGTGCTGAATGAAAGAGAAAATTTAAAGCAATCGGAATCTGTCGATACCACACATGATAATCTTTCTAAACTTTATAATAGTAAAACGCACCGTTAGCTGCTTCTAAATTTATTTATTGATAAATAAATTGATATGTGTAACTGATAATTGCATTTTATCACCAGTTCCCTCTTATCTTTCACGTATCAACGCATGATTAGCGAAACAACCATCACGCTTGTCTAGCTCTATTCAATAAATTTAATATAGGTACCCACTGACTCGTAAATAATTCTGTCTTTTTGCAAATTAACATTCAATTGCTTCTTTTACTGTCGAGACTGACATTCTATTGAAGCTATTTTTTTATGACACTTGATGCTGCTGATGTTCCGTATCTTCATTTTTTGACGATTTTATCGTTTCTCGGGCAACACTTCAAGTAATTTTATTTTTAGAAATATTGTTTATATTTCCTTTACTTTATATACAGTCAACGATACTGAGGACGCTGATCAGAATTCACATCATAATTTTTCATTGCGACCAAATTTCTATCATAATGGCAATAGTGGGCAGTGGTACATATTGAAGTGTCTAGATATGTTCACGGCAAAATTGATTCAATGAATTTCATTTTTGTTACAATGCCTGCCCGCCTGTCGCTGCCGTAATGCTATACAACGATGACGAGAGAACGAAATAAGGGTTTCGTAACAACAATTACTCCCTCAGTTCTGAATTAGTTGTTCCACCTCCAAAAAGTTCATTTGCAGGGGAATTCGGGATTAATAAAAAAGACGTAGGGAAGGCCTTGTCCAAAAGGTTTGGCAAGTTTATTCCCTACACTAGTACAGATGGATGTTTCCAGTTTGTTGTTCTTGGTGTTTTTATCCAATGGAACAATTATATCGGAACCACAAGAATAACATTTGGGCACAACAATTTCTGAACAGAGAGAGTATTTTTTTTACAGATATTTAAGGACGGCGCGGGCCAATACTACGTAAAAACAATCAATTTTTTTACATGAAATTTAATGTGCATCACAATCATAGCCTATTATATTCATTGCTGTCCCAAAAGCAGCATGCAACGCAGCAAAGGTTGAACCAATATTAGCCGTCAGTATTTTCAGCATGATTGATTGATGTCATCACGAACCAATGTATTATATTGATCGCTTAGGGAAATTTATTAATAAGGAGATATGCGTGTGTAATGAAATTTGCAATACTAAAATATTGTTAATTTCCCTCTTTGGAAGCGAAACTATTTTACTCGACATTATTTTGCAAAAATCGGCCTGGTATAAAAATGTTACACACCTTATACATAGCTTTGAGGCCGATTTCAGTTCAAAATTTAAAAAATTTAAGGAACTAACTATGTGCGGTGCAGAAGGTTTCAGCTTCTTTTACGTTTTTTATATTACATACCATTTCCTTGTAAGTTTATTTCGGGTATAATTGTGTCTCCCTCTTAAACTACGACTGATACCTACCAGCAGCACTAGAGGGGCTGAGCTGCATTCTTCTCATTCAGTTCGATGTGAGTCCTTCACTCTTGAGCTCACATGTTACAACTAGGCAGTTCTGTCTCCACGAACATAGTACGGTGCTCTGAATGTCAAATGTAATTGTGTAGGGCAGTTGTTGGTTCGCAATTCGAGTACGTGGCGCTTGATGTGCTGCAGTTCTTGCTTCACGAGTACTGAGTTCTTAATGTCGTGCATGTGTAGGGCAGTTCTCGGTTCATGAATACTTAGTTCTTGATCCATGTATGTGTAGGGCAGTTCTCGGTTCATGAATACTTAGTTCTTGATCCATGTATGTGTAGGGTAGTTTTGGGTCCAGGAAAATGTACCAGCTGTTACATCTGCAGCTATACCGGTATCTTGCCCTTTATGTCATATACGCGCGTATCAGCGGCTGCGATGAGTCTGTCTTGCCCTTGGTGTCACGCCCATCTAAGACAGTATAGTCGCTGCCAACTCCAATTAAGATCGCCCTGTAATAGTGAACTTCAGTTAAGAATTTTAACTCCATTATCCCGGCTACTCCAAGCCTGTATTCAATTAAAGCCATGTCTCACTCAAGCGAAATGAACTGAATTCTGTGAGTCAGAAACGCCAGTTGCCGAATATCCGCGGCCGTGCAGAGCTTCTGCTTAAAATCAGACTTTGAACTTCCTCTGTAATTGGCGTCGCTTCCAACACTAATTGCTATAATGGTGTGTGAAGTTTGGGTTTATTTTTTTAAATTCAAATAAAAAACAGTAAGCTGAAAGCAGCTGCTTCTAAAGTCATTTGATCTGAAGTTTAGCACTTATCACCAAGCAACAATCAGTGCACCAAAATCATTTCTTCTTTTCTTTTTACTTGTTGTACACTGTTAAACCTTTGACTATATCTTAACCCACTGAGTTACTTTACTACAATGGTTCTCTTTCCTATAACATTCTTACAAAGAAAAGGACCGTTGTACCGAGGCAGATCGTCTGCTAAGAATCGGATTAATGAAATAATCGCACTTGCTGCTAGTTTTGCTGGTATTTTAGTGTTATGATTTTGTTGCTTTAATGCTGATTCAATTTTTTTAGTTCTTGGTTTCTATACGAACTACACAGCGTCCTAATGTTTTGTTGTCCTGATAAGAGCGGCAGGGGGTCACTCAAGAAATTCACTACAATGTTAGTCGTCACACCAGCTGGCTTAGCAAAAGCCACAATTAAAGTTAAGGATATCTCTTCAAAATACCTGGAGAGTGATTTAGAGCTGACGAAGCTGTGCACTTCTCTGCTGTGTAACCGAACATAGCGACGCCCTGGGGCGCTGTGTAGCACGTAGAGGGACAAAAGGTAGTCGCGTGAGTCCGTGCCTGCAGAACAGCGGTCGTCATATCTCCGCGCTCGGCTTCGATAGTCTGGCTTTGTTCCTTCCGACGGGCTTTGTTCTATTCTTGCTTTGCTTTCACGACCTCACTTTCGTCCCCGCACTTTCGCTCCATGTGTGGATTTGCCTCTGCATTTGTTGCTGTTCCACGCGTCCTGTGCCTTGTCTTCCTCGATCATAAAACATCTTGGGAATGGATAAGGTAAAACTAGGGACGGGGTTCACACGGTCTCTCTTTATTTGTAAGTCTAACAAATTGTAAAAAACAGCTTATGAACACCCGAGGTCGGTACAGCGCTGGCGCTCTCGCAAGTTAAAATGACGCTAACGAATGCGCGATCAAAGCCGCTTCTTTGAAGCAAAAATAGTTTAGTTTTCTATTTTAGTTGAAATAATTATGAAAATTTGAAATTCATTTTCATAATGGAGTGGGCATTCAAGTAAAATATCGCAGGTCAAATGCCAAGATAGAAAAAATATCGCAGATTATTTTATAATAAACAAACTCACGGAACTTGACTTTTGATTTGAACGTGGAGAGTTTCTAGATATTGTGCTGAATCGTATCGCTTGGGATATTTTTCTAAGCGTGAAGTTTATAGACAGAGGTCCCAACGGGATGTGGGCTGCATATTGCAGTTTATGTTCATTCTGGGGAATGGATATCGCAATTCTTCAATGATGACTCTATCTTTTGTAAATGGTTTACGGTTAAGTACTTTACTTCTTCCTTCATATCTACGGTCAGTCAAGGATTATGAGACTAACAGGTTAACCCAGGGGGCGGAGCCAAGCTGTACTGCATCATGGTAAATGAACTCGTGACGTTATAAACACCTACTGCGTTTATCAGAAGCTATTTTGCATTGTTTTTTCATCACTTCATTTGGGCCTCCAGAGTATCCTACATGTCCTACAATCTTTATAGTTGCAAAAAAATACGTATCAAAGTATCTACGAACTTTCTTTTTAGCTCTCTGAAGGATAGAATTTTTAAAAAAACATTGGTTAAAGGCTTGTAAAAGAGCAGATGAATTCAACTGGCAAGTGCCTGCTGGTGTCAGAAGCACTTTTAGAGCCAAGTTTATCGTCTTTAAAATGCAATAAATAAACTTAGTTTTATCGAGAGTAATATGCCATTCTAAAGATGAATTTATATGAGTGAATATTGCAATGTTTTTGATTTATTTTCGTCTTCTGCCAGTGATCTGCTAGCCTCTATAATTTCAAACCGCTACAACAAAAATTGGCTCAGGTGCGAGCGATTGAACGCCGAGATAGAAAAACTTGAAAACAAGATTTTTGAGACAAACATTAATAGACCAGAGAAACAATTTACTTTCCTTTCGGCGAAGTAATATTAAAGCAAAAGTTTATGTATAATGCGCAGAAGCCATGCAACTGCTCGGTACAATAATAATAATAATAATAATAATAATAATAAAAAAAAGCATCAGCTGTTAACGACGCGTACGCGACGGCATAGCTTAGGGCCACATTATATCGACACCGTCGGAAATAATAATGACCAAATTTTATCCTTCAGAGAGCCAAAAAAAAAAGTTTGTAGATGTTAAGCCCCGCCCACTGCTGTGGCGTCAGGTGGAGAGATAGATAGCAAACAGTGTTAATTAGTTCATACTTGTTACTTGCTTAATAAATACGGTGAGCCTGGGCTTCCATGAACAAAAAAGAAGATTAATCATTTCTACACTATCACAGCTGTTAACTGAGCGATGCAAAAATCAGTTTGCTTGAAATAAGGCAATAAAATGTCGAACGAATAGGTTGATAGGTGAAAAAATAAATTACAACAATATAGCCACGGCTTCCTATGTATCGATATGGTTTATTTTGTAATCATCATATATCATTTTCATACTAGTACACTCCGCCATGAAAAATTACTGCGGAAGAACATGGCTTACAGAGAAAAAACTACAGTAGCATACGTATTATCGGAGCAGTATTAATCGCTCTAGAAGTAATTTAATTCCAAATTTATATATTTTACTTGTGAAATATGTAATTTAAAAGCTTTTCTCGTCAAAATATTACAAATGGTCAAACGGAGAAGCACTTTTTTTTTACTAGTTCAAGCTTCATTTATTAGTCTTTCAAAGGCGGCATTTCTTGTGATTAAACAATTTCCCCGTCAACATAGCGTTTTCTTTCGACTTTTCTGAGAAAATCGTAATTATGAGGGTAACTTAGCTAGACATGCGTTCAAAGTTTAACAAGAAAGATTTCGTTTCAAGCTTCATGATTTCTTTAAGATGAATTGGCGTTTTTTGTTGTTACATGGAAAAATATAGAGAGAAAACTGAATTACTCCTAATTACTACCTAGTAGTTTATCATTTTGCTTGGGCAAAAAATGTTTGAAGCACAGTAGATGTTGCCGGTGAGAGCGAAAACTTACTATACTCTTTTGCTGCTAAAACTCACATTCTTCGCTACTCCGGAGCTTTAGGAAAACGAAGAAGGTTCACCTAGTTATTTTTTCCGTGTTCAAAATAGCCGAACGTCAATTATCAGCCCATGGTAGCGAAAATATTGGTATTAATGAATAAGGAACACTATCGATACTTGTGCAACACAGACGGTCTCCGCTCCACCTGACGTCACACGAGTAGATACGCAGAACCGTCTCAAAACCGTCAAGCGATGAGTTAACCTGTTAACGTAGTTCAGCCATGAATATACCTTTGACATCGCCTTGCCTCTCGAGAAAAGGAAGCACGGGAAACAATTTATTATAGCTGAACTTGATGAAGTTTACCTGTGCGACAACACTGACCCAAAACTTCCAATATTAAGAAAAATAATTTGGGCATCTTCATGCAGTCTAGAGCAGCTGATATGGCTCCCGCCAGCCTACAAGGCTACACCTGTGCCCAGGTACCCAGCGATTCGCACTGCTGCTTTAACGGCAGACGCTGCGGCAAATTTCGAGTTATGACGAGCGCTTCCGGGTGCCGCGCTTCCGCATCGCTGCCGCAGATGCGCAACAAACATTCTGCGGAGAGCGGAGAGGCTTGTCATCAATCTTCCATTTGCGTTGTTAGGAAGTGCTTGCTGGATTCTGTTGGTTGCTAAGGGCATTCATGTTGCATTATGAAAGAACGTGCGTCTGCGGCAGTGAAATTTTTGGAAATTTACTTGTTTGCTCATAGTGCTCGATGCTCGACTCGTATTGAATCAATTTCTGAGAATGATATGAGATTTCAGCACCAAAAATAAAGTTTGGGGCCGGTTACTAAAAGGGAATAATTAACGACTAACATGCACCGGAAGGAGTTTCTGTAATTTCAAAAGGAGTAATGCACGGCAATTGCAGGGCATCGACGACCAATTGCTCATACTGTAAGACGGCGATGCAATGATTGCAGGCGGTGTCTATGATTTCTAAGAAGAGCAATGCACGATATTTATAATGCATTGCAGGCAGTTGCAGTTCCTGTAATTTGGGAGAGAGAATTACACGACATTTACAACATGTGCCACAGGCAGCGTATGAATACATTCTAAGCAGGCTAATGCTCATATAGGTATAATGTATTTTAGGTAGTTTTCTCCATATGTATTTCAGAAAAATGTTAATACACTAGTTTTAAGATAACTGAAACATATTTTGTGTTCGATTTATCTACATAAGAAACTCTTATATTTTGAATGACATGATTAGTAACTGATGCTGTGCATTGCTCGTTGTCACCGATAATCAGCTCGTGTCTCGCGAAATAGTGTGCCTCATCTAAACAGAGCACCACATTTTAAGCGTCTCGATCTGAAAATTTAATGTAGCTCTAAATCTGTTGCATGAATTAATGTATAAACGTTTTTATTAATTAACATAACAGTTACTACGCTAGGCTTACGTCTCGTTTGTCAGTTTTCTGCTCTTATCTTAGGATATGTTGTTGTTAGGGAATTCAGCTTAAATTCTTGGGAGTAACTATGTACTCAACCATTATTATGTTATGGAGGTTTGCGCCTCCGAGACGACTATGCACATACTGTAGCTAATCTTATCCGTTGCTAGGGCTGTGAGACGTCTTCCTTCTTTGCGTACATCACTTACTTCCATTTTTATACTCCTACTAAAAAGTTTTTATTCTGTTTTCCTTTTCTTTTCCGGCTTCCTGTGCCCATGAGAGGTGATCCACAGTAGGTTTCAAGTTTCTCTCGGCGTACTTCTTAATTGGTTCTTCCTTTTGCTTTCCTCGACACAGCGTCGCGGATTAACCTAACATGTAATCTTATCATCACTGCAATTTAACTTCGGAGAAATCGTCAGCGTCGATTTATAGAGAAACTGTAGAGTATCAAGAAGGCGACATCGGTATTACACGTAATAGGAATCACGTTCCAGGCTGGAATGAACATGTTCGTGAACTTAATAAAGCTAGCAGACAGGCATGCAACGTGTGGAGAGAAGCAGGGAGGCCTCGTACTGGCCATCTTTGGATACACAATATAAACTGCACAACCGATGCCACATTGCCCATCAACAAATCCGAAGACGTGAGGATGCGCTGAGCTTAGATTTCCGGAGAGAAATAAAAAAAATCTAAAACGGAAGGTGCACGCTGCTGCCCGGTCGATAGATAATCGCAGTGGAAAGCAACATTGCTGAAATCTGGCAATGTCATTACGGATGCGTCATGAACTGTGCTGGTGGCAACAAGCATGAAGAATATGTTGCTATTGTAATATGAGCTCATTTCACGACCAGTGTACTGCATGTACAGGACGACGAGGTTCGTCACGCTTTAAAAGTACACAAAAGTAATCAAGCTATACAGGCCCAGACAATATTCTGGCTGAAGCGTACAAATACAGCCCTCCCAAGCTACCAACCTGCTTTCTGCCTTTCTCTCCGGGTGCCTAAATCTAGGCTTCTTCTAAGACAGTTAATACAGGTCATAATGCCACCAATAGTGAAAAAAAAACTGTTTGTGTATCAGACATGAGTAATCGTCGCCCATAGCCGTAGCCACGTCACTGTCAAAGATAATGGAGCCGGGACTTGAGAGACGGATGTCTATGATATGAAATGGCTGCCTTTGCACTCAAACAGGTTATAGATCTTTCTACTTACCACGGCCCTCCAATGTATCTGTGTTTTCTAGACGCTAAGGTAGCGTTTGATAGAGTGCATCATTATTCTCTGTTGAAGTGTATGTATACTGGACTGGAGCAACATATATCTCCTTAGGTTGTAAAAATCTTGAATTATTGGAGTTCCAAATTAAAAATGTTGCTTAAAATGNGTGGGGTGGGGGAAACCATCATCAGCACTTGGCATGACTAACGGTAAACGACAAGGATGCTTACTCTCTCCCATTCTGTTCAATATTTTAATTGACTATCCACACAAACTTCAGTACAGCTGGAGTACAGAAGTCTGTCATATTAACAATCAAGCAGTGAATGCCCTTAGTTATGCTGACGACATGATGCTTGCCTCTCCCCATCCTACCGAGCTGCAAAAGCTGCTCGCAATTTGCAAGAGCGAAACGAATAAACTTGTATTGACTAACAAATAAAATTTACCGTTCAGCTTCTCTTACCTGGGCCATAATATCACTGGAAATTTTCGTGATAATTAGGACATAGAGAAAGAGACGCGAATGCTCCATGGAATTCGTAACATGTTAATTCGGTCACTGCTCTGGAGAGGACAAATGCCAGTTGTTCTGGCGCTATCTTTGTCCCCTGTCCAGTAACCTCACTTTGTCCTGATTTTCTAAAGAATTCCACTAAGCGCGTGCGCGTTGCTTATAAAAACAAATTGCGTATGGATGATAAATAAACCAAGGGATAATATTGCGCGTCTGATATTTGCTCACACGTGCCCTGCCTCAATGTCAAGACAAGCAAATGCGCCCTGAGCCTACAAATCAGGATTGAACAATTTCAGAATTGAAAAATTCCAAAACTCGTTCCATAAAAGTCATCCGTAACGGCCCAGGCTAGAACGATCTAATATGTAGCTACGATGGCAGCGCATGCTGTTGCCTGACGGAGGCCAAGCAGTGGAGCGTAATGAGGTCTACATAGAATGTATGACCACTGTTTGTAATCTACAAATGAGTTAGAGTGCCTTTTATACAATGTAATGTTTCAATGAGCTTCATGTAATTTTTCCATCGTACTCAATAAAGCTTCTTGTTAATATAATGATTTATGCATTATCATTATTATTGGAGACTATACTTAGGATTATTACCGTCTCTGCGATGAGTCACCACTTGTGACCGGCGGGAGAGCCAATGGCGAATGCTCGCCTCAGTACCGGCAGACTCACTTACGATTAGTTTAGTTATATTAGTGACATACAGTATGTCGTGGGGAGTCCTAAGCTAGGCGAATTATGCTACCAATTGTAGGGTTAAATGTGCTCTAGCACAGGGAGTCGTATAGCATCCAATTTCTTCTCCGAAGTTTACGGGTGCACCGTACGCCTCAAGTTAGGTCCTTTGTAATATTAGTGCGGCTCGGAACTATTGATCTAATATTTATGGCACGCATTATGTAGTTGGAACTGGTGCACTGCATGTCTGCCATATTATTATGTTCTTTGAGCTATTGATCTAAAATTTATGGCTGAGAGCATCTAGTTTATAGCTCAGTAATGCACGCTATTGATCAGCACTTTAGAGTACAGATCATGTAATTGACACTACAGCCGTGCATGCCCAGACCAGGAGTAGGTGCTCGGCGTTTCTGATGCAAGCAAGGTCATGTTCATAAGACCTATCATTGATACTTTGCCTACTGATTTATAGCTCAATTAATTTTCTCAGTGAGAGTTATTTAATCTTGGTCGTCGAAAATTAGGCTAACAACCTGAGTAAGCCTACAGATTGATGTCTTGCATATGCTAGGTGCCTCTTGATAAATATGGCAGAGACTGAACGGTTGGGTGGTAATTTAATTTTTAGAAAAAGGTGCACAAGGAAATAGATAGTTGATTGTTATCGTTGCCATTGTGTTTCTTTTTATTTTGATAAGTATCTTTTGTATTTCACCTCATGGGTATAATAATGATAAGAACGGAAGATAGTGCCATTGAACTCATTACAAACACTCAATATCTGGACAGCAGACCACACGGAAGCTGACTACATTGACAAGTTATTCACGTGTTACAATGAACTCAAACCCAACGGTAATAACATTTCTTCAGCTATGGGCATTTTCGACTGGCCACCAAAATAAAGCCTTCAAGCCTGGACTTATTGGCAACTTTAGGCAGTTGCATTGGCCTCGACTCGTTACTTTAGGCAGGCGCATTGACCTCGACCCGTTACTTTAGGCAGACGCATTGGCCCCGACCCGTTACTTTAGGCAGGCGCATTGGCCTCGACCCGTTACTTTAGCCAGGCGCATTGACCCCGACCAGTTACTTTAGGCAGACGCATTGTCTCCGACCCGTTACTTTAGGCAGGCGCATTGGCCTCGACCAGTTACTTTAGGCAGACGCATTGGCTCCGACCCGTTACTTCAGGCAGGCGCATTGGCCTCGACCCGTTACTTTAGGCAGGCGCATTGGCCCCGACCCGTCTGTCTGTTGCTGGGACACTGAGGAAGTAATTGTCAGTTGACAAGAAAATGTAATGGTTGTGAATCTACGATCTGATGAGAATTTTCAGCACAAGTACCAAGCACTGGATGTGATCAGTAGTTTGGTATATACAGTACTGAACGTTTAGGTTACAAGTAATTACAAACAGTGGCGCTTTGCATATCGCCGGAACACACAAAAGTAGTAGTTTGGAGAGGTCACTATAAGCGTATTTCATGCTAACCTCTGATATGATATGCCGGGCCGCCCGCTTGTTCTTGTGACCTTACTTTGTATGAGGGAAGCAATATTCTGCGAGGTGACAGCATATGATTTTAGCCTTATCTAGCAAGACTGATCCATACTGTTTATGTTTTTAGCCATTTGCCCTTTAATATTTTTGTGGCTTTGTCCCACTAAGTTATCGTTTGCTGCAACTCAGGTACCGTATCCAGTCTACATCCACCACATTTGTCCTACTGTATCCAACATGCTCAAAAATTTCTACTAATGTGCACTCCCTTTTCTTGAATACTTCGACGCACTCAAAATTTGCCTCCACTCCCGTGACTTGCCTTCGTAGAATTAATTAGTCCTCCCCTCTCGTACCCCGTCTGTCATTCACTAATTTACTATTTCTCCCTCCAAATTTTTACACAATCCAGTGAGTCCATCTCCCACTCCCCATGCCACATCCAGACCTGCATTGGATTTCACTGCCTGAATGGCGATCCAGAGGTCGGCTGCTGTAAGACTATCCTCTATACTTCATATTGCGCACCAGTATCTGTAAATTCTTCACACTTTTACTCTGTCGTGCTAAAATAATAGTGAAATCAAATGAATGGGAGTGGAACAAATTAATACTGCTCAGATATGCTGGGTAACGACGTGACTCTTGGCGGCCGTGAATATCAGCGGCAAATCGCCATTTCTTTTGTGCCTCGTCGTCATTTGCTGGTGCTGACCGTGCAGGTCGTCTGTGCGAACTGCCGCTCGTTCAGTATGCAAATGAGTGACATGAACGCCCGTCTCTTGAGCTCCGGCAATATTGCTTTTCTATCACTCGATCGTTCAAGAATGTGCGCTTTTCTCAATTTTTGTAGGTCGGTGAGAGTTTACACGCGGGCATACCTGCAATTGGTATGAAGTTTCTGCGCTTTCTACTCATTGTTTTTGCTTTGTGCCATTTGCTCTATGCAGAATCATACTAAGAATGTCGGGCAGTGACCATTTTGTGCTTTTCTTAAACATTTTATAGGTCTCTGCTTATTTGCTATATAAGGGCGCAGTTGTACGATGCATCACGAGCTTTCTGTTGATTCGATTTTGAAGAATTTTTCGCTGATTTTATCATGGTAAGCAATCTTTTACTGCCAAAAACTAGTAACGAACATGCCACTGAAAGCGTTTTCTATCACCAGCCACTGCTGTTTCCCATCTTTCGGGCACTATTTGAATTTTATGTCGAAAAAGCGTCACACCTTTGGAGGCTATCCTCGAGTCGACCTATTTTTAGGGCATCTTCATAATAACAGAAGTGCCGCTTGACCTGGGCATGTCCCATCGATCGCAACAAATGTTATCCAAACGAGCGATGTCTGGTGAATGCGGTGGGTGGAGTACGACTTCCCCTTAAAGCGTTCCCAAGTAGGTTTTCGCAACATGTGATCCAGCGTGATCATGTTAAAAGTAACATTTTTGCCTTACTGTTGATGCAACGGACGTTTTTCCTTCAATTCTCGGCTCAAATGCATCAAGGGGTAGTTGATGGCGACCTCCCGTGATGGTGTCATTCGGTTTGAGCAGTTCATAATAAACTACAACCAGCTGAGCCCTCCAAATGCACAACAGACTCTTCCGTTCAGCAGAGCCTTCCATTCCGTTTCGAAAATAATTATTTTTGAAGCACCTAAACCAATTTCCGCCGATTGTTTCCGGCAGAGTATGGCCGCCCTATGTTTCTACAAAAATTCTCTTCGCTTCAGTTACGGATTTCTGTTGAAAACAGTTGTGCTGTAACCTTCCCCCTCAACTACTCTTTCTTTGGCGCCAAGTTCGATATGTTTAACTACATAAACAACAAACTTGTCTACACTTTGGCGAAATGACGTGCAGTGCATTTGAAGCTTGCTTATACTTCTTATAGATGCATTACTGGCATGCACTGCTGGGAACGTCTTCAGTTGGAAAACAACGGGACTTATTCAAGGTTCTGATGTACTGTAATTTTGTAGGTGTCTGTTGATTTGAACATAATTAAGCACTGTTGCATGGTGCAGGACTGTACGTGGAGCTAGCAAGTTTCTCTGTAGTTGTGTCGAGCTGTACTCCTGTGATGAGACTCTTATCGGCTCAAAAATATTTCAGTTTTAGCGACGGTAAACTGCGACATGAGAAGATTAACAATCTTGTGACAACATACTGGTTCAGCTCTCAATACTATATAGACTATTTCGACTGCATAATTTCTGGTATCTACCCTTTGCTAGAACTTTTTGTGTATTAGTAGCCATAGCATATTTGTTAATACATAATTGTTCTGAAAGTAAGTTTCGTGTCACTTTGTCTGCAAGTTAATTCGTTGTCAACTCCACAGCTTTTTTTATAATATATATATATACTTATACTTTCGATTTTATGCCGATTTCATAGAAATTAATTTTGAAGGCCGTTCCTGTTCAAGTGGATACTTATGCAATTTCTTATGATTTCTGAACTTACCTTCATAGTCTGAGCAATGTAGATAGTTTTATCCATTTCCACGAGGCACAAATTACATAACATTTTAAGAGGAGCTGAGGCTACTTTTACGACTATTATCTTCGACTATGAATGACTTTGACCTGCGCACAGTACCTTCATGACCTGGGAAGATATGAATCGTCCATTGGCATTGAATGGAATTACGAACTATCTCTTATTGAGTGTTCAAAATGACCGCCTTATAGCCCAGCTATGCACTTGCGGTGACGGATGTACAGTGAACCCTTCACTAATTCTTTGAAGAATGCACGGACACTTCGTAATCTTCTCTGACTTCGCGACGTCTTTGTTTCTATGTCTTGCTGAATTAACTTACGGAATTATATTTGTGCTCTGCGCAAGACGGTGGTTTTTATTGAGTTTTTTGCTGCATGGATTCGTTTGCCGTTGTTGGGCGACGTATGATACGTCACCCAGAGCTGGTAGTAACTCAAAGTTCCATCTATTCATCAATATTTTCTCCGGTGTTTTCGGCTTTTTAGCAATTTTTCTTTTGTTCTTTGTCTTAATCTACGAAATGTTTTCTTCCTGTGTCCACTGATTTACATGCCGTACTACATATAAATAATGATTGCATGCGTCCCCTTTTTCTTTCACTAATCGGATCACAATATTTCTTGAGGATAAAAGCTCAAAATAAGAGTCTATACGACAATAATATCGTCTTGATGCTTGCCAGACTATTCGCCAAAACTTTTCGTCGAATGCACCTTGCACTTAGTGCGCAGTTGTTGTTAATAATCGAGTTTGAAACTCTTTCTCTTTATCAGATTTGGGCCCCACGCTGCGAGTGTAACATTCACCCGTGATGCGCGAATATTGTCGGTTATGTTCATGTTCGGCTAATGTGGTACGGCAATTTTAGACCTCAAATATGTGTAACTAGACGGAATACTGTAACCCGATCCGGCGGCATTCGCGGTACTGCCTAGCGTCGGAACCAACGTTCATGAGCTTACTGGGACATGCTGCATGTGTAGGGGAATGTACTGTATGTGTGGAAAACGGTCCTGAGTTAGTTGGGGCATTCTGGAGGTGTAAGTGTGTGTGTCTCACTCGTACGTGAGTTACATGCGTGAGAGTGTAACGCTTTCAAGCTCGTGGCTATTACGCTGAAGTAGGACCCCACTGTACGCATAAATATAAGAATATGTACCTGCAATTGACTTAAGATGAGGAGAATTATCTCATATACAATCTACATCTCTTACAAGGTTCTGGTTTTACCTTAATTCCAAAGTCCACTGTATCATAATACACTGTAGTTGGTGGTGTTGCTTGCTATCGTGCTTGCTCCTTCAATTTAGTCATGCTTTAGATAAGAAAAAATTCATCTACTCAGTAACAAGATGGGATACTATGATATTTAAGTCCTTAATTACGATAGTAAATATGGCTTCAAAAATTTATGCTCGAAAATAGAAATGCTGCATTTTCTGAAGAACGCTTCGCTTTGAAAAGTAGCTCGCTGCTATCTTCTATATGTAGATTAACACGTTTTTACGTACCTACGTACGTTTGTATCACGCTCTCTATTGTATGGGTGCGGTGGTTAAACAGGTGGTTAATCTACAATATAATAAAGAGCGATCTGAATTTATCTGTTTGTTTATTTGTTTGTTTATCTGTCCATTTTCTATCACACTTTAACAAAGCAGATAGGCTGAAATTAGCCCAGGTTGGAGGCTGTGGTCGTATTATCAAGTTTTATTCAAAACTGATTAGTAGAGAATAGGCCAGGTTGCAGATGATGGCAACCTTATCTTAATCAGCGAGAGTTCAAATTTAAAAATGAAGATATCGAAGGCTTAGTTTGATTTGTGCTAGTGTTACCTTTTCCATATATCGAATGTATGGCAAAGTATAGGACGACCTTATGTCTGAATGCACTTCTTGCATTGCCAAAGTTTAAATTGCAGCACTGAAGATATCTGGCGCTTCGCATGAGCACTCTCATGCATCTTGTTTCTTAGTTTCTTCCCACAGATAATTTCATTGCATCAGTATTCTCCCAACTACTGTATAATTCAATGGTCACCGACACAGCTTACGCTAAGCAAAAACTATTGGACCTATAGGATATAAAACAGTATCCGATGATATCAAATCGAAACTATAATTTTGAGCGTTGTCGATTGCCATGAATTTTCTCCATGTTAGAAAAAATGTTTCGATGTTCCGCAGTTGTGAAGCCGTAAACGCTGATCTCCCGGTGCTTTTAGGTCAGCAGTTATAATAACGAAACTATGATCAGTGAAGAAGGTCACCACAAATGTTTTCATTTTTGACAGCTAGTGCTGGCCCTCCATCTATATTGTACTAAAAGTCTGTGAACTTTATTTACTTGGTTGCTTGTTTTCACGCGGATTCTTTCATTTTAAGATAGAAAAAAATTCAATCGTAAAAGGTATAGGTACGGCTCTAGGGAAGCTTTAGAGTCTGCCATACTATCTATGTCATTATTCAAGAGTCAGATCAAGACGGATATTTATGAAGCGTTGTAATCTGGATACCGGCGTCGAGTGCACGAAAGAATTGAAATTTTATTCGCTTAGCCAGTTTCAGTCGCTAAGACAATTGAAGAAAAGCACACAGCTTCTTCACTTTAAGATGGGGATAATCAGGCGTTAAATATTTATTTTGATTGTATATGTGGTACGGAAGATGCAGGTGAGCTCGGCTGCATGGGCGTGCGCGTTAAATTCAAAGGTGATACGGAAAATGCAAGTGGACTACGCCACACATGCAGCTGGTGTATTTTCCCTTGGTTAGAGGATAAGTCTGAACATTTACCTCCGCCACAGAGGTTATGTTTTCGTCGTGTTTGTCTCTCTGTCTGTCTTTCATCAAGATAACTCAAAAAGTTATGAACGGATTTTGACGAAACTTACAGAGATCGTTAGGTATGTTAGGAGGAACAGATGATTAATTTTTGGTGAAAAACAGTCCATCCGCTTGCTTGTTGTCTGCCTCATTTTTCTCAATGCCATAACTCAAAAAGTTTTGACGGACTTTTATGAAATTCACCTGAGTTGTTACGTATATCACGAAGAATAAATTACCAAATTTTTGTGGTGATCTGTTGGTTTGTTTGTCTGTTTGTCGCTGTGTCTGATTTTATGCTTGTTAGCGCAATAGCTCAAAACGTTTCAGTGGATCTCTATAAAACTTAAAGGATTTTTTAGTAATATTAAAAGACATAAATAAATAAATTTTGGTGCAGATCGGATGGTTCGTTCGTATGTTCGACCTATGTTTGTCACAATGTTTGCTAGCCAATAACTCAAAAAGTTTTCAATGGATCTTTAAGATATTTACAGGAGTTGTTAGTAATGCTAAAAGATATAAATGATTAAATTTTGGTGCAGATCGGTTGGTTCGTGTGTATGTTTGACTTATATTTGTCAGAATGTTTGTTTGTAGCCTAACTCAAAAAGTTATGAACGGATCTTCAAAAAAATTGCAGAAACTTTTAATATTAAAAAAAAGACACAAATAATTAGATTTTGGAGTTTATACAAAGAAAATCATGGATTCAGAGCCAATTTGAAATTTTCTTTGCCATTGCCTTACTTGGTGGAAGTATGCGCTCTCAGAGTGCTCTAGTTCTTTGAGAAACAAGGAAGTTGGTGATAGCGACCCGTAAGGGCAATTATTGGTGCAATAGTGGACAGACAGTCAAATAGCGTTAGGTGTACGACCAGTTGAATAACACCTTTTTTTGCGACAGTGAAGAAGATGGTGATGTTGACCCAACGGGTCGCTGACAGTCTAGTAGCTGTAATAATAATAACAACGATGTGATACGCTTTTCTATGATAGATAGACGGAAATTGAAGATCCTTATCCCTTTATTATCTGCATCCATTTCTTGCTTGAAATAGTTCCTCACTTCGAAACAATAAAGATATTTACAGCATCTCTTACCGCGGCCATGGAATTTGATTTTTATAGCATCACTTTCGGCATGCATCGAAATATATGTTTGCTCTCAGTTCACGTCGTATAAATTCAGTTTCCGATCGACAAAGTACAGAAGAAGTGATGATTTTTCACGGGCAGCAGGCACAGTTAATTCTTTCTGCTCGCTGTCTTCCTTTGACGGAGAATTTTCGCTTCAACACAAAAAGAAACCCAGATGCACTGAAGCCTTAGCCGTCGGTGGCTATGATACGGGGAATTAATTTCATGCTGCAATGCTCTACTGCTTCTAAGGTGTGAGGCGATGGCGCTGCTATAGATGCATTGACATAGAGAACGCTCATCTCGTATGACTCCTTTAGTGGGCCTCTGTTGCATATTCTCTAGATGAATATTAGTAATGGAAATGTATTAAATGTAAACCGGCCCTTAAAAATTCCTCGCTGTCATTTTTGACAGCGCGTGTACTCTAGTTACAATATATTTTAGCTGAATTTCTTCGTAGCAATCTTGGTTAGTATTTTTTTTTCCTGTCGTGCTTAATCCACTTCCGCTCTTGATTTCCTTAGCTGAATTTCTTTGTGGCAGTTGAAACTTAACACTAAGCCAAGCCAAAAATATTTTCAGTTCACATTGCAGCCAAAGTTAGATTCTGAAGGTTCAACCATCTATTAGTATCCGGGCTACAGTAAGCGCTGAGTATTTCCGGTGAAATCTTTTATTGAATCAATATTTTCCTCGTGCTGCTCAATTTTCAAACATTTCCATTCTGATATTCGCGCCTTTCTTGCTGGAGCGGAATTTTGCTCTCGCAACTCATGAAGGCACAACTTTTGTGACTTTAATAGAAAATTAAGCCTACAGGTATTAGGCCTATTTTGTAGTAGACCCTGTACCGTAAGCAAAAACAATAAAAAGCTGAATTACAAAATTATTGCCATCATTTTTTGATTGTTGGGTTCTCTAGTTTTTAAGACCTGACGGCATGAGACAAAATTCTTCAGAAAACAAATGCGGGGACAGAAAAAGAATAAATTCTTACTAAAAGCAGTTAACTACATTAGCTCTAACTGACTAGGCTGAATTGCTTCTTGCTCCCCCTTTATTACGCCATATAGTTATTTTAATCGCGCATTTGTATGGGGAACCCACCACACTCTAGAGCTTGCCAATTAATTGGCTCTTTAGCCTATTGTATTTTGCGAGAAGCCGAACCCTCGAAGTTAGCGAGTGTAGTTGCGGATGCAGCGCAAGCGAAGTTAGGCACACGTAACTAAATTGCGCTCTACCTTCCCGCCCCAATTCTCATGACGCCATTTGCTGAACTAACTGCGGTGCAAATCGCGCCATGCTCCTGCTGGGCTTCTGTTGAAAGCAGAAATTGACTTTGTTTGCTGTGTGTGTGTGTGTGTGTGTGTGTGTGTGTGTGTGACAGTACGGCAGTGATGGGGCACTCCATAGTGAACGTTCCATATGTTGCGGCGCGGCTTCCATAATGAGCCTAACTGTGATAGAAGTTCCATTGATTCTGCGCTTCCGTTTGTCTTTCAACTCTTCTGCACTTGGTCATGAGATGAGGGCAGAAAATAATTACCTCTACGAAACCCTCGTTTTCTTTGCTCTCGTATCCTTTTCCTTGGACTTGTTCGACGCAAATGAAACATTCAGCATGTGTGCTGGAAGGCTATGCAATGGTTACAATCAGTTCGTGCTGCAGATATTGGCCAGCTGGCCCCAGAAAAGTGTTCGGCTGCAGTCGACCACGCATCGTCAAGAGCTGTGGCGCCATCGACAGAAGGCTGTTACGCAATGGAGCGTGCCCCTACTCCTCATTTCTGGGAAAGGTAAGAACCCCACGGCAGTTGAACAAATATCAGATGCTGAGTCAGGGCGTCAAGCACCGCAGCAGTATGCCTGCCTGGATTAGTATCCGAATCCGTAAAGTTCAGTAAATAGATAGTTAGATGGGACCTTATGTAGCCCTGATACCGTCTGCTTCTCGTTACATCACTTATGCGTGCATTATTTGGAAGGTTGAAGTTTCATTTATTAGAGACCGACCGGGGCAACGGTTTTGGACAGACTGGGGCCGGGGAGACCAAAAATCAAGTAACCGGGGCCGGGGCCGGGACCTGGGTGAGCAAAAACCCAAGTAGCCGGGGCCAGGATGACAGCCAAATAGCCGGGGCCGGGGCTGGAGCCAGGGTGACCAAAAATAAAGGATATTATTTTATTTTAACTCAAACATGTTCTTTTTTGTTTTTCTTGCTTTCAGTATGTTAATTGGGTCAATTCAAGACTTTTTTGTTTTTCTATAGAAGAAGATAACAAAGGTTAGGTAGGTTTTGGTTAGTCTAGGTAGGTTTGGTCAACTTCCTATTTGGTCGCTAGCATATAACGAAGCCATTTATATTCTCCCATAGAAAAACAATAGGAACTTCAGAGTCGTATATCTCAAAAACTAAGCATTTGTGACGGAAACGTTATTCATGAAAATCATCTTAAATTGACACAATTAACGTACTCAAGGCAAGAATGATCACAAAAACCATATGTGAACTAAAGTAAAATTTACCAAATTAAGTATACAATCGGGGCCGGGCAGGGTGACCAATTATTATTATATTGCGGGTTTTTGCGCCGTATTAGATACGATGGCTACTACATATATAGGCTAACAACGATCCAATATTGTATGCAAGGAGCTTCTATAGAGAAGGAGGAAGCCAGTAGCCTAGCCCGTTGAAGCTCAAGAGTCTCTTATGGCTGTCAGCCAGTTGTCCCATGCACCAATCGCATGTCAGTAAAGTCTCTTATGGCTGCAGCCAATCACTAAGCACCAATCGCATATCAGCAACTCGGTTCGTCTGCTGCTCCCCCGTGAAACTCAGTGCTTCCCCGTCTTTTCCACCAATGAGCATCTCAGCCATAAGAGATCTGGTTGACTCGCTGGCAAGTCTGTAACTGGGCCACAAGGCTCCCTCCTTCTCTATTGAAGCTCCTTGATTGTATGATATAGTTTAGCAGTTGAGTCGAATTTAGATGAGTTCTATTAGAACAATCTTCGCCAGGTGAACCATATCTCTGGCAGAAAATAAGGCGCGAGCATCTTCAACTCCACACTGCTCTGCCCAGCGAAATCGCTCAGCCGTGCGGCGCAGGGAAGGAGACGAAAAGCGAAAAGAGAAGAAGACAGAAGAAAGCGAACACTCGTACGGGGGGTCCCTTCCGTGGCCCTCTACACGGGAGCAAATTGGAGTCCCATGGGATGGGTCGCTTACCACCACCCACCTCGCGAAACAGATGGGGAAAGATAGAGAAACTACCTAACTTTAAAAAAACAATCTTCTGAGCAAAAACTGCGGCCAACTGCTACATCCCCTGCAGAGAAGGCACTTGGGACCCTCGCGTGCGTAAGGCCCAAACATATTGTGGCAGGGACAGGGCCCGCCAGAATATACCTCTGAGGGCGCCGGGGCGGCCAAAACGTAATAGCCAGAGCCTGGAGTTTCTTCCACTGGTAGTAGTTTAACACAGTACAGTATATTGATATAACTTTGATCAATCGTAACTCGTAATGAATCAGCTTACACACACGAACAAAATAGCTTCCCCAGAAAACTTGTTTTATTGCTTGTTAAGTGTTTTCCCTCTTTCCAAAAAACCCCAGCCAAACCCCCGGTTTTCACAGTTTGAAGAGCCGGGGCCGGGGGCGGTATCAAAAAACCGAAACCGGGGTCGGCGCCGGGGTAAGCAATTTTCGATCAACAGGGCCGGGGCCAGGGGGCTGAAAAAGGCCGGGGTTTGCCGGGGCTGAGGCCGAGGCCGGGGCCCAGGTCGATCCTTATCATTTATCTCTAAGTATCAAGCTCATAGAATATTAATATCTCCGCCAAGGAGGTTAATTATATTTTCGTCGAGTTCGTCTGTTTGTCTGTTTAGCTGTCTGTCGCTAAGATAACTCAAAAAGTTTTGGGAAAATCTAAGTGAAATTTACCGGGATTGCTAGGTGACGATCCGTTTATTCGTTTGTTTACTTTATTTTTCTTCATGCCATTACTCACAAGTTAAGGATTGATTTTTATGAACTTGGCCTGTTGTAAGGTATACAGTCATGAGCATATTTATTGGCACGGTGCTATTATACACATAAACTCTTCTTAAAATCATGTGCAGGAGGTTGGAATGAGTGTCAATTACATACACTCATATGTATTTCCACCTGTTCTTTCCAATACAACAATCAGAATATTGAAAATCGCTGTTATAGAGAGTAGTAAGCACAAGCGTGTATACTGCTAGTTCAAAATTATTGACACGGTTTATTATTTTTCTCTATTCACGGTGTGTATACTGTGTAATTCTGCCTTGAAGTCTACCTCGATGTATTTACTTTTTAGAACTTTGTACATATGCAAATGATGATTTGATACTAATTTTGGCTTTATTCCATTTAAGATAATTGTTTCAGTATACTTTCATAGCAATACGAGAATATAGCGAAGAAAAAGGTTAAAGAACTCAGTGAAGACCTCAGGAAGCGTGTTCGAGCTATTATAAAGAAGCATGCTCAACAAAGTCATATCAAAAACAAGATAGGGCGTTGAAGAAAAGAAGAAAAAGGATTTTGTCCGAGAGAGCAGAGCGAAAGATTGTTAGAATTCCAACCAAAACACAAGGGCCGCTGCAAAGGACATTGTAGATGCTCAGTGTGACCCTGGAGCTGATGTTTCTCGACACACATGCAGTTGGAAGACTTTTGAAGAGAGCTGGATTGAAAGTTTGTCGCCAGAGAAAGACCCCATTACTCAATCCTGTACATCTTAAAGCAAGGATGGAGTTTGCAAAACGTCACATTGACTAAAGTATTGCCTTCTGGAAGCAAGTTTTATGGTCGGACGAAACAAAAATCGAGCTATTCAGGCATAACAGTGTTTAACATGCTTACGTGAAATTTCGCGAAGAATTTTTGCCCAAGAATACCGTACCAACAGTGAAGCACGGTGGCGAAGGTTGGATGTTTTGTGGATGTTATGAAATGCAGTCGAGGGGTGGGAAAAATTGAACCCCAATATTTCTGGCTTACTTGAGCCCAGACTATGAAAAAAAAATAATAAAATCAATTTTGGCAACAGAAATGGCCAAAATGACATACTGCACCAGTCTAGGAGGACAGGTGTGAAATTTTGGGGAAATTCAAGAAATCTTCAAATGAATATTATTCTTATTTGACCAAATTTGAAATGTGCGCAGTGAAGACGCTTGAAGCAGTTCTTCACTGTAGCACCAACGGTGAGTTTTATTGTCTTTAAGGAACACTTTACTTGCCCTTAGCTCACGCTGCGCTAATTGAGCTAAGGATCAAAGAATAAAGCCCATAATATCTTCTTCAGAAGAGCACCACGACGAGGCGTTAAATAATAAGGAGGTTTCGTTGGAGTACATTTTTACATTTTTGCCGTCATCTTCTGACGACACTGGCCACTTGTATATGAAGTTAGAAATACACTGCATGTATATAGATAAATAAGTGCACAACGAGAATGATGCCATGACATTGGTTGCATTACAGTGTCGAACATAGCGCGAGGGGGTGGGGGGGGACTTTAGCGTATTAAAGTTATTATGATGTTGCTACAATCTAGTGTACTTATACAACTGTTATGATACTGAAAGAGTCAGATGGTTTTATCTATACCGTAAAAGGTCTAATTCCAAACAGCATACGGTGTGCCGTATACATTCCACTACGTAATAATGCGCATTGACCTGATCAGGATAAAAAAGAAAGAGTCTTTGTCTCCTGAGAACAGCCATTTGTGGACGGTCGGTTGTGACGTCCTTACAAGGTCCTTAGAAGGTTGTGTCCTTGCAAGGCTAGGGCCAAAAACGAATTAGTATAGCAAGTTTCAGAGATTCTTAGTTTTCTGGGTTTTGAAGCTCGAGTGGCCCAGGTGATGGGATGAAGATTTGGATGGTAGCTGTTTAAAAACATGGTCGTATTACGAGTTTAATTTTCTCCAGTATTGCAAGTTTAATGCTCGATTGATTCGCCTTTAGTTTCCTTTCCTATATATTTAGCATCCATTCCTGCTGTTGCTGACAGATGACATTATCTGCACCTACTCTTATTGTGTGCAATTTCAGCTCAACAACACATGCTGCTAGCATATTTCTGTTCCTTTTCATGCTGTGCACAATTTCTGCTGTGAGTAAAGTATCTGCTACAGGAGGGAGTGCGAAGCTTTTGCCCCTTCTCTTACTGTCTACAATACACAGCGTCAACAACGCACGTTACTGCTGAAAATCAAGTCTTCTGTATCTTCTCTTATTTTGTAATATTCCCAACAACAGCACAGATGCTGCTCCCTAAAGACAACATGGAGCCTAAGGCAGCAGGCCGCCAGACAAGGCACCGAGCATGTTACCAGCATGCAGCAGCAGCAGCAGCAGCAATATGGCCAGCCCCGCCTGGTCTGTCTCTTGCACTCCTTACTCTGGAGCTGCTTTAGACAGCCAGGCAATATGAGACTCGTTGCTAATTATGGCGTGAGTTATTATTGCTCCATGTATAGCCTCGGTATGCTGCAACAGCTGCCTGCCCATCTCTTCCAATGATGTGCTGGAGATGGAGCCCTGCGGTGTGCGGTATCTACAGGAACTTGTAACATGATAAGCGGGTTATACAGTATCATCGCACTCCCTGCCTTTAATTATGTTGATTTATTTATTTATTGGTCATTTATTTCTCCACAGGCGGGAGGTGTTCTTGGATTATTATGTTACAGCTTACATTAAAAATTTCATGTACATTCATTTCTCAGCAATACTACAGCTATAAATTCACATCCAAATCTGCATGGCTCAGTGCCATCACATACCAAACGAGTTAACTGGACTGGCTCCGCAATAGTGCGACCTAACGATCACCATCGCACGAGAAGCAAAATAAAATATAATTATATTTCTACTAATATTACAGCTTGTTCAATTAAAGGAAAGTAAATGGGAAATGCAGTTATTGCTTCCCGAGGAAAGATCTACATGGCTCAACAGTATTTTACCTGATTGTCTAAATACTATTACATACAATTTCATCCAATAGGTATGCCGGTACTATACAGCATGACCTACAGCACAAACATGCAAATTTGAAATTATAATCTATATATCATAATATGACTGCTTTCATCGAGTGAATTATTATTTCCGCCAAAGGGCGATCCGCGCAGTGATGCTAGTCGGCCTGGAGGCGCAAATAGGAGACAATTGTAACGTGATTAGAGGATAGAGTAATTTTATGCTATCATCGCACTGTGTGCCTATAATTATGTAGACAATTATAGAGTGATGAAGGGATGGGTACTAATACAATCAATGTACTATTTGTACTACACACGCACATTATCACTTTAAGTCGAAGCAATGTTTGATAAAATTATTTAATTGATTCGTAAGCATCCGGTACTGTGACTCTTCGCAACACGTGTGTTTGCTGCAGCTATCAATGCTTTCGTGCCCGGATAGCTCTTCACTTTTCGTAGGAGCCGCCCTATACATAGTTGCAATGGCCCCCTATGTACACATTAGATATGACTGGATTAGTGCCCAGAGGATTGCTACTGGTGCTTTAGTTAACAACATGGTATAAAATGAGGCCGTTGTTCACCGTAGCACGTTGATGTTGTGATTACTCAACGACTGATGACCTTCTGAAATTACTTCCTGATGGCGCGAAAGGGCATTCAATTATCACGAGAACACCTCACGAGTACGTGTCACAGTTTTCCCACATTAATATTTTGTTCACAAATATTGTTGTTTTCACCTCTGGAACTACAATATCGGTAATATTATTGACCTTAAAAAGGTACCAATCCTGTGCATACGTAAAATCTTAGGCAGTTGACTGACTGGTACGCGGCATTTCGCGCCACGCATTTCACGGCTCCAGATGAGATCTAAAGTAAATTGAATAATTCCGAGTCGAAAGTTCGGTGTCTGACGGATGAAATCTTGTGCTCGTATACTGCTATGGGGACGACCGCATGTCCTACTAACGTAATTTAGTTGCACTGCCTTGGCGTCTTGTTGGTAGAAGACGATTATAAGTGTAAATGCGAACACTCGTCCGGAGCATAGGATGGGGCCATTGACCAAAGCTGATTAGTCCAGCGTTCGCCCATCTTTGTTTTGGAGAGTAAAGCTTAAGGGATCCCCAGACGTTACGTAAGGTTGGGTAGGACGTTAGGACATTTTTCTTTCATGCACATATGTCTTACTTTTCAATACTAATAGCAATAATGTTTTATTCTGTACTTCCTCTTCTTTCCCTACTTATTGTAGTCATGAGCGTTGATCCAGCGAGGGAGCTCTCCCGTGTATGAATTACACGTTTTCTTGACGTACAGTATGTGCCTTCCTCTTCCCCACTAAATCAGTGACTGCACGACCAAGGATAGGTAAACCGCGCTTCATCAACGCAATTCAGTCATAAATGCCAATACACTTCAAGCAGGCAACTGGAAATACACTTCTTAACGAGTTTTTTTTTGTTTGACAACTAGACCGTTGCTTGCCTTCGGAACAGTTGTTTGTGAAGTGAAGGATATCACCGGCGATTACTTTGGGCTAGTAAACCATACACTATCGCAGTTCTTGGCATCAAAGACACTGTTATGTGGTTGTGACGAAGCTACAGTATATGAATGGAAAACTCCTAAGCTAAAAAAATAGGTTAGTTTCACCTTGATAAATTACTAGTTAATATGGGTTGACTGTCTAGCGTACAAAAATCTAAACGCAACTCACTATTCCTCACACCGTAAAACCCGGCAATATTTGCGGGTAAAATCTGTTAGACATACAAAAATTGTTGTCATACCCGAAAACAGCATTAAAGATGCTCACTACACTCTATTTTTATGCCACTCTGAAATGCCCCAAATTATTAAGTCACAAACAGAATTGTGACCAAAATAACTACCAACTATTTTATTGGCACAAAATTTGCCGTAGCAAATTTTTAGACCCCGAAAAATCTTTCGTCAACGAAAATATACCCTTAACTTTTCTCATCAAAACTTACTTAGCCCGAAGTTTCAGCCTCGAACTAAAACATCTTCCAAATATGCTTCGACAAACCAACTTATCGCTAACCGTCAATACGTCAATACTCTTACGTCAAAATATCCTAGCGATAAATGATTCCCATCAAAAAATTCTTCGCCGAATTGGAAAATCGTCTAATATTTTATGCTTCAAACATCCTCTCCGCAAATATGTATTCCCCACATTTTTTCATCCGCAATTCTGTTTTCCGCCCAACCAAAATAACGTCGTATTATCTAGGAGCTAAAAATGTGGGTGTACCCCCGCGGCCAGTGGCAGCGTTGCCATATCGTGAGTATATCGTCTCGGCTAGTTTTGTAACAAATTAGTTTTGCGAGTTTGACCCCAAACCCAACCTGTTTTTAGCCGTAAATCTATACTGTATTTTATTAAGGTGTCTGCCATATCTCTCTAAGACTCGGGATTCGTGTGGAATAGTTGACATGGGCTGATATTTTTCGTCCATCTGTTGGGGAGAGAGGGCACGACGAGGTTGCAGGCTAGCATGGAGGTTCTACATATTTAATTTCATTGCGCAATTGTGCTAATGGATTGTGATGTTAATTATCGCAACTGATGAGGGTTGATACTTGATAGGCAAAGAGACTGAAATGCATGGGTGATGATATTTTTTCAATCAACGCTTTATTAGATTTTTACCTCTGCCAAGGAGGTTATGTTTTCGTCGTGTTTGTCTGTCTGTCACCAAGATGACTCAAAACGTTATGAACCAATTTGGACGAAATTTACAGGGATTCCTAGGGATGTTATGAGGAACAGATGATTAACTTTTGGTGAAGATATGTCCATCCGTTTGTTTGCTTACCTCATTTTTCTCAATGTTTTAACTCAAAAAGTTACGACTGGATATTTATGAAATTAACATGAGTTGTTAGGTATATAACAAAGAGTAGACGACCGAATTTTGTTAATGATCCCTTTGTTCGTTCGTTCATTTGTCACTATTTTTAATTTTATGCTTGTTAGCACAATCACTCAAAAATAATGAATGGATCTTTATTAAATGCATAGGGGTTGTTAGTAATGTTAAAAGACATAAATGATCAAATTTTGCTGCAGATCTGTTTGTTCATTTGTATGTTTGACTCATGTCTGTCATAACGTTTGTTAGCAATATAACTCTGAACGTTAATAAAGGATCTTCAAGAAAATTGCACAAGCTGTTATTACTATCAAAAGGCACAAATGATCAGGTTTTGGAGTTTATACAAAGAAAATTATGGTTTCAGAGCCAATTTGCATTTTTTGCTACCGTTGCTTCGCTTGGCGGAGGTATGCGCTCTCAGAGTGCTCTAGTTACCTCCGCCAAGGAGGTTATGTTTTCGTCGTGTTTGTCTGTCTGTTTATTTGTCTATCTGTCTGTCTGTCTTTCTGCCTGTCACCAAGATAACTCAAAAAGTTATGAACCGATTTCGACAAAATTCACAGGGATTGTTAGGTATGTTAGGAGGAAAAGATGATTAACTTTTGGTAAAGATATGTCCATCCGTTTGTTTGTTTGCCTCCCTCTTTTTTCTCAATGCCATAACCCAAAAAGTTATGAATGGATTTTTAGGAAATTAACATGAGTTGTTAGGTATATAACAAAGAGCAGATGATCAAATTTTGTAATGATCCGCTTGTTCGTTCGTTCGTTTGTCACTGTTTTTAATTTTATGCTTGTTAGCACAATAACTCAAAAAATAATGAATGGATCTTTATGAAATTTATAGGGGTTATTAGTATTGTTAAAATACATAAATGATTAAATTTTGGTGCAGATCGATTTGTTCGTTCGTATGTTTGACTCATGTTTGTTTTAACGTTTGTTAGGAAAATAACTGAAAAAGTTATGAACGGATCTTCAAGAAAATTGCACAAGCTGTTATTACTATCAAAAGGTACAAATGATTAGATTTTGGAGTTTATACAAAGAAAATTATGGTTTTAGAGCCAATTTGAATTTTTTGCTACAGTTGCCTCGCTTGGCGGAGGTATGCGCTCTCATAGTGCTCTAGTTTTATTTAATTTTCATGTAAGCCTACTGGTAGGCCTATTTTCTTGATGTGAAATGATGGAATAATTCTCCAAAGGCTTATGCTAATTTGGCCTAACTAAGTTAGGCTAGTTCTTTTCTAACTAGTAGTTAAAGGTAGCACTTACAGTCCTATGTACTTACTTAGCCTATAAAACAAGATTATTCCTATCATTTTATTATGGAAAATGACATGGTTGAAAATGACATGGTTAATTAAGTTTCACAAGATACCTAGGCCTTAATTTGATAGGCAATGACGCTTAACACTCTTAACTGTTATGGCCAGAGTACACAGTTTGTAAAGGTTTAGGGTATGTATGATTGGTGCACAACAAGCGAACACTTATCTAGCGGGATAGCGTTGAGAATGGACAAGACAAGAAATTGAACGCTAGACAGGTTTGGGCTAAAACAGATTTGCGTGTAATCTTTTAGCTGTCGCGCGAATGGAGGCAACACAGGTTTAGTGTCCTATAATTCGGGGTAACAAAAAGTTGTGCAGGACTGATTTGAGTCAATATTTTTAGGGTAAAAAATGAGTTGCCTATAGAAAACTGTACGATATTCTCAGGGTAGGAGTATAAGTAGGCGTAAAATTATTAGATGTGGAATATTTTGACGTAATTAAAGGTAGCCCAAAGAATTTTAGTTGTATCTATGATTATTTAGTAAATAAAATTTATATAATTAAATTAGATGAGTTAAAATTGGCGAACATACTGGTTAGAAAAGAATTTTTTTGTGTGAGGGATAATTGGTGGAACATATATTTGAGCTTGGATATTTATCCTGTTGAAATATGTTCGATATACAATTTTTGGTGAAAACTTTTAAACAACAGCTGAGGATACGATGTAAAATTTGACCTAATTTCATTTCGACGGGAATTATGTTGACGATGAGCAAATTGGACGAAAAATATTTTGCTGAGATGAGACTTGATGAAAGAAAATAACGCATATTTTCCCTTGAAGCTTAGAGAAGTGGACGTACTTGCTGTTGAAGATACGTTATTAGCTGCTGCACGGCCATCCCGTTAATATGACCAAATGGTTCATCCAAGCGCCTTTAGCTTCGCAGGTCAAGGAATAAAGTTCTTTGTTCTAATTTATTTCACTACACAAAGAGAGCTTTCTAGTTAATGTCCCAAATGCCTCAAGTCGAAACATTTCCCGTTCTTAGCGATATAGGTTGAATTGTGTGTGCTATGTTTAATTAATATGAAGAACTTCTACCACTATTCCTCACTAACAAATGTGATTGGTTGGACCAGTTAGTTACATTAGTTAGAGATTCTTGTTTGTTCTGATTTATATGAACTGCTAAATTGTGCATTGTCTGCTTTGCAATGAAGAAGCGAAGAGCACCCTCAGAGCGCATACCTCCGCCAAGTAAGGCAACATTAATGAAATACAGAAATAGGCCCTGTAACTAGGATTTCTTTATCATCTCCAAAATTCGGTCATTTGTGTCTCTTGACAATAAAAAAAATTCTGTAATTTTTTTGAAGACCCGTCTGTAACTTTTTGAGTTATGTTCTGACAAACACTAAGATGAATATTAGTCAAACACACAAACGGACTCACCGATCATCGCCAAAACTTGATTATTTGTTTGTTTTTACGTTTCTAACAAATCCTTCAGATCTTAAAGAGATCCGTTCGTAACCTTTCGAGTTATGTTGCTGACGAACATACATAAACAAACAGAAAAAATCAAACGGACGTATAGATGATTACATAAATTTGGTAATTTCTTTTTCGTAACATTCTAAATGATTCGTGCTAATTTCATTAAAATCCGTGAATAACTTTTCGCGATGTGGTATCAAGAAAAATGAGGGAGATAAAGAAACGAACAAACAATCAAACAAACAAACGGTTGAACAAATCTTTACCAACAGTTCATAATCTGCTTTTCCTAAAATGCCTATCAAACCCTATAAATTTCGTAAAGATCCATCCACAATTTTTTTGTGTTATCTCTGTGACAGAGAGAGAAAAACAGCTAAAGAAGCAGGAACACAGTCGTACAGGCAGACGTCTAGACAGCCACACTTGACTAGAACATAACCTCCGTGGCGGAGGAGATAAGAATATATATGTACTTTTATTCGATGAAAGTAAAAGACATCCAGGTTCCATGTATTTAATTAGCAACATAAAATAATACTTCTTCTCGATTACGAATTTTATTTTTACCAATTATCTATAGTGTATTAATTTTTAGAAGGTATCTTTGATACTAGCTAATTGCATATCATAAATAGCGGACCCAAGAGTTTTGAAGTTCCCACTTTGACAAAGACATTCGCTAAGAATGTCGGAAGCTTGGTAAAAATAAAATTCGTAATCCAGAAGAAGTATTATTTTATGTTAATTAAATGTGCTTATATACTGTATAAATAGTTGTAACGGGCGTCCTTGCACACATAGGTACGTAACCAATACCACGACCCTGTGCAAAATTGCTGATAGGATATCGTGCCCATGCAGTGTTTTACTTAATTATGAACTCCTAAGATTTTCTCTTTCACAGATAAGCTCCTGTGTAGAAGAAAAGAAAATACGTCGCAAATGACATAATATGCCGTGCTAATGGAACAACTCTTGCGTAAAGAAATAATATGCCGTGCTAATGGAACAACTCTTGCGTAAAGAAATAATATGCTATGCTAATGGAACAGCTCTTGCGTAAAGAAATGAATATACCTTGCTAATAGCTCCTGCTTATAAAATTTTCCTGGCACTCTATAAACAAACCGCTCCTGCCTAACTTTACGCTTATGCTGCCATATGTGATAGACTAAAAAGAAATCCTATACTTGAATACTTGATAATGAATAACGCTAAGAGTAAGTTGTTTTACATGAAGTTTAATGCTGTGAAATTAGTCATAACGTATTTGTTTGAACAAAGTAAAGATATTTTCCAGCCATGATTTTTACCCTAGCTTAATTAATAGCCGCTCAAAAGTATTATAACTTGGACGAGGAAAATTGGAGAACATTTCATGCCGATTTTCATTTACATCATGAGCACATCACCTCGACCTCACAACGTGCCTTGTCTCTCTATATCTTTTCCAAGATAACGTCATTTTATATTGTTTATATCTATTTTCTACTGTAACAAGTCCGGATGATCTTGCATATATCTTCTCAAAGTATTTTTCCTGGTTCAGTAATAATCTGATGTTCTGTTTGGTGAAATATCTCCCCCCCCCCACCAATTGTATCCTTTAAGAAGGTCTATTTTTCTGCCCGCCCCTCAGGACCCCTCACTAAAGACCTCGCATCATCGCTCGGCTCTTAACATGCCATCCCTCCCCTGGTATGCCACACGTCTGAGCAATCGCTATGCAAACGAGACTCTAAATTATTCATAGTCTGTTGGGATGTTGAGGTAAATAATGAGAGCATTTGAGTTCCCTCTGCGAGCTCTTCGATAATGTTGTGACTGTGGCGACCTTCGCAAATGTTCGCTGTGATAGATTGATGTGCACTATGGATGGTTTAGCCGACGCGTATGGTTCGGTAGGCGTTTGAATAATGCTCCCGTGGCTGTGCCGTCTTCGTAAATGTTCTCGCTGATCGATTTAAGTGTAAAGTAGAGATTTGGCGGTACTTGTGGTTTGTGCTAGAGCGTAAGTTTGAACTATTGTTTCTGGGATAATTGGAACAGTGTTCTTAGTGATAGACTGACACACAGTGTTTTGTGAAAGCTTCGAATGATCGTTGCCTGCGCGACATTCCGATTAGAATTGTCATAACTGTTGTGGTCCCGGGAATGTTGTTAGAATAGATTGGTCGGCCCTACAATGACATTCTGGTCCTGAGGACACGAGTCGAACTCTCCATTTACAGCTCGCAAACGTTCATGGCTACAAATTGACGCACAGTATGACTGTCAGACGGCGCGCAATGTCCGGGCAGAGGACTGCATTTACTTTCTCTATTGGAGACCGTTAGGGGCCGAGCTCGTAGGAGCAGTCGGTCTGTGTTGGCATACTCTGCACTGCCGAGATTGGTGCTAGGCTGTGAGGAGCTGCTAGCGTTCAGATCAACTCTGAATTAATTTTTGAATTTTTTTCGCAGCAGTGTATAAGGCGGCCTGGGCTGCTCCATTTGGCTTTTTATTACTGCTGTAGTAGTAATAATAATGAGAGTTCTCGCAGAATCTCACCCCCCGCAGCGTCTTCACGATATGACTTTAAGGCCGAGTTCACATTAGGAACTTTCGTTGCCGTCACAACCCGTCGGCCAACGAACGACGCCGCTACTCTGAGGCCGGAGTGAGCTACGGGCAGAGCGACGGCAGACTGCAGCGAGTTGTATTTTCGACGCCGTCGACGCGATCTTCGGGTGAGTTTCATTTGGTGAAATGCTTGATTCAATTGCCTTTTGATGCATAATTTGGGCATAAAACAGTGTTGTTTCCATATATAAACACACACTACGAAAGAGAAGCGAATGAGTTCCAAATATCTTACAAATATACGGTAAAACGCGCATCACACTACAGCCATGGCGTCACGGCTACTAACTTAGGTAAATGTTTTATGACCAGTGTGCCAGTATGCGTCTGCTACTTACTACAATGTACAATAAATAATGGCATATTGAGACAGGTTGCACAAATTATGAATTTTTACAAGCAAAGAAGTGCTTATATAAGTATATTCTCACTGTTATTATCCAAATTTTATAGCAAACCCTCACAGTTCAGGTATTTTATAAAGTGAACCTATCCTACCACGTTTTTGTTTCGTAAATGAACGCAGAAAAATATGTAATGGTACTTAACTGGCAGTGCAAATTTTTTATTTATTCATCAGTTAAAGATGTATACTGTGCATTGTTTTTGTAGTTTTGCAGAGTGCGTGAAGTACGTATAAAAAATAAACGGACTGAGCAATTTGTACTACCGTAACAAACTCTCACACACTGCTGTTACCTCGCCTGTCGACAATAAAGGCCATCAAAACTGTTTTTCAACTTTCATGAAGCTCGACATAAGCAATATTATCAATAAAAATGTAAGTAGTTCTCGAGTTGATGCAATAAAATATACTGCTGGAGCGAAGGCAAAATGAAAATGCTTAGCAATAAGCTTACAGCGTGAAATTATACGTAGATAAAACGCAGATTTACGGAAGCGTTGGTGGGTGAACAGAAATATGCTTTATAAAATCAACATCGTATGATGTGTCATTTTAAACACTGAAATCCTTGAACGTACACGATCAGAGAACTGCAAAAAAAGGTGTCAATTATATCAATGAAATTTGGTAAACACAGCTTTGAGATTGCCAAAAAGTGATGTGAAAATGTTTACCGTCAGTTTATTCCGCAAGTGCCGGTGGTCAACTTTCGAATACCTCATTATACCTGGAGGAATTTATAACTCAAAATTCGTTGTAATTGTGCACTTATTTAATTGTGCACATCAACACATTTGGGCAAAAAGATGACAATACTAGTTCTTTTGACTAACGGGTGGCATCGGCATAATGCACATACCACACGCTAGTCAAAAGAACGAGTATTGTCATCTTTTCTTCCAAAAGTGTTGATGTTTTCATTTAAATAGCACACTTGCAAAGAATTTTGAGTTATAAATTCCTTCAGACATAATTATGTGTCCGAAAGTTAACTAACGGCGCTTACGGAATAAACTGAACCGACAGTAAACATTTTTACACCCCATCTTGGCAATCTCAACCTGTGTTTATAAGCGTTCAACATAACGTTCGGACGAAAACATGACGATACTCGTTCGTTTGACTAGTGGGTGGCATCGCCATAAGAAACTTTTTCCCTAACTATCTTCTATGATCTTGTACGAATGGACGAAAGCGATGGGTAAAATCTCCCTTAATTATGCGCGTATGTTTGTGCAATCCGTACAACTTATGTATATAATGAACTAATTTAGGCTTCTACTTCTTTCTTTTCCAACCGTTTTGTTGATGACTTGACAACTGGAATGACTTGTCCAGTTGTCTGGCACTCTGCTGCATAATATCATGAGTTAATTTGTCAGTTCTCATAGATTGCAAAGCTCTGACAGTGTTGATTATAAAAGTCTTGTGTAGCATTTGTGATAGTCAGTGTTGTAGCCGTGACGCTTTCGTAATGGCTGATAAGTGCGAGTATTTCTGCTTGAGTCGACTTGACATTGCTAAATGCGGTGCAGAGGGCGTTGTGTTTGAAGCACTTAGGGTGTGGGGCTGTGAAGTTTCCGTAAACTTTCTTGATATCGGAAACTACGATATTTCAGTGTCTTAATATAGACCACAGCTACACTGGTATCTCCAAAGTAATAGCCAAAGTAATTTACGACAGAAATTGAGTAAAATAACGAACAATAACTCTTGTATTTTATAGAGCGGTCACCAGAAAAAATAGGTGGAATATTCCTTCGATCTCTTTGAAGTGGTGAAACAGATGGCACAGCAACTCTGTCGGTAGCACTCAGACCGGTGCATTTAGGAGCTTCTTCGCTTGCGAGGCCTATTCAAAGTCGTCACACTCATCATATCACAAGTAAGGTACTCTTTTTTCTTCTACTTTTTTTTTTATGCAGCCGCTGCTGTACAAGCCCGCAGAGGTTGTAGGTAGCAGATATAGAAGCGGCACTGCCAGGGTACGTCATTTCTACCACGAGTAAATTTCTGTAAATAAATAAATAAAATACGACGGGCTTCGGAAACTTCTGATCCTCCAGAGGTACTCTGCATTCTGTTACACCACTGCACAAGAGTTCATTGAACATTCCAACTACTCTATTTGCAGTGGTGTCGCTTCGGTAGAGTTCTTTTGTAGGTAGCACCGACGTACCCACGGAGAAGCAAAGAGGGGTTTTGTATTTCCTTGAAGTAGAGGATGCAGGAGAAAGAAAGCTCCTGAGGAAATTCACCCACCGTTATCAACAGCCAATGGGCCACACTTTAAAGACTGGACGATCGGGATTGAGCCACAAAGTCTATTGAGGGCAGTTATACAACTTGCAGCCCGCAGCCAGGGCCTAGGAGGCCCAGCTCTAGCATGACAGATATTACTGAAAAAGAGGTTCCCTGCTCTGAAGACAGAAGCTAGGACTATAAACTGAGGTTGTGAGACAACATC
Organism: Parhyale hawaiensis; assembly: GCA_001587735.2. Taxonomy (NCBI): domain Eukaryota; kingdom Metazoa; phylum Arthropoda; class Malacostraca; order Amphipoda; family Hyalidae; genus Parhyale; species Parhyale hawaiensis. Next base: position 14,890,803 of record LQNS02278096.1, on the reverse strand, counting down.
CAAAGCTCTCAGCATCAAAAATCAAAAGCTGACATTCTAGAGGGCAAGTGGACCTATACGTTCCCTAACATTCTGCAAGAACAAAGGCTGTACAGTCCATGATTGAGGGTAGTATGGGCTGAACACAAGGTCTTGCTTCGGTCTGCTAGAAGCAGTCCCAAATTGCTCTAGATTGCGAACGTTTGCTCGTCGTGGGAGTAAAGTAGCATAAAAAAATGAGTACCTTAGCTGTCTTATGATGAGGGTGACGACTTTCAACAAAAATACCTCTGAATGCGCGGTCTGGGTGCTACAGATGGAGGTACTCTGCCGGAGCGATGTCACAGCAAAAATTCACTAGTGTGCCATTTCATGAGACCTGGGCCACCTCTGAATTTTGAGCTAGATCAATAAAAGTTGGTAAAAGTCACTTCTTCCATAAGTGCAATAGATTGAGGAGGTGAGAGAAGTGAAATTCGAAAATAAATTTTTAAGACACGCCCTACTATACATCCTCGCTGCAGTAGATTAAATGACAACAGGACTGGCATACTGCAAAACGTATCCTGTTCTGGCATAGATAGCGTTGGAGGTAAATTTTCAGTTTTTCTATTT